>JARHVA010007117.1:305000-387500 GCA_037957365.1 Torreya grandis | reverse complement strand
TCACTCTCTAGTTTACTTTCACACCATGTACTTGGATGTAAAGTAACCACCGCAAATTGTATAATATGAAAATCATCTCACACATCAATAAGTGAAATATCATAGTCTTTTAATTCTAACACTCAGCTAACACTATCAAAAAATCCTTATCTTCACAGATCTCAAGCATCTTTACAACATATGACAAACCCATAGCCTCAAAAACACTAACCTCTTGGTTTGTAAATCTTTTCATCAACTATAATACTCTAGATCATCTCTCCTAGATCACTAGTATCATTAATCTCTCATGAAAACATCATAGTGATACATTATTAGTCGTTTTACTGTATAAATCCATCTGTCAATCCCATCATTCAATTGCATATCCTTATTAAATCTCATTTTTATGTAACATTTTCACAATGAATAATTTGTCAAACATCATAATGAATTCACTATACCTATTAACGAATTTATTTTTATGTCAAATTTTCTATAAGGTTTGATGAATTATCTATAGATTTTGATAATTTTTTTGCATTATTTAACAAAAAATCCAATTTAAAAAGTAGTTAAAATTCATAATGAAACCACTATTTTCCATAACAAACCCACTAGTTTAAACCCCAAAATGACCATTTGGAAAATGGGTAATTTGTAAACCCTAATTTTACCTTGCATTTATGATGCCTAAATTCAAAAAAACTAATTCACAAACATCACTTGTTGGATGCCCACTTCCCACTATCCATTGGTAAACTCTCACTTTCTTACTCTAATTTTGATCAAGTGGAATGCAATCCATCTTTCCTCTCTCACCACTCAAAATCTATAGAACAATGAAAACTTGGTGGAAAATATAACAAATGAATTTCAAACAATTAATTCCAAATTACCTAATGCCTGTATTTATTTTTCCTCTACCCCACTCCATCCCCAAAAAATAAATATTCCCCCGATCCATGTCTTTTACTATTCACAAACCTATTCTCTCATTTTCACCTCCACATCATACAACCAAATAATTGTAATATATATTTTTATTTAATGCTTGAAAACCATTCCAATAAATTAAAACACAACTCATTGGATACTTTATTTCTCTTTTTGACATCATATAGCTTATCAAAGGGATATATTGTTCCCAAATGTGCTTCATGTAATAATCTTCATGGGGAAAAATCCAAGCATGCATATTATCTTGGGAAATAATGTTTCTCCAATCCAATACCTATAAACTATCCATATAGGGCAAGCCATTTTACATATGGATAAAAATAATACAATAATTTCATCAAGAATGGTACTTCCATTTATTAAATAATTTTTAAGATACCATTTTTTAATTCATTTATTTTAAACACTTGTTTGTTTGTATCCATTCTCCTTACATGACCAATCGAAGGGGCATCATTCATAATTATTTAGAGTCACCTAGAGAATCATCTTTATACATCCATTTTCACTCTAATTTATATTTTTTATTTGAAAAGTCATTTCTTCTTCTATTCACAACACCCTTTTAAAGAGGTACAAATGTAGACACCTAAATTTCACCACATTTAGTGTCATAATTAACTTTGTTTAATATTGGCACAAACTCGACAACGACCCTAAATTAAAATTCTATCCTAAGGCCTACTAACATCATTTCTCTCCCTTTTTCAAATACTTAATTAATGAATATTATTTAATTAATCATGCATACATAATTATATAATTATAATTAAAGATACAAAATTTATAAGTCATAAAAAAAATCCACATTTATCTCAACCAAGTGTTGAGTCACCCAACCATTTCCTTAACTTCTTCAACCACTTTTTTAGTCATCATTAAACCTTTCAAATAACATAGTGAGTCATCTAACTAAATTGACTCATTCATTAAAAAAATTAAACTAATAACTAACTTCCCCCTTATTTATCAAACACATGAATAATTTCTCTATTTCACATGGATGAGGATTCAAATCTGACCATCTAAAATTAACATTATCTAATAAATATATTTTTTCCAAACCATAAATCTTCTCACCCTAAAGATTAAAAATTGAAGTGTCATCATCCATTGTCAAGATATTGAAGTGATATCAAAATTATCATATGCTTCTATCTAGAATCAAAATATCACATTCTTACATTTCTAAAATTTCCTTTACATTGGGATTTATTGAGAATACACATTCATAATTTCAAGAGAAATAAAATATAATCAAAAGATAAGGATTTTCCTTTTGATTGTAATATGGGAGGTAATTTGTTTATTTTGTCTTTTTCTTTTATTATAGTTCTATCTAAATTTCTAGATGTGATCCTATATTGTATCTCTATCATAGATGCACATTTGTATAAATATTTTTATTTTTTGATATTGAATAATGTTATCATATATTTATTACCTAATTAGGCATGTCATCCCTATTGAGTACCTTGACTACCTAGGGAAGCTCAAGTACTTAATTTAAACTTTGATAGACCTGATATAAGTTCAAATATTATTTTAAATTATTTGATTTCATTTTATTTTCATGTATCTAACTATAATCTATAATTTTATAGTCTAATTTATAAATCAATGATAATTATAACTCATGTCCCTTTTGAATATCCATCAAATTCAATCCTTAAAGACTAGAATCTATCCATGCCTTGACAACATTCACTCCATAATTTAGGGAAACACCAAATTGAGGATTTAAATTAGTCATCAGGGTGTATTTGTTTCAAATGACACAATATATATATCCAATTTCTATATAAATTTTAGTACAAATCTGACTAAGTATTGGTATGCATCAAAATATTTCAAAAACTTTCATCTTAGGCCCCAAAATAATTTATTACTATTATTAATTTAGGACTATTTATTTTTCTTGTATCTCCTTGCATAATTTTTTTCACTATATTCATCATGTCATTTATAATTCCTCTCTCGATTACTTGTGAATAGAGATTATCACCAAATGTTTTTATCAATGTCTCTAGCAACACAAGTTCTAGTGTCTAAACCTTTGGGTTATTATTTTGAAGGCATTTCTTAATAGTTATTAAAATATAATTTAATTCTCTTGTAATGTCATTAATAATTTAAAATCACTCAATATTACACCCCCAATCTAAATCACATAACATATTTCTTGTTTTTTCCTCAAATTGATCACTTGACATATGATAACATGACAGGTTTGATTATCTCAATAAAAACATCACATAACTAGTACTACCACAAAGAATAAATTGCATTTTTTCATTAGAAAATATATATGTCTTCACTTTTCAATTACATCATTAGCATATCAATAATGAAAAGTATTATATACTATACAGTAAATATGCTTCCATAGTCATTTTTCTTGATATAATTGTATTTTTTGAATTAAGGCTAGAAGGATCCATTATAACATCATAGTTATCACAATCTTGTATTGAAGATACGTTTTATCGAATTCAAGAAAGGTTTCTAACTAGAACATAGCCAAATAAATGCCTTGCAAGTATGAGAGGTTAGCACATGAAATAGGAGAGCATGGGAACAATTTATCCAACCTATATTTATTAAGAACACATACACACTAAAATAAAGACATAAAAGTAAAACAAGCCAAAATGGGAAAATAATAAGTATTAAAAAAATTCAAGGCATAACAATGATATTATGAAAAATTATTAATGAGATCATAGAAGTATAAACCTAAACAAAATATCAGTATATGAGGATATAATATAAGGGTTTTGACATAGATCATGATGAAACATAATGTTTGCAGTATATTGAGTTTTGGTTAACAACTTTACAATAGATCTCTCTCCATAAGAATGAAAATTGATTTCATCATGACATGAAGTAATTTTTAATCAAACTTCAAAAAATTATTTCTTATCTATAATTTTAAATGTGATAAGATGTTGTAATGGAACTAAAATAACATACAAATCAAAGGTTTAAAAAATAGGGGTGATCTCTAACCTTTTATCACAAAGCTTATTTTTATTATTCTTATAAGTTTGTTTGTTTCATATTTAGGTTGTATGTATGTCAAAGAAAGTAGTTTCTTTAATTTAATTTTTATACATGGTGTCTATCCTAGGATATCTCTATAGAAAATGATATTTGGCTTCAAGTCATTCATCCATTTTTATGTGTTTTTTAATCAAGATCCAAAGTGAAAATTACCATCTCTAAGAGAAAACATAGACAAAAAGAGTCAAATACATAACGTTCAACTTTAAGCCTATAAACACTCCACTTTCATCACTTGGTTTATACATTCCTTTTGGTGTCGACCTCAGGGATAATAGTTTTTACTTTTTTCTTTTGAGACCCCCCAAATCAAAACAACTTTTTGCAATAATGCATAAATTAGGTCAAAAATCACTAAAAGATCTAATTTTGCCCACACAATTGATGTGCATATTCTGAAATACATGAGGGAATACATGATTGGGGTAGTGCATTGTATACAATCCTAATCCAAGATTAATTCACTCTAATTTAAATTGTGACTCTATAAGTGATGTTATGGATTAACTAGGTATAACCCTTATTCAAATTTCAAAATTTGCATCACTTTGCATTAAGCTAATTAATCTTTGTTAATTAACTTAATCTTCTTCTAATGATTTTTTTTTTAGATTTTTAGAATTACTTATTTTCTTAATTAATTAATTGAATCATTCCTCCATTCACATGGTAAGTGTATTAAAATATATAAAATAATGAAATCATCATGGCATAACATGGAAAGTTGTCAAGCATTTTCATTTATGCAAAAAATATCATAACATACAATCCATGCCCAATTAATGCAAAATCTATTCCAAATATTATTGTATTTAATCCTATAAATTAGATTAAATTCCAACCACACATCTTGATCATCATCTGATGGTTGAAATCAGTTTAATAAGTCTATAAATACAATGGTAATTTGTAGTTATATGGTGATGGAATGCTCTCAAAAGGATTTTGGGGTAGATCCTCCCATTAGGCATGCCATATGTAAGCACATGAGTAGAAAGAAGGTTAGTTCTTGTTAGTCATTAATTAAAAGATGAAAAAAAATAAGAAACATAACTTCTTGGGTCTGGTTCTCAGATTGGGCAAGATATAAGAAGCAACAAACTATAAAATGGAAGACAAATGAAATACTAAAAAACTTGTATATAATAGAAAATATGCCTTGTATTTATAGACTTCTCAAACTAAATTGAATCCTTAAATGATGTGTGCTTAGAATTAAATCTGGTTTAGAGGATTAATGTCATTAATATTTGGGATAGAGTTTATATTAATTAGGAATGGGTTGTATTTTCTAATATTTTTTTGCATATATGCAAATGCATGATAATTTTCCATGTGATTTCAAGATGGTGTCATGACTGTAGATATTTGAATCCATTTTCCATGTGAATAAGGGAATAATTTAATTAATGAATTAAATAAAAGGTAATTACAAAAATGTATGGAATTTCCCATTATATGAAGATTGGGTTAATTAAAAAAAGTTACTTAGCTTAAATTAGAGTGATGTGACTTTTAAAAATTGATCAAGGGCACCTAATTAGTCTAAATGCCACTTGTAGAGTAATAATTTGAATTGGGATGAATTAAGTCTAGTTTATGATTATATCTAGTGAATTAAGCCAATCAAAGATGCCCAAATACACTTCATAATATTCATGTCAAGTGTGTGATAAAATCATAGTGTTTTAATGATTTCTGACCTGATTTATGCATTATTACAAAAACTCATTCTGATTGGAAATTTGTCATAAAAACAATGAAAGTAAAGTGTCTACATTATTACCCTATTTAAAAGGGTGTTGCAAGAGACAGACAAAAGAATAAATTTTCAAAGAATAAAAAGGTTTTTAAAATTATTTTATATTGATTGAAGAATGATGTGTTCACATTTTTTTAATTTTTGTTCAATTCTATAAAACATTAGTTTACACCAATGCCCCAAATGATGTTTGGGATGCCCAAGATGCCTCTTCAAGTGATTGGATAAAAAAAAAATTATGGATGAGGCATCAAAATGAAAAAAATGGGATTTTTAGAAGTATAATATATTGAGAAGTGTTGTCATTGATGTCAAGGTTGATTTCATTTGATGTTAACATTGATGTCATTGATGTCAAGGTGCTTTGGTAAAGATGCCTAGTGAGTGGTATTTGAGATATGATCCATGTGACATGAGATAATTAAAAGGAAATGCAATGATTTTTTTGAGGTTTATGTCATGTTTTAGGTCATGTTAAGCATGTTTGATTACTAGTATTTGAGTACAAGGTGTTTGTGATGCCTATTAGTGTGAGTATAGATCTTATATGGATGAAAACTAATCACCCCATTGGTTTTCATATATCTATGATTTAAAACGTAGATCCATGGGATAGGATATCTTGAACCTATGTGAGATGTGAAACTACATCTAAAAGCTCTCAAAAATATTTATAGAGATTTAATGACATTAGATGGACTTAAAAAGTAGACTCCTAGTTATCTAAATCATGGTTGATCTTACATTTATGTCACTTACCTCCTTGGGGTTGTGAGAACCTTCATCTAATGTGTATACTTTCATGTAATCTTCTAGTTTGACTCTAGTAATATTTTCTGTCCATATAAGTCCTTTATCTTTTAAATTTAAACATCAATAGTTGATCTTGATCTGGGCTCCCCACATTTTGCCAATTATCAATTATTTATTTGCTCTATAGGATCCTACTATCATTCCTTTAACTTATTGACTTCTTATGTATTTTAAATCTTCCTTTGTATGAATGAACATGTACCATTGATCTTATTTTATCTTAACACACTTGTGACACTTTGTATCTTTTCATTAGCCTTTGAGATCCATTCACTTTTTGACTCATTTCTCACCATTGATTTACCTAGACCCACTAACCTTATCAGTCATTGTGCACTATTATATCTCTATCAAGACACCCATGATCTTTCCACTTGTTATATTCTCACTTAAGCTAACCTTTTGACTTGATTCTCACCATTGATATGCTCTATCCAAGTAAATATGCACCATTAGATCTTGGGACCCACTTATATCTATCAGATAAATGATCATTATTGGATCTTGGCCTTAAATCCTAAGAGCTGGACACTTGTCACTATCATTTTAAACCTTGGGATATTTTATTTCCAATTGCTACTTCATAGAGCTTAAACTTGACATTTGTGCACCTATTTCATTCTGCAAGTCTAACTTTGAAGCTTTATATCTTGAGAGAGCAAGCTCATCAAGACATGAAATTTGTAGAGAGTGATATTATCATAGATAAATTCATTTCCATGAAATATTTTTGCCCTAAGAGGCTATATAATCACACTTATTAAATGTACAAGTGAGCTAGACACTCTATTTATGCATGACATTCTCATGATGGTATTCTTCTTTTGGACTTGTGTAAGAACTTTAAAAGCCCAAAATGAGTTTTTGAGACCTATGAAACTTGATTTATGTCCATGAATGGTTGAAACACCATTATAACATAATGGATCTTCTTCCCTTACAACTCTAGACCTGTCTCAATACTTTTTTCTCAAATATCAACAAATTGTACTTTAAGCTTGTTTAAAGCGTTTTAAAATATTTATAGGTAATATGAGATCTTTGGACCACTCATTCCATCCAAATTTTTTTTAGATCATCTAATAAAGGCATAATCTTGGCATATGGGCCAAAATGGTTGACATTTCTAGCGACGCAGCTGGCTTGACCAGCCTGTTGGTCATGGAACCTAGAATTTGATCAAGATTGCTCATGATGACTAGACAAATGAAGCATAATTTACAAAAGGACTCTGTCTAACTCATATAAATACCTTGAAGCAAAGGGACACAAAAAAACAAAAATAAATAAAATAAGCACACCAAAATACAACTTAAATAGATAAAAGGTAATAAATAGAGTAATGTGCAAGAATACTTGAATGTAAAGACAGACCTATCTACCTATGTACAAAGATCATGAAATAATATTATTAGTAGAATTTAAGATACCTCCCATTGAACGGGATGGTAAGTCTCTCTCCATTTAACATATAAATCTCAAAGGCATTTCTCTCTTTGTGGCCTATGATAACATAAGGTCCACTCTAAAAACTATCAAATATGTAGTGTTTTCCTAGTTTTACATGATCCTCATTCTATTTGAGCACTATATCACCTTACTAGAATTTCTTTGACAAATATATCTTATCAAATGACATATTTACTTGGTTCTAGTTAAACCACATAATGTGCATGATTGTGTCCCTTTCCTCCTCCACTTATCGTAACCCATTCAATCTTATTTGCATGGCGTCATCCTCTAAGATCTCAAGTTGATGTGCAAGTTCTAATGTATGAAGTTTAAGAGATACAGTAAGTTTAGATTCTTTCTCATATATATAAAGCTACGGGGATTATATATTACCCTTCTTAGGTGTCACTCTATCTACCCATAGGGTAGTCCTTAGTCTATTATGCCACTCCCTTGACTATCTTCCATGGTTCTCTTAATAATCCTCAACAAGTCCTTATTAGTGGACTCTGCTAGTCCATTGACCTATGGATAATAGTTAGAGGATGCCTTGATATAAATTATATGTGAAAGAGCCCACTCACATACCTTGTTTTAACTAAAGGCCAATGCATTATTAGAAATAATTATAGAAGGCACACTAAATTTGGTCACAAGGATATCATAAAAGTCTAAAATAGAATCTTCATTAGCTTCCTTGACGGTAGTTTATAATTTTGATGATCCATTTATGTCCTTTAATTAAATGGGGGTATATCATCCCTATGAAATCTAATCCCCATTGCATAAAAGGTTGTTCTATTTGTATGGGTTATAAGGGAAGGGCAACCAGCTTCTGCTTGCCAACAAACATTATACATTTAGGGTATTTACTTACCCAAGAGTGTGCATCTCTAAACATTATGGGATATAAATACCCAACTATAATGTTCTTAAAAGTTTTGGTCTTGGAAAAAAGGTTCCCACCAGCTAGACCATCATGGAACTACTCAAGCAACTTGTCTATTTGGCATGATTTAACATAACTCAGAAGCATGCCTCCTATGTCACTCTTGAAAATTATTCCATCTCTCAAGATATAAGGTATAATTTGAAACATAAAGTTCCTTATCTTGTTCCTATATAGTCCCATAGGGTATTGTCCTAACTCAATAAATATGGTTATATCATGTGTCTAACTAAAAGGTATGGTGTTTGTAGTTGCTTTTTAGCTAGCATAGACTCCCAACACATGATATTTATCTTGTTTTACCTCTACTTCATTATGTTCACATAAACATTTTCCCCTTACAAGCTTTGTAACTATAACTTCAAGATCGTACTCTATACATTTTGTCTCTTTTATGTATAAACTCTTTTATACTTGGGTGCACAACCATGAGGATGATCTTACTATTGGAGACCATGTGCCTAAATTTTTTCAAACCTATTACTAATAAAAGAACATGTTTATCTAAAAATATATACTTCTCTTCATACACCTCTAAGGGCTGACTAAATAAGAAATAGGTTGTTCCAAACCTTGCTTATTTTGTTGCATCAACATGGCAGAGATTGCATCCAATGTAGAGAAGGCATAAAAGTAAATTCTTTGTTAAAATTAGGATTAATAAGTGTAGGGGCATGAGATATGGCTTCCTTGATTGCCTCAAAAATTATCTTACCTTATCTGGTCCATGTAAAGTCCTTACCTTTTATTAACATGTGAGTAAGAGGCTTGACCAACTCTACAAAACCTGGGGTGAATCTTCTTATAAAATTAATTTTCCCTAATAAGCTTTGAAAACCCTTCTTGTTATTGGGAAAGGGGAAGGATAATATTGACTCAAATCTTTTAGGGTCTATAGAAATACCAACCTTAGACACTACATGGCATAATAACCTACCATCATGAACACCAAATATACATTTTTTTATTCAATGACACACCGAACTCTCTACATCTTTCAAATACTGACCTCAAATGATTTATGTGATCAGTTGGGTAATTTGAGAAAATGGTAATGTCATCTAGGTATATGAGCACCATGTCATTGATCAAAGCTTAAAAATCAAAATCCATTTCCTTCTAAAAGGTTACTCCATCATTGGACAGTCCAAAGGTCATTTTCATATATGCATAAGTGCCCCACTTTGTGGTGAAGGTTGTCTTATACCTATATTATTCTTTGACCATGATATGACTATAACTAGATTAACTATCAAACAATGATAATATCTAGGAACCTATCACCTTTTGAATAATATGATCCATTAAGGGCAAAGGGTAATGATCTTTTAAGGACACTTTATTGAGGTCCCTAAAGTCAACACATAAATGTATTTATCCATTCTTCTTCCTCACTGGCAGAAGGTTTTCCACCCATATGGAATGTTTGATGGGGAATATTATCTTTGAATTAATAAATTTAAACAATTCTCTTCTCATCAATTCCTCCACTTTTAGGTTGACAAGCCTTTGTCTCTACCTAACTAGTTTTGCATTGATTTCTAGTTCAATGGTTTATTGTGAAATTTTGGGATAAAAACCCTTAAAATCCTTTTATTCCCATGAAAATACATCAGATAACTCTTTGTATAAAGAAACAAATGAAAATATCTCTGTTTTTGTTTCAATATTTCTTAACTTAACAATTTATCCTTGATGATCTGTATCTTTTCATAATGTTCCTCCTTGTATGAGATATGTGATTTGCATCTTTTCAGTTGATCATCTTAATTGAAGATGTTTTCTAATGTTAAAATACCCTTAGGTAGCTTGTTATATCTTAGTTGAATTATCCAATCATCATACTAGTGTTTGAATTTAATTTGATTCCTATGGCATAATTCTACTTCATGTACCATAAAACATATAATTTGGTCATCATTATCAAACACCTACCAACTCATCTCATTGTCAGGTATAGATGGCCTACATATGACCTTGATCTTATCTTGACTCTAGCTATGCTTGAATCCTTATACAACCTCATATTGAGCTCTAATAGCTACAAGCCTAGCTATGTGTTGATTTACCTCTCTTAGTATGGATTATATATTGAATGCCAATAAGTCTTCTGTGGGGTCCCATACATGATGCTTATAAGATTTCAAATGATGGTTCTTGACTTCATTTATGCCTCTCACTTATTATAAAAAAATATCACTATCACCCTTGAATTGAATAAGTTTGACACCTCTTATTATTTCCTCTTACAAAAAATGTAAAAGAGATTCATATTTAGTTGTGTTTGACATGAAACTAAATTGAAATCTTACAACTAAATAATACTTTTGACATGAGGGTGAAACTAGCATGGCTCTAGCTCCACCACCATTCATTTACCTTGATTCATCAATAAATAAAGTACATATACCATATTCCTCTTGAGTGGTGTTAGTTAGGTAAGGTATAGTAGTACCTTTCTCATTCATAGAAGACACCCCTAGATCTACTTATTCAATATTTCTATAGGGATCAAATCCATGATTTTCAACTACCCATTAATCTAAGTACAAGTTTGCAATACCTTCAAGATGATCATGAGGCTATTCTTCACTATATTCATACTAAAATTAAATTTTTACAATTTGAGCATGACTTATGACACCCAAACCATAGGTCTCTCCTACTCACTTACACAACCCGCTTAGGCATGTTTTCATTGTTTCCTAGTCATCCAAATCCTTTTAGACTTAGCCCCTATTGACCCAAACTCCTCTCCCAAGCATAAATATATCCCATATGGTCCCTTTTCCACTAGAAAATAATGTCATAATTTGGACTATAGTGTTGGGACCCATGGTGTCTACATTACAATGTTGTTTTCTAATTCCAAAATAGCCTCAAATGATTAGATTTTCCTGAATCCTTATCTTTTCCCTTGTCAACTTAATGTGAATTAATCTGACCTAAGATCATTAGTTTCCATATAAAATCCCATTAAAACTTAATTTATAATGGTTGGTAATAATTTAAAAGGCCTAAGATAGAAATATACTAAATCACACTAAATCAAATCTTTTTAGTCTCTACATACAACCAACCACTATTATTTCCAGTATATCCAAGCTCCTGCACCATTCATGAGTCATCTCAATCTTTCCCAATTTTTCATACACTTACATTGTATACACAATACTACATAATACATAATCAAATTAGGAGAAGTACATTGGCCTTGATCCCTCTTTGAAGTAATGATATGTAGGCAGCGTGTCCACATATGGCATCTGATCGCATGTTTAGTGTATATTACACACTAAGCCCTTTTTCCAATTGGATTCAAGATCACCTATCAACCATGAAGAGGAAATAGGATCCTGGAAAACCAAATCAATTGAACATAGAGCTTCATGAACAATTAAGACTCAATATTTTAGGCATAGGGTCTCCCAGAGTAGATGAACATAACCCAAAAAGCTTAGGAAGCTTAAACACTAACGACTATAGCACCAAAACTTAGACTACAAAATTGGACCTCTAGGTATCCAATTTATAGTGCTCCTATCTAGGTTCAAAATATACTTATAGATCTTATTTCTAATATTCTACCCAACAAGATTAATAATTTGTAGCCTCTATCTCCTCTGGCTCAACCTAGAATTAGCTAAGTTTTACTCTCTATCCCCTTGTTTGCTATTTTTAGAAATATATTAAGCACTTTAAAATTTAATAAATTAGTATTTTAATAAGGAACATTTATTTACTAATTTTCCCCTTAATCCAAACCCCTTTACTATTTATAAAATTAAGCACTATAGTTTTCCAAATTCAGTAAAACATTTAGTGAACCTGACTTACTTTGAATTTTCACATTAAAACCCTAGAAATCCTAGGGATAATTACTTCTAATTTTTTTCAATATTTTATTAATTTTTCCTAAATTAAAAAATCATAAAACTACAAATTTATTTAAATATTTTTAATAATTCACTAAAACCCTAGTTTTCACATACTAGGTCCTATTTGCATAAAACATCATTCAAACCACTAGGAAAAATATATTTCTAATTTTAGAATTTTTTTTATTTTTCTTAAATTTTTCAAGTTCAATTTTACAAAATTATAGAATTTTTTTCAAATTATTACATTAGTTTTTAAAAAAAAATCATTTCAAAGCCCTAGTTTCATCAACTAAATCCCAATAATTTTCAAGTAATATTCCACTTGCTTTTTGCAAATTTTGATTGAATATTAAAATTAGAAAATCACTTCAAATTACAAAAATTTAGACTAATTTTAGAAAATTAATTTGTCTCAAAACCCTAGCTGCATCTACTAGGCCCCATTCAATCAAGTGTTTTCTCATAAATTTCTAAATTTTATCTTGCATACTTAGCTCAAAAAATCAATTTCAAATTCAAAAGTTCATAATATTTTGCAAATAATATTTTTGAAAAATCCCTATTTGCATCTACTAGGTCCCATTCAAGCAAGTAATTTCTCATAATTTCTTGAGTTTTATCTTTCATACTTAGCTTATAAAATCAATTTAAAATTTAAAATTTCATAATATTTATCAAATAATAGTTCTAAAAAATCACTAGTTGCATATACTAGTCCCTACTTTGCATCTTGAGCTATCACTTTACATACTTGGAGTTCGATATCCTTTTTATGCATATTTCAGTTCATTGTTTAAATTATTTTTATGTAATCTAGTCTGTTATCTTCCAAATTTTTTTCCTTATGCCATCTAAACTCATTGCATATATTCTTTTGAGATGGAGTACACGAATTAGTGGTAACTCTCTTGAATTCAACCAGATTCCTGCAACCCATTCCTACAATATGGATAAGTAACTAACTCAGGTCCCTATTATAAATCCTACACATCTAGATTATACTAATTTCAATGAACATGATTCTAATAATGAGAAATATGAGAGTAATAATGATGAGACACATACTGATGCTCATGTTCTATCACATTGGACTACCAATCCACTTTCACCCATTATTGGTAATGAAGTTGCACTCAACAAATATTTGATTTTAAAAAAATTCAAATAAATACTTAGGTAACAACCCCATGATCATGCTAACATCTTGGAATATATCATGGAACTAAATAATTCCAAAAAAGGTGAGTATTATCAAACTATAGAGCCACCAGCTGCACATGACACTACGAGGGTAACTATGTCACAACAACCCCATATAGCAACCCAACCTTCTTCTATGCTACTAGTTATGAATAGTACATCCTTATCTCCTAATGTGGTATCCATTTTGAAATATATTTGATCTCTTCAATCCAAGGTGAAACATATTGAGCAAGGTACCACTAGATCTACATATGCATTAGACTCCTTCACTCTAATGCATACACCTTTGACATGACATATAACTACTACACCCTTGAAACTAGATTTGTACAACCTAAGCTCACTCTTTACGATGTCAAGGGTGATCTAGTGACACATTTGAGAGCCTTTCACATAGCATGTTTATATTAGGTACCAGATTATTGGCCATTAACTATATTATTTTTGAGGAGCCTCAAGGATTATGCATTACAATGGTTTTGCAATCTATCAAATTAGTCAATTAGTGCATTCAATCCTCTTTCCAACATGTTCCTATCACATTTCAATATCAATATCAGTGATACAATTTCATATTCCCAAATTGCATAACAAAAACAAAAATCAAATGATCATCTCACTGAGTATGTTCTAAGATACAAGACCATATTAGCTAAAATGTCTAGCCCTATGGTAGATTAGGAGTTACAAGACCTATTCAAATTGAGTCTTATACTAATTTTTCATGAGATAATAATGTTCAAATGTTTCTCTTATTTCAATAAATTATGTCACATTTTAAAAGAAAGAGAAATCAAACTCATTTCAATGGGCAAACTTAAGTACATAATTTCACCTTATACACCTAATATGAGTAACAATAAAGCACCTTATAAGGTCAAATTCAATGATAATAAATGACTGACTCAGTCGATAATTAAGGTGGCTTCAGATCCCTCATAGAGAGTCACTTTATCATCACCTCCTTGATGACCTTTTACAAATCTACAAGTTACTCTAGCTAGAGTTCTACAATAGTTATTAGAATGTAACATCATATCTCTTCCTCATATCAGATAAATTGATCAATCAAAGGCTCTTCCATGGGGATATGACTAGAATGCATTTTGTGACTATCATAAGATAACAAACCATACTACAAATAGATTCATTAGTCTCAGGCATAAGATACATGATCTAATTGATGGTAATCAAATTGATCTAGGCACTTCAGCTGAGCCTCCTCTAGCCAAACCAACATAGGATAAGTCACTCAAAATATTTTCAAATTAATTTCCACAACATGGAAATTCAAAGACATAAGACATAGTAAGATTACATCATGCATATAAATTTCATCCTCTAACAGTTACATATAGGGCATTGGTATATGATTCACATCCACTGATCCACATGATTGGTACTTTTCATTTTAGCATTCTTGTTTGGCATTCCATATCCTTTTCTAAGCAAGAGATTATTGAGGATGACATATATTATCACATTCTCTTAATTAGATATTTTATTCATGATCATCCCATTCATAGTGTTCTAATTGATAATGGATCCAAAGCTAACATGTGTAAGATGACACTACTATAACACTTGTGTTATATAGAGCAAGATATTACTCTAAAAATTATATTTATCATTACTTTTAGTGGATATAGTTAGACTAAATTGGGTAAGATCATCATTCTTCTATAGGTTGATCTTACACACATGACCACTTGATTTACTATAGTTCCTAGCGTGGGAGTTTTTGACATGTTACTTGGTAGAGTTTAGATAATAAAAATCTAAGTAGTTCCATCTATAGTACATCAATGCATTGATGTTAATTAGGTTATGAAAGCTACTAGAGTTCCATATGAGTTTCCACTTCTGATTTTAGAGCCAATTTCAATTTTAGATCTAGTTTTAGTTCTATTACAAATTCTAGCTTCACCACTATTTTTTTCTCCAATTTAGCATCAGACACAGATATGATATCCAACACCAATATAGAGGGTTCATACACCTTCATAGATTTAATATTATATATAGATTCTAGCTATAGTATTCACACCTAGAGCATTTTATTAAGATCTCATGCATCTACATATAGAGCACATGTTCAACAAGTTTCTCCTACTTCTAGATGGGTCCCTAAGAGCCCTATAGCTGCATCCACTTCTCAAAATTATAGAGGCTCCCCATAGTTAGTTTATAATTCAAATATTTTAGAGAATTTATAACATGTATAGATTTTAGAGCCATAGTCTTAGCATTTCCATTGTGCTTCATGATTATGCACGATTCCACTCTTTGATATAGGATACCATGATAGGGAGTCTCATCTGAGACTCATTGATTAGTATCATTTATTTATAGCATTGATTGTACATATTATCTCTTGATTGACTGTATATAGTTTCCTTTGATTGATTTTACATAGCTTAGATATTTCAAAATATAGAAATAATATAATATTTCAAAAATACAAAAACATGTCAAATGTATGCATCATTTATGTTTTACATTGCTAACCACTATGCTAGACTTACATTATGCTATTTTATGCTATTGATTATCAATTTAAATATATTACTAGGATTGAATTCATATTTTTTGAGTGTGTGTAGTATATCCAAATCCTTGATTGCTTCACTCTACCCATTGAGGGGGCATCCTACTTCTACATTCCAGCTACATATCAATACATCTACCCACTAGGGGAATACTCTACATGACTACACCATCCAGGTTATATCATTATTACACTATACACTCTAGACATCTTGTTGTATTATGTTCCTTACTTACATAGATAAAACATCGATGTCCATTATCATATAGCATAATTTTGTATTTTATAGCATATATATTAGTCTTGTATTACATATTTTGTATAGTCTTGCTTCTTGCTTTCCATAGTTAGATATATGTTTATATCTAGTAATTTTCATGCTTTCACTCTTCACTTTGATTAGATACTTTTGTTTGCATTTTATATTTCTTATTTGCTTCCTACTTGCATTTAGGACATTTACCAAAATCCTTTGTTCCTATCTATACGTGTGTGTCTTTAGATACCTACCAATGTCTTTTGTGAGTGCCTTTCATGTGCTTGTGGCCCTTGTGCCAATATTTTCTTATTTCCATTGTGTATGTATGTGACATTTGAACATGAGTTGTATGCCTTATGTGATGATTTGGCCCCTTAGCCAACCTTGCATGTTTCTTGCTTCTTACTTTGTATGCTGCTTACTTGATTTTTATCTTTGTGTGCAATGCCATGATTCCAATCATGCATTTACCTTGGTTCTTGGATTCCATAATGTAAATCATGATCCATCCCTCCATACCACTAACAACTAACATTTCAAATTCCATTTTACTCTTATGCACATGTTAATACATTGTTATATCTATCTAGGCATACCCTTGTGGATCTAACAATCTCACTCTACAACTTTTGCTATATCTTGAGATAATCCATATATATCCTATATCAAATGTTTTTAGAGATTAACACACTTATAGGGATTCTTATTTTGAGGGTAGTCATTACAAGGTCTTCATTCTTACCCTTAGAAGAGGGGGCAAAAAATAAGCATTTTGTCATAGAGATCAGAGCTCTGAATGGTCAAAAAAGTAATTTTAGAATAGTATAGTCTAGAATCTAGAACTTAGCACAAGAAAACTAAACTAGGAAGACAACAGAGAATCTAGATTAGTCATTAGTTTTGGCTCTAGATAATGGTGCTAAAAATGGGAATATAATGTTGTACCCTAAAGTGTCTTTTTTTTGGCACTATTGTCCAAATAATAAAATATTTAGTTTTTATAGAATCAAATAGAAAGGTGAGTTTAGTCACAATTTTTCTAATATAATTTAGTCTATAAATCAGTAGTTTTCAACACTTATTTTTCTTAGAGAATATAGATATAGGGGGCATCATGCATAGCATGAGGGTTTCCATTTTTAGTTAAAACATGGAAGTTGATACAACTTTTAGTTTAGAATCTATGTTCTAGACACCAGTTATTGGAGGTAATGTTCTTGACACATGGGCCTTTTCTATTTCTAAGTTTATTGTATTTTCTTACAAAATCCTAGTAATTTCATGCCTTACTCCATCTATAGCTGGTTGGCATCACATTCAAGTAAAATTTCATACAAGTTTTATTCTCACATACATAAGTTCTTGAGTGGATTCATAAGCCTTGATTCTAGTTTTAGGAGGGGCTTCTATACAAGTCCAATCTCCATCTTTCAAAGTGGCCAGCAGTGGCCTAGTTTCTATTTTACATTCAAATATCCATGTCAATATTGTTAGATCATAACACATTCAGGGGTTTCATGAGCCTACTCATATGGCATTCATTAGTACTAATATTTTCTTATTCAATTTTACATCATGGGGAAATGATGGAGCTAAAGGAATAGTTAAACTTTGTATTATTAAGCCACCTATTCATAAGGATTAGACACATGGGCCAAACATTAATTACCACAAGCATGATTCATTAGCTTCACATAGCTTGTGATGATGGAGCCAGAGGGCTTACCTTTGCATTCTTGAGCCAACTTATAAGGGATTGATCACTTAGTTCATTCATTGATATAAATCTTGGTTGAACTTAATTCTTCCATCACCTAGTACAACCCTGTAGCATAACATACTTACACAGTATAATGTTCTCTCACTATGCATAACCTAGCATCACATAGTGATGGGGAATCCAAGAACAAACACACCTATTCTGATCCCTCTCGTTAGGATCTTGCTCCTCAAAAAGAGCACAATATGATAACCAAATATAAGCAATTAAACATGCAAAAATAACCAGAAACACAAGTAACTAGAATTCACCAATAGCACAGAATATGAGAGACAATACACTATCTTGTATTAACACTTTACAGAAAAGAATACAATAAAGTTTTGCCACACTCTTCCACCTTAAAGAGGCTTCCCACACCTCAAGTGTATAGTAATTCTTCTTCAACACTCTCCTACCAAAAATGGTCCCAACAACCAACTCACACACAGAATTGGTGTTCACCTCTCCAACTAGTCAGTAATAACCCTGCCAGTTCACCAAGCACTCTATAGTACTTCAAGTTGATCTCCCATGAACCTGCAACCTGCAATTCAATAGACCATACTCACACATGTAGATCTCTTATGAGCTTGAAAAAACCTTCAACTCAATGATCTTACAAATGGAAGGAACTTCCTTGCCTTCCTTTCTAGCTCATACTTTACAATACATGCCAATGGGTCTATAAATAGATCCTATACTTAAACAATAACTTAGAATCTTAATTTAGACAATTATCCACGTAGCTCAAGACTTTAACTAGCCTTTACATGCAAACACTTCATTCACTTAACTAACTGTCCATGCAACGAACAGTTCTAGAACACACAGGCGACCAATGTCGGTCCCTGCTTGCCTAGTGCTACCGACATCGGCTGACTCCCTACCATCACCGGTTGCCTTCTGCACTGGTCATGACTGGCATCGGTCATACTAATGATGCTAGTTCTTATAAAACTTTAGCAACCTTTTATTCCCATTTGCAAAGTTGAAGCTTTTAGCTCCACAACTTAACACATAGTTTCTTGGGCTTAGCCTCACATGTAAGTTCAGGTACGCTTCTATTTTTTTACTTTATCCTAGTATTTTGATTTTTTACATACATATAATAAAGGAGGGTGGAAATGTAGTCATACTAAAATTTAATTTGTACAAATTGAGCATGACTTGTGACACCCAAACCATATGTCTCTCCTACTCACATACACAACTCATTTAGGCATTTTTTCACTATTTCCCAGTCATTCAAAGCCTTCTAGATTTAGCCACTGTTATCCCAAACTCCTCTCTTAGGCATAGATCTATCCCCTAGGGTCCTTTTCCCATATACAATAGCACCAAAAGTTAGAATATAGTGTTGGGACTCAAGGTGTCCACTTTATAGTGCTATTTTCCTAGTCCATAATAGCCTCAAATGATCATATTTTCTTGAATCCTTATCTTTTCCCTTGTTGGCCTAATGCAAGTTCATCTAACCTAGGATCACTAGTTTCCATATAAAATCCTATTCAAAGGTCATTTACAAGGATTGGCAATCATTCAAAAGGCATAAGCTATAAATATACTAAAGTGCACTCAAGCAAATCTTCCTATTCTCTGCATATAACCAACCACTATTATTTCTAGCTTATCTAAGCTCCTATACTAGTCATGAGTCATATAAATATATCCCAAATTCATATACACTTGCATTTCATACATAGGATTGCATAATACACATTAAAATTGGGATAACTATATTGACCTTGATCCCTCTTCAAAGTATTGGTATGTAGGCAGCATGCCCACACATAGGGTGTGATCACACATTTAGTGCATATTACACACTAAACCATTTTTATAGTTGGATTTGAGATCACATATCAAGCATGAAGAGGAAATAGGATCTTTGAAGACAAAATCAATTACACATAGAGCTTCATGAACAACCAAGACTTGATATATAAGGTATAAGGTCTCCTAGAGTAGACGAATAGAACCCATAAAGATTAGGAAGCTCAAACACTAAGTACTAGAGTGCCAAAACTTAGACTATATCATTGGAACTCTAGGTGTCCTATTTTTAATGATATTCTCTAGGTAGAGAATAGACTTCTAGATATTGTTTTGATAGTCTACCCAGCCAGATCAGTAATTTGTAGCCTTTATCTCCTCCATCTCAACATTGAATCAACTAAGTTTTACTCTCTATCTACTTGTTTTCTATTTTTATAAATTAATTAAGTACTTTTTGATTTAATAAATTAGTAGGTTTGCAAAGGGACATTTATTTATTAATTCGCCATTAATCTACACCCCTTTACTATTTAGGAAATTAACCCCTATGGTTTCCCAAATTTAGTAAAACATTCACTAACATTTTTATCCTCTTCAAATATGGTATAGTTGACATTTGTAAGACTAGGCATGTAGGGATCTAGGTGGAACCTAGAGATATGTTTTGACTTAACAGTGACCCTAGTCCCATATCTAGTCCTAAGAACTATATATGACAAATAAATGGACAAATACCCCCAATTTTTGTAGTAAAATCCCTAGATAGGCATAGAGAAAGATATGGGGGTAAGTCTACAACCATAAAATCCTAAGTGATGACATAATTTGGGTAGGCTACCAATGTGATATTAAGATCATCCAATATACCTATTATTTTAGTGAGGGAACCATCCAACTGACTAACACCTTTTTATTTACGGACACACTTAAGCTCAAGCCTATTTGTTATGGATTTAGGCATAACTAAGGTTGAATCCCCTAATTATATCATAAAACTATGTACCAAAGAGTCCCATATAATGACTAAAAAATATAATGGATGGGTTTTGACAAACATAGGGGTATGAAAAACATTGTGAACTTGATCTTGAATAAAAGTTTCAATTTCGCTAGGTTGACTATTATTTGTGAAAATAGTGTTTAGCTTATTAGCTATCTCATTTACATGAGAAGTCTTGGAGATCTCTTACTGAAGAATCTCTTTCTACCTTAGAATATATAGAGCATCATAAATAAGCATAGTGACATTATCCTTTTTCATATGATCCACAATATTGAAAGGAAGAATATTACCTTTGAACTACACCTTGGAAGTAGAAGTATTACTTGGGACTTGAGTAGCATGAGGACCAAAAGGATACTTTTGATATTATCCATGATGTTGATATATTTGTTGAGTTATAGGAGCTTTAACATCTACATTTTAAGTGGTAGGATACTAAATAAATTTTGGAGGTGTTAAAGAAACCTTAGACTACCCCAAATTGTCTTCTAACATCCTCATCTTGACCCTTGTATGGGCTGCAACTAATTCATCTACATTTTGAGTAGTTTTCCCCATGGTCACTTCTATTTTCTCAAACATATTTTCCACTTATTGAAATTTTTTGTGCAAGTTGTCATATGATGTCTTACCCATACTTTCTTGATATTAAATTTGAGCTACCAATGGTTTCAAGGTAGGCATACTACCTTGATTCATTAAAGGGCCTTGTGGTGGAGGGGGCATTGAGTCACACCATTGGAATGAAGGATCATGATTCCATCTAGGATCCTAATACATTTCTCCAATTATACACATTAAAATCTCATTGGGCTACCCTCCTAATTACCATTGACCCTCTTATGCAAGGTTGTTTTGTGTGGGAACCAGGGCTCTTGAGTTACTTATAGTTGTGGGGTTGTAACTATTAAAATTTATACCATGAGTAATTTGTCCTTGGTCTTGTTGATTTAATGCATAAGGGGGTATATTATAGGATTGATAAAGTTATTAGGGTTGGAAGTGACCTTGGTATAGCCTATATGAAGTATGTTGTTACCTCTCAAAAGCCACCAGCTTATTATTTTGTGCCTTTAACAAGCTCTCAATCTTTGAAAATTTGTCCTCTTAACTATCATCAATCTGGGATTAATTATTTGGAGTGGGCAATAGAGAAATGGTAGGTGTGGTTAGATAAAGTTTAGGAAAAATTGGAATGAGTTTACCTACCTATATCAAATAGTTTTCTCCCCTTATAGTTATCCCATAAGACTTAGGAGAGTTGTCCCACCCATAGATTAGATCATGACTATATTGTTTGAGTTTAATTCCCTCAGATACTAAAGAAAAAAATAATTTAGTGTGTGCTTAATGATGATAGTGATCCTATCTTAATTCTTTTTTAATCTATAGTTGAAATCAACCATAGATTCTTGGGGTTCCCTCTTAATTGAGGTAAGTTGTTTAACCAATGACACATGGTCATTTCTATCCTCAAAATGTTTACATAGGAAATCACCAAACTCATCCCAAGTATTAATTGAGGTAGGAGCTATACCTCTATACCATTGAAGGGATTTGGCTTTCAAGAATGTGTCTAGTAGTCTCATGGCTACATTATCTAATGAAATGTTATGTATTGAGTAAAGGTTTGTGATGTCAATAATGAACTTTATAGGGGTGGTGGATTTTTCCCCTATGAAGTATGTTAGACTATTTAAGGAGGTTGTAGGGATATAATCATGTTACTAAATGTTACTAGGGATACCACAATTAAAGGGTACAAAATATTTCATCCTAGGCCTTGATATTTGTATAGTGGGGGTTGTAGTTCTTAAAATAATAGGATGACCAAGAGATGAATATTTATTCTAGGGATAAAGACTTGTCCTATTGAATCTTGATTTCATATATGAAGTAGAAGGTAGTTCAATGAATTCAAAAGGGATACCCCTATTAACTAACCTTTTAACAACCTTTGGAATAAGAGGGTTGTCTAAATGATGTTATGAACTCTGTAACTTGGTGGATATTAAGTTTTTCATGATGGTGGATACTTTATCTTATACAAATACATATTCAAAACTATAGACTTAGGATATGACAAAGGGAATGGGTCCCACCAAGTGTGCTATAAACTATTTGAGGTCTTAGGTTATACCCTAAGTTGAAAGTGAAAGTCTTTAAGTTTTACTCTCAAACCGTCTCCAACATGGGAATGACCCTAGGTTGTGGCTTGCAAATTTTTGCTCAAAACTCAAAGATTTTTAATGAGGCTACCTTCTTATATATAATAATTTGAATCCTCCTTTAGAAACTAGACCTATTAGGATGAACATGAGAGAGAATGCATGAATAAATTCTACCTTATGTGTGGTATTCACCAACGTTCAATGATCCACTATCAACTTAGACACTTTTATGACTAATAATGAGTACAATGGGGAAAAAGATTGATTAGATTCTATGTCAGAGTTCTAAACATGAATATTTTATATGAAGGTTGAGAAAAGGACTATAACTTTAAGGATAGAAAGAAACAGGTCTATGTAAGAAACTATGGACTTATGACACTTTAAGAGATACTTCACTAGCTAACATTTCATACAACCTACAAGGAACTAATAGTCTTAAATCAAGGTAAATGAAGGACATACAAATGATGACTAGACAACATATGCTTATGTAAATAAAACTTCAATAAAGTAGACTTAGCATTAAATAGAATCTAAAATTTTCTTATATTAATTCAAAGAGTTTACAAAGTGATTTTAGTATAGGTTTGATATACCCAACCAAGGGATACAAATCAAGAGTTCAAAGATAGAATTTATAGGAATAAAGAAGGAAAGAGAGAGAAATTGGTGATAAAAGGGTTGTTAATGATCCCAATTCCAGTTATGGAAATCACAACTACAATCCTTCTTGAGCCTTTTTATTGCATTAATGTCACTATATATTTATTTAACATGATGGAGAATGAGAAGATCAATATTAGCTATAGGAAGCAATCCTCACCACTTTATGAATCTCTCTCAATCTCCTTAACATTAATTCCACTCCATATCTTTCTCAAACATGCTTGATATTTTTCCTACTACGAAGTATCTACTTGACCTTACTCATGATTTTATTTCTAACTTTACTTGTGCAGTCAGCATTCTGTCATTGCTTATATATCCTAAATATAGATCCTCTATAGATGAAAACCAATCACCCCATTAGTTTTCATATAGCTATGATTGTAAATGTAGATTAATGGGCTAGGATATGTTGAGCTTGAATGAAAAATGAAACTTGCATATAAAATCTTTTAATAATATTTACAAAGCTCTAATGACATTAGATATCTTTGAAAGGTTTTCTCTTGATTATCTAGATCACATTTGATATTACATTTATGTAATTTACTTACTTGGGGTGATGAGACCCTTTGTCAAACATGTCTGATTTCATAGAATCCTTTGCTTTAAAATTTGTTAAATTTTCTCTCCACAAAAGTGCTTTAGCTTTCAACTTTATATGTCAACTGTCGATCTTGATCTAGGCTCCCTATGTTTTATTAATTATCAGTTCTTCATTTATTCTCTAGGATCCTACCATCATTCCTTTGAATTATTAACTTATTACACAGCATATATCTTCCTTTATATGAATGAATGCATACCATTGATCTTTTATTAGCTTCATTCACTTTTGAAATGTGGCATCTTGTCATTATCTTTTGAGAGGCATTGACTTGTTGACTCATTATTCACCATTGATATAATTTTTATGAGTGCACACTGATAGTTGATATACCTAGAATAACTAACTTGATTATTTATTTTTCATTATTGGATCTCTACCAAGACACCTAAGATCATTCCATTTGTTATCTTCTCATTTAGGCTAACCTTTTGACTTCATGCTCACTATTTATGTACTATATATAATTAAATATGGATGATTGCATCTTAAGACCCACTGATATCTATTAGATCAAAAATCATCATTAGATATTAGACATAGATCCTAAGATTTTGACACTTGTCACTCTAATGTTAAACCTTGGGATATTTGAATTCTAATTTCTACTTCATGGAGCTTAAACTTGACGTCTGTGTGCTTGTTTCATTCTACAAACCTAATTTTGAAGCTTTATATCTTGAGATAACAAGCTCATATAAAGTTGAAATTTATAGAGAATTATATTGGCATGAGTAAATTCATTTACATGAAATATTTTAGCCATGATAGGCTTTCTAATCGCACTTATTAAATACACAAGTAAGCTGACCAGTTCATTTCTTCATGACATTCTCATGATGGTCTGGTTCTTTTAGACTTGTGCAAAAACTTTCAAAGCCTAAAATGAGTTTTTGAGACATATAAATCTTGATCTATGTCCATGAATGCCTAAAACACCAATATAACCTACTATATCTTCTTCCCTTGCAACTTTAGACCTATCTCAAGACTTGTTTCTCAAATAACAACAAATTGTACTTTAATCTTGCTTAAAGTGTTTCAAAAGCTTTGTAAGCAATATGAAATCTTTACGCCACTCATTCCATCTAGAAATTTTTTCATCTTATCCACTTAGGTATAATCTTGGAATGTGGTCCAAAATTTTAAAAAGGAGTTTTTCAAGGTTAGTTGTCAAGCTTCTAGTGCTTGAAAAAACTAGTAATGACACTAATCATAGCATGAAGAGACCCTATGAAAGGACATGAGCTTGGTGTCCTAGTAATATGGATGCATAAAGGAATAAGAAGATGTATAAGTTTTTTTTTATCATGCGTATTATTATTTTGAGTATTTAGGTGAGCCTCAAGGTGAGCCTATAGGGGTAGGACTTACAAACCTACCATGTAACTAGACTAGTTCTAGACCTTACCTAACCTAATCAAGTGTCGTGAGGTATTGTCAAGGTAGATGAAGAATTTATGGTAGTTATTGATAATTTTAAGATTATTTATGACATGTATATGAGTTTTTGATAGGTTTGATAGTGGCTAGAAGGTTAGTTTTAAGGACTAATATGACTTGCAAATCAAGGCCTAGAGAGTAAAGAGAGAAATGGTGATCAAACAGGGTGTTAGTATTAGTTTCTAAAGAAATAATGATATTTTGAGAAATATAAGTGGTGTGATATGTTATAATTGGTGTTTTTACTAATTATAAGGTCAAATTTTGTAAGAAACAACATGAAAAGTAGTTTTAAGGTTTCTTGAGTGCACAGAATGAAGGGTTATCAACTCGAGAAGAAATTTTAAGTGTTCATTGGCATGTGTAACCTATGCATGGGAACCCAATATATTCATGGTAGATGAGGAAGTTATGTAGATAAAATTCCCAATCATTTATTTCTATAATTAGGATTTAATCTTTATGAATGATCATTAAGAATTAAAGATGGTTTAAACCCTCAAAGAACCCTAATAGTGACTTGATGTGAAATAATTTGTTATAAATTTATCATAATGTATTTTTGTAGATTTTTAATATATTTTATCATGTATTAAACTCTCCTAGTCACATATAAGTGTGATTGGTTTATCAGGTGAGTCATTGAACCCTATAGGAAAGGCCTTATTTCTTAAACATTTTCTATAGTAGTCAAAGTTGATAGAGTCAAAGTTACTAAATGGATGAATTTTGAAGATTGATACTTTTATATTATATCCATAATGATTTATAAGTATTTTATATCTCTTATGTGTTTTAATATGGTCTTATAAG
The DNA here is from genome assembly GCA_037957365.1 of Torreya grandis. Taxonomy (NCBI): domain Eukaryota; kingdom Viridiplantae; phylum Streptophyta; class Pinopsida; order Cupressales; family Taxaceae; genus Torreya; species Torreya grandis. The sequence goes on along the minus strand of JARHVA010007117.1, from coordinate 360,384 downwards.
TTGAGTAATCACTAAAATGCCTAATAGTGCAAACAGTGAGAAAACCAAGTAGAAGTGAGAAGTTGATTAGGGATGTGTTATCATGGATTAGGGATGAATAAAATTACATGGAGATAAATAAATTTAATACATTTTAATATTGGATAAAATATTTAGAGATAAGTGTATATGAATAAAATGTTTCTCATAAGTTGACCTATCTAGTATAGATGAGATATTGAAGGTGCAAGTTCATGAGATTGCTTTCCAAAAATAATATTATCATTGGAACATATTATATTTATAATTGAGAGTTTCCTAATGATATAATAATATTATATAAATTAATTTAAATTCTATAAAATTTTCTACATAAGTGTTAAATTTAATTATTACCATGACTATGTTTCAAGGTATACTAGTAGATCTGTATAAGTAAGTTGAAGTAATGAGTTGGAGGCTTTTTGCCCTAAGTTGAATTATGTAATGCACATGGGTTTTTTTTTGAAGAATTTAATAACCTATTAATTATTTTCATAATATTGGAAGTTAGTGTAAGAGGTTGGAACATTGAAGCTAAAATGGCTTGTCTGCCTGAGTAAGGACTATGTGAGACAAGGTTAATAAATTGGTTTGTAAGACTAATAGTTTCCAAGACTGTGTTTTGAGACTATTTGGTAGTTCAAAGTGAACATCTTGCAGAGATGATTTTGAGCCTGTATACCCTTAGTTTTGAAGTATAATTTAGATGGTGATTAAATTAAGGTCATTTATCTTCTTCATGTATGATTTTTTTCCATGGTTTATTGGCAAAATTGTGTTTATGCTTAAGTTGTTCAAGACAGACTTTCTGTATATGCACAAGCCTCATATAAACAATACCAATGGTGTGTTACAACTCCTATTTTGAGATAAATTATTATTATGAAGAATAGATGAGCTTATAAGGGATATATTATATTTATTTATTTATTTATTATATTTTACTTTCATTTATTAATTTTTTAATTTATCTAAGAAGATCAAAGGGTAACATGCACTAAGTAGGCCTAATGGGATTAGGTCTCCATGAGACCTAAAGGAGAGATAGGACCCAATTGAACTAGGTCAGATATAAAGGGACTAAAAACACATTTTAGCTATGTATATGAGATATCCTAATATCTATTTAATGGCATACCTAAGAGGATAAATATTTTTTACCATCAAATAAGCATATGAATAAGAAACACTTGTATAAATACTAGGCAATTTTAGGCCTACTTGTCTGAACATAGAATAAGTGAATAATATAACACATTGGTGAGAATAAGGTCATATATACCATCATATAAGTATATATTATTAGTGATTAATCCTTGATAGAGTTTATGCATATGAGGATCAAGGTTAGATGACCTAATCAAATCAAGAAGAGCGCTACTTGAGTGAAGAATGTTAGAGGCTAGTTTGAGAGAGATAGAAGTGTATCAAGAGATCAGGAAGGAAATCATCATATATTTTATAATAAATAATTTATTATGAAGGTGATCATGTGTTTTAATTGGCTGAGTTGGTGTTGAGTCATCTAGGGGTTTGGTTCTTCCTTTTAAGTGGGTGTTTGTTAAAGCCTAGTTGAGTTGGTGGTTATATAGTTGGGGTTGGTGTTCCATGTGAAGTTGGTGCTTCACTAAAGTTTATTTTTGTCTTATATGACTATATTAAATTTTTATATATCAATGGGTTTTCATCCCCTTGAAATTTTCTCATATATATGGTGTTTTGAATTATGCAATCTTGTTTCATACTTGTATAGTTGATTGTTTATGCATTACTTTATCTATATGTTGATGAATTCTTAACTGGAATTCATAATAAAGTTTTTGAATATTGATTCACCCCTGCCCCCCCTTATTATTTATTTTTATTCCAACATTTATTACTAGATCTTGGTCCTTTGAAGTAGATCTAAAAACCTAAAGGAAATCTTAGAAACAAGGATGCCTAGTCAACAAGCTCAAGGTAGTTTCTCTACCAATAAAGATATATTATTCAATGGATATAATTATACCTTTTGTAATTTTAGGATGAATATAAATTTTATGCCTTAGGGTAATGATATTTAGAAGTTATTGTGGATGGATATAATGCTCACCCTATTCCACCAACTAATGCATTTGGTAAGAAAGCTAGTAAAAACAACTCCAAGGCAATGAATGCCATTCTATGTGGCCTATCATAGGTAGATATTGTTAAGGTAATGAATTATATATCAACCAAATATATATGGGATAAACTGAATACCATATATGAAGGAGACACCAAGGTAAAGATGGATAAGTTTTAGACCCACCAGAGATAGTTTTAAATTCTAAATATTAATGAAGATGAAACAATTAAGTCTTACCTATTAAAGGTTGATGAAGTTGTCAATGTCATTAGAGGATTGGGATAAGATGTGAAATAATCTATATTTTTTCATAAATTCTTGAGATCACTAAGTCATAATTTTGGCTCTAAGGTTCTATAGTAGAAGAGATGAAAGATTTGGACAAGATATTAGTGGCTGGTCTTCTTGGAATTTTGACTACCTATGAGATGATCTCTAATGAAGGAATACCTCCCAAGAATGAATCAACATTAAAATTTGAAATTAAGTCTAAATCTAAGAAGTTTAAGGATTATAAATGTTTAGATGTTGATGATGATCAACTGATAGCCATGTTCACAAGGAAATTGAAGTTTGGCTCAACTAAATACAAAGGTAAGCTTCCCTTAAAATGTTTCAGCTATGTCAATATTGGTCACTTTCCATCCAAGTGTCCTAAAAAGGATAAATATGATCATAATGAATAACATGATGAACATCATAAAGGTGAAAATAAGGCATATAAGCCTAAAAAACAAGAATTCAAGAAGTATGAAGGTAAGAAAGGAATGTTAAATAATAAGAGAAGATTTTACACTAAAGAATATAACTCTTCTAATGTAATTGAGTCAAGTGAATCTAATAGTGATGGTGGTAGTAATAAACTTAAACATGATAATAATGAAACCTGGTTCATGGCCATACAATCAAACAATGAAGGTTGCTCAAATGGCAAAGGCCTTATGGTTGATGTATAATTAGATGAAGGAGAAGTTGAAGTGGATATTAAGGTAGAGTTCATCAATTCCCTATAATAATTAAATTTCCAAAGGAAAAATAATCACATACTCAAATCACTAGATAAGGACTATGATGAGCAGATTAGCTTGTTTGAGGAAAGACTAAGTAACACTTCTAAGGAGTATGATGAGATAATCATTCAAGTTGAGGCACAGATGGAGGTATTTAATGGAAGCCTAAAGGGAAAAAAGGAAGAATGTATTAGGTATGAAATAAAAGTATAATCCCTAAAATCTGAGTTGGATTAAGCATCTATGAAGGTGAAGAAATTTGTTAAGTTTGAAAAGAACACTAAGGCTCTAAATGACATCTTGAGTAATAAAAAGTCTATAAGTGACAAAATATGTCTTGGTTTCAAGGAATACTAAAATGTGGTATCACAAATCAAACTATTTAATACAATAAGGTCAACATAAAAATTCCTATTAAATAGATCAATGCTATAAGCTATGTTAATTTTTCAATTGTTACTATTTTATGTATAGTCAGTTTGGTCATATAATAAGAGAATGTATAAGACCTTCCAAGAAAGAGTATTCATGGGATTATGGAAGGAGTCATATTTCACATCAGTCAAATGGTATGTATGATATGATTTTCTATGGTTGTCATAATATAGGACATATTGTAAGATTCTATCCTAACATAGGTGGAGGGTCATCAAGTCAAAACATGAGGTTTGAATCTCCTAGAGTGCAAAAAAGAAGACAAATGAATGTATGGAAACCAAAGATAGCAAAGGTGAGTCATGATCAGTATAAAATCTCAAGTGGATTATTTGTGGTGATAGAACATATTTTAGATGTGAAATCTAGTCAAGAATGTCTATTATTAGCTCATATTGATGATCAAATGGATGATAAAGAGATCAAACATATAATGCCAATTAAGCCTAAAAGGTTATTGAAGGACTTTCAATCATGTTAGATCTTAGAGATCTATTAATCTCATAAAATTGTTGTTTTTTAGTAATCTATGGAAAGAGGTGAGTACATTAGGCTTCATGGAGACATTTTGCAATTAGCAGAAGTATGGTAGATACTTGGTTTGAGGGGGAGATATTTAGATTATTAACTGAGCATGATCTGTGTTAAAGTGGTCTTGTAATTTTTGTTCATCCAAAATAGGTATGCATGTATTAAGGGGTATCATGTTCCTATGATACTTCATAAACTATGTTTCAAGAAGGTGTGATTACATATGGTGGCTTGTAGAAGACCTTTTGTCATTAATGTCAAAGGGGGAGAAAGTTCAAGAAGGGAATTTGACCAGAATGGGAGAGATGAGATTGATTAGATTGAAGAATGTTTTTCCATTAATGATGAATGGGGAGTTTTTTGATAGGTTTTGTTATTTATGTCAAGGTTGATGTCATTTGATGTCAAGGTTGATGTTATTGATGTCAAGGTGTTCTTGTAAAGATGCATGGTGACATGAGATAATTTGAAGTCAACTTGATATATTTTTTTAAGTGATAATTTAAAATCAACCTAATTATTCTTTTGAATTTCATGTCATGTTTCAAATCAAGGTAAGCATGTTTTGAGTACTAGTCTTTTAGTATAAGGTGTCTTAAGAAGCCTAGTCATAGCAAGCATAGTCATATCATGATCATGAAGAGATATGTGAATAGGTATGATATTTCATAAGTATAATGAAAGGAATGTGATGAAGGTGTATAAGCATCAATTATTGTTTCAAGGTTAGTTTTCAAGATTCACGTGCTTTAGAAACCTAGTAATGACACTAATCATAGTATGAAGAGACCCTGTGAGAAGAGATGAGCTTGGTGTCATGGTAAAATGGATGAATATAGGAATAAGACAATTTATAATGTTTTTTATCATGATTATTATGCTTTTTATTAGTTAGGTGAGTCTCAGGGTGAGCCTATAGGGGTAGGACCTACAAACCTACCATATAACTAGACTAGTTCTAGACCCTGTCTGACCTAATGAAGTGTCATGAGGTATTGTCAAGATAGATGAAGCATGAATGGTAGTGTTTTAAAATGGTAATAGGTTTTATGACATGGATATGATGTTATGATATCTTGGACAATGGCTATAAGGTCAGTTTTAAGGCCTAATGTGACTTACAAATCAAGGCCTAGAGAGCAAAGAGATAGACAATGACTAGATGGGTTACCAGGATCAATTTATAATGCAAGAATGATCATGTGAGAATTTTGAGTGGTGTTATAGGTTTTACCAGGTGTGATTGCCAATTATAAAGTTAAAATTTTTCAAAAAATCCATAAAAAAATGGTTTTTAGGTTTCTTGAGTGCATAGAATGAAGGCTTCTCAACCAGAGAAGAACTTTTAATTATTCATTGGCATGTGTAAACTATGAATGGTAACCTAATATATTCATGGTATATTTTTAATGGTCCTATATCAAGGTTCCAAACATTTTTTTCTATAATGAGGGGATAATATTTATGAATGACCATTAAGACTAGAAGATGGTTTAAACCCTCAAAGAACCCTAATAGTGACCTGATGTGAAATTACTTGTTGTAAAATACTTAGAATGGATTGGTATAGCTAGTTATGAAATTGGATCATTTATTCAACTCTCTTATCCACCACTAATTGTGAATGGTTTGTCAAGTGAGTGAGTGGACCCTGTAATAAGTGCCTTATTTCGTAGACATTTATTGTAGCAATCAGATTTGACTGAGCCAAAGTTGATAAATGTATGAAGCTTGAATATTGATACTTTTATTTTATTTCCTTGGTTTTTAATACGTAGGTTATATCCATTAGGTGTGATAAATATGTCTTACAAGTTGACTAGTCGCTAAAATGCCCAATGATGTAAATAATGAAAAAATAAGGTAGAAATGAGAAGTTGATTAGGGATGTGCTATCATGGATTAGGGATGAATTAAAGTGCATTAATATGTTATTAAATACCTATAATGCATATTAATATTGGATATAATATTTTCCTATCATTTTATATGATGAAAATGTTGCTTATAATTTCACCTATCTAGTATAGATGAAACAATGAAGGTATAGGTTCATGAGATTGGTATGCAAGAAAAATATTATAATTAGATCATATTATATTTATATATAATATTTTACTAATTATATTATAATATAATTTTAATTAATTTAAATTATATAAAATTATCTACATATGTGTTAAATTTACTTATTACTGTGACTATGCTTGAATGTAAACTAGCAGATCTATGTAAGCAATTTGAAGTAATGAGTTAGAGGATATTTTACCTAAGTGGAAGTATGTAGTGTGAATAGTTTTTTTTTGGTAATTTAATATCATAATAATTATTTTAATAATATTTTAAGTTAGTGAAATATGTTGTAACATTGAATCCAAAATCACTTGTTTGGTTGAGTAAGAATTGTGTGAGAGAAGGTTTATAAATTGGTCTATAATACCAATAGTTTCCATTATATATTGTGATATTTTTGTTGTATATTTTTATAATTATTTTTTAAGATCATATTCATGAATTTTAATCCCTTTTAATTCTCTTTTAGGTGCTATAATTTCAATTTTCCAAGACTATGTTTTTAGGCTAGTTAGTAGTTCAGAGTGAGCATCTTACAGAGATGAGTTTGAGCCTATATACCCTCAGTTGTGAAGTATAATTCACATGGAGAATACCCTAATTTAATTTATATTTTTTAATTTATTATTTATTCCCATTTTTTCTTATCAAAGTTGTATTTATGATTCAATTGTTAAAGATAGACTTTTTGGGTATGCACAGGCCTAATATGAATAATACTAATGGTGTTCTCCAAGTTGTGGTTAGAGATAAAAAGTTTTATGAAGATTAGGTTATATTAAAAAGGATATATTTTAATTATTTAAGATATTTTCCTACCATGTATTAATTTTATAATTTCTTGATGAATATCAAAGGGTAACATGTGCTAAGTAGGCCTAATGTGATTAGGTCTCCATGAGACCTAAAGGAGAAATAAGGCCTAATTGAAGTAGGTAAGACCTAAAGGGACTCAAATAATTATTGATCCATGTATATGAGATATCATAAGATATATTTAAATGGCTGAATTAATAGGATAATAGTGTTTGGCTGACTAAGAAGGATATGAATAAGAAAAATTTGTATAAATACTAGGCAAATTTAGGCCTATTTGTGTGAAGATATAACAATCAAGTAATATAACACATTAGTGATAAAAATAAGGTCATATATACCATTAAATTAGTATATATTATTAGTGATGAATATATGATATAGATTTTCCATATGCAGATCAAGTTCAAATGACCTAATCAAGTCAAGAAGAGGGCTAGTTAAGTGAAGAAGGCTATAGGCTAGTTTGAGAGAGATAGAAGTGTGTGAAGAGATGAAGAAGGAGATCATCATATGTTTTATGAGAAAAAAGGTATTATAAAAGTTATAAAATATTTTAATTATCTTAGTTAGTGTTTATTCATCTAGGGGGCTGGTGCCTCCTTTAAAGTGAGTGCTTGATAAAGCCTAGCTGAGTTGGTGCTCCATGTGAAGTTGGTGATTCACTAAATTTGATGTTTTTATTATAGTAATATATTCCATTTTTATATATCATTATTTTTTCATTCCCTTGAGAGTTTCCCACATATATGGTTTGTTGAATTTTTCAATCTTGTTTCATACTTGTATAGTTGATTATTTATGCATTGCTTGATCTATGTGTTGATTATGCTTAACTAGAATTGATAATAATTTTTTTGAAGATTGATTCACCCTCTCCCACCCTCTTATTCATTTTTATTCTAAAAAATTAGGTTGAAGAGTAGAAAAACTAAAGGAAAGAATGATGATAAATGGACAATGAATCCATAAACAAGCCTTCAAGGCAGAAGAAGGATGCAATGGGAGTGTCAGGGGTAAAAATTCATATTTGGGTCCATAAAATTACCCATATGGATGAAAATAGTTCATTTTCACCCTCACCTACTGAAAACTTGTGATTTATATTTAGATTAAGAACTTTAATTGAAATTACATGCATTACATGATAGATGCACCTTGGAGACCGAGTCCATGAATATATATGACCATTCAGGAGTAGTAATTTGATAAGAACCTTTATCTTTTGAATTTTTTAAATATAATACATTTAATACTAGTTATAATTAGGAATTTTAATGAAATCACCATTTTCAAAACACCTAAAAATGGAAATATCATGCACATAAATGGTGATATCACCAATAAAATAGTGATATCACCATGAAATCGGTAATACCATGACCAAATTGATGATATCAACAAAATACATGTGAAACACTAAAATGGAAAAGTGCCAATTTGGGTTGAATTCACCCAAAGGGTGGGAAAGTGATTAAAATGGAGATAATTCCTTGTCAAATGTCAATATAGTCCTGAGAAACAACAAGATTGTCCTCAAAAATGATGATAATGTAAAAACATCCATGGAGCTAGGAAATAGAGATGATGCCCTATAAAACACTCACCCTTATAAATGTTTATATCACCCTAAAAATTGTGATAATTCCCAACTAAACTGTTATATAACCAAAATTGCTAAAATTACCAAAGTGTGAAATGGACTAAATTAGAAGAAGTGCTTTTCTTATGTGAATGTTGAGTTATGTGCCTTCAATAGACATAATTACTATTTTTGGATGTTAAGGTATATTTTTTAATGATAATTTGGTATCGGTGTATAGATAGATCATTTTTACATAGCACATTAACATGTTATTGATTGGTAGGAGTGATTCAAAATATTGAGTACTTTTGAGTAGTGCCCATGTGTCTTATGACTGTCAAGACTATGGATGAAGGAAACCTTAGAATTATTGGAGAATGGGATTATGACACATGGATCATGTGCCCATGAGTCAAGCATATAAATCCTACCTTGTAATGCTATTATATTATTAACACTCAACAATGATTACTTTTCACGTGCCTATTGGAGAGGTGGCATTCACACTAGAGGATGTTTAGTGGATACTCTACATTCCTACTCAAGGATCTATAATTCACTAGATGTAGTAGGGATGGTTAAAAGTGTTATATGACCTAATTGTAATCTATAACATCATTATTTAGGGTGAAATAATGGATATAGATGCACTAGAGTAACTAGCCTTACCTAAAGATGGAGCTCAACCATTGGTTGATAGTGAGGTTATGATTTTTATGGCTATTGTCAGTGGAATATTTATTCCTAACAAGAATGGTCTATTATTTCACATAAACCTAATAGGAGTGATATAATACATGATATATTTGACCACATTATTTTCCTAGGGCCTAATTTAATTATCTTATATGTATAAATATTTACACATGATGGCTTATTATCGAGGTAGGAGAATTTGGCCTTGGACATTATTTTAGATATGGGCTTGGTATCACATCACAATTGAGTAACCAATGGGGAAGAGATAAAAACTATAGATAGAGGATCCACTTTCCTATACATGGTATTTTATATGATTGTGTTGATGGGGACACTAAGGATTTGTGTACATCACCAATGGGTGATCAACAATATGGTTGATAGAGACTTTATTTGGTAGCCATACATGCACATTCATTTTGGTTGGTTAAAGGATGTCAATGTGACACAATACATGACCACTAATTATTATATTATAGGTCACCATGACTTCACAATATATATATATCAACTTTATCATGTGTATAGGTAGTTTAGGAGGCTTTAAGATGTACCTAATGGGTTGCATTAATTTACACACATGACACTATATATTAGTGAGTCGGGGCATCCCATCCATAAATAATAAATAATTAGGATATTCCTTCAATTAAAAATAGTAGCATGAGATAATGAGGAAGGGGAAATATATTCAGGGATGATAGGCACATACATAGCTTCGTGGACTCAGTGTAGACCAGTACAGATGACTAGGCTAAAAGTATTAGGGGAAGAGCAGTTTAGGCCACATTCTTAGATATGGGCTAGGATATCACATAGATAGGGAGAATTATAGGGTCTATATTAGGCGGTACTAAATATACAAGAACCACCACAACATATACCTTTTTATAAGGTGATACCCATGGCTATAGATTTTGACTCAGAAAGTATTTGAATCAGTAGTAGTAGTAGTAGTAGTAGTAGTAGTAGTAGTAGTAGTAGTAGTAGTAGTAGTAGAAGAAGAAGAAGAAGAAGAAGAAGAAGAAGTAGTAGTAGTAGTAGTAGTAGTAGTAGTAGTAGTAGTAGTAGTAGTAGTAGTAGTAGTAGTAGTAGTAGTAGTAGTAGTAGTAGTAGTAGTAGTAGTAGTAGTAGTGGGGATTCCTTAGATCACGACATTGAGATGGGATATGGGATATATCTAGAGGGTGATGAGGGATAGATAGATGATAATGATATTAAGGTGATATTCTATATCATAAGAGGGTCAAGATATAACATGGGGTACTCTTTAATCTAGGTAGGGTCATCTAATCCAAGTAAATTGGAGGTTTAATATCCCACTATAGGTAGACTAGAGAGGGAGAGTGTAACCAATATCATATAGATCTTATGGTTAGATGAAGAGGTGGATAGGTTATGGAGACTATTAGTAGGGGCCCAAAGTGAAGCCACTAGATTATAAAGCCCCATTACAGAGAGAAATAGATATTATCACATTAAGAGGAAAAGTTTTCAAGATGATATCAATTCAAGGCCAACTCAACCTAAGGAATTTATACTTGGTGATATTTATTAATGAGTGGGCTTAGACTAGGGATGATGTATAGAGGTTCAATAAGGAGTAGGATACATCTAGTTATATTTTTATAGACTAAGGATTGGAAAGAGGAATAGTTAATGTGGTGTGGGGAAAAGAAGATGTGATATGAGCCAAAGATAAGGCTAGCTACTATCACAACTGAAATGAGATGATAGTAATAGCAGGGATTAAGACATAAATATTTCTCAAACATACCCAGAGCCATAATTATATCCACATATCTAGATCATGCCATAATAAGACATTAAAGAGATCAATGGGCTATCATCCTCCACATACAATAGTGATGGGTCCATTATAACAGCCACCACCTCATGATATAGGTCAGATCTTGCATTAGGAGAGTTCATTGTTAGCAAAGGTTCTTGGAAAACTCCAAAACATTTTAATTACATTGAACAATTACATAATCAAGGATTAAAAAAAAAATTTTTTTAGTAATATAGATTGAATGAAACCATTAATTACTAAGTTGAGCTTATTATATGAAAGATATGAAAAGTTAATATATACAGAACAACCTATGTAAACCTTATCAAAACATTCAAAATACTCATTGTGCACAAATCATAAGTAAAAGACATATGAGAAAAGCATTAAAAACATTGTATTAATATATATCACATTAAAATCATATTCTATTGCAAATTAGGACTATATATAGAGTATTAGAAAGTGTTCTCTCTTCATATTCTAACCTTTCTATATGCCAAAAAGAAGGACTCTTTTCATTCTTCAATATATTGCTTATGCTTCAAAGGTTGAATACATAAAAAATATTATACAAAAGACAAAATTATTTAATTCACACATGTATCCATCTAATATACCTTGAAATTTTAAAAAGCCTTGTTATTTACCCAACACTTTTCTAGACATAAATCATTGTCTCATCTTGATATAAAGTCACAATAATGAAATATGATCTAAAACTGAGGAATGAGCACAAAAAAGAGTCATATTTATCATTCTAGCTTCCATTTACTAGTTTTAACCCTTTTCACACTATTTAGCCACCATTTTAAGTTTTTAAATAAGTATCATACTAGCCTACCACCCTATCGGGTTTTAAATAGACTAGTATAACTAGGTAGTCGCACTGTATGGGTTTTCAAAAATCTTAGCCCCACTCTTAATTCTTAAGGCTATCTTAATAAATTATGCAAAAAATTATGAAACTAAAAAATTGATGTGTATATTACCTATTAGGTAGGTGGTGGTGAACTAGGAAATGTCTACGCATTTATTTCTTATTGTGCTTGATTTGGTTGGTCTAGTATTGACCCACTTGGTTGTGTTGTGTCTGGTAGTGGAGACTATTATTGATGAGTGTCTACTTTGGGATACATGGAAATATTTGTCTAATATAGGAACTACTAAAGTTACTATGATGAAATGAATTGGGGCTCATCCACAAACTGAATAATTAGAGCATCAATCTATGAAAGATCTTACTTCAACATATTATAATATATTATCACTCCCTACACCATAGCAAACATTATGCACTGTAGGATCTAGACCACCATCAAATTTTGCACATATTCATCCTATGCAATGGTAAATAATGCTTTAGCATTGTATACCTTGGGTTGAAGACCCATAACTAATCTAATCAATATGAATGCCTTTGAGCTTGTAAGCCAATAAATGTAATGTGCACCATGTTTCTGTGTCAAGATTGAATTTTTTAAATGGATTAATTCCTTGAATCTATAAATTAAATGAGACAATTTCTCATTGCATCTAAATTAGTTTTCTGATCATCTATTATAGCTTTACTTTATATACTTTTGTGACTCTAGTTGAGTAGTGGTGAATGATTTATTAAGGTGTTAATTAGAATTCAGCATCACTTATGTTATTTGTTTTGTTTTCTACATAATAGTGTCCAAAACTTACTCATATTCATCAATCATTATGTTAATTACCTCCATTTCTAGCTTTATTTTTTGCCCTTGTACTCATAGTGCTTATAATTATTATGCAAATAACTTGTCCTTGGTGAGTTACTTTAGTAAATTTGTGAGCTATTTTTCCTCAGACATCACCTGGTCACCTAAGACTTGTGTCAAAAATGTTGAGAAACTATTATTTATTAATTGGTGTACATTGGTAAGCTACAAAATCTAGTCTACATTATCACCTTGTAGCTAGAAAACTTATTACTCTAAGGCTAAAGTTTTTTATTAAATGGATTCCTAGAATGTAGTTGTGATTTCAACCTATTTAGTCAACAACAACTTGGCCACATCCAAATATGTTCTAAGAATATTCATATAAAGTGCATGGTTGTGGTTGGAATCATTACAGGAGCTAGAGTGAATTAAGATAAAGGAAGTGAAAAAGTTGTGCACTAGGTGGATCATGTGGGAACATCCCACAACAACTAAGTAGTGATTTAAGGTTTTGGATACAAAGCCTCCACCCATGCACCTACTTGTGTTACCATCTTGTTTGTGATATTCACTTTCATTATTATTTATCTTTTACTTATTTTTATTTTCTCACTTGGTCCTTAGCTTCAACCTTAGCCTTAGCATATGCCTTAGCTTGCACTTTGGCTTGCTCTTAAGACTTAGCCTTAGCTTTGAATTTAGCTAAGGCTTTGGCTTCCACACTAGTATTATCCTTAGCTTTAGCTTTAACTTTGTCTCTATCCTTAGATGTTTGTGCTTTAGCTATGTGCTTGGATTATTCTTTGTACACTACTCCTCTTTAACCTTTTCTAGATCATCTTTTTCTTCCTTATTTTTTTTGGAGATTATGATTATTATTATTTTATCTATGGTTCCTCTTGTACATTTTTCTCTACCTCTACTTATTTGGCTTATTTCTTAAGAGCCTGTGATTCTTCACCTTACTTATGTGAGACATTTAGTTAGTTTGATTGATTATTTATAGCCTCTACTTCTTTGGATTGTCTTTGGCACTCCTCTTTTACATGTTATTTTCATCATTCTTCCTAAGCAGCTTCATGTTTCTTGTATTGTGATTTTTGCACAAATTGTTATTTCTTCCATTTTTTTTCTTTCTCTTATCCTTTTTTTCTTTGTTTGCTCTTAGTCTTCTTTCACTCTTTATCTAGATATAGTGGTTCCTATGTAGCTTCTATTTGTGGCTCTAGCTATGGTAAATTTATTTCTTCAAGCTCCTCCATGTCCTTTAGTGTGTCAAAGTTGGTAACTTATTAGGTGTATTCATAAGAGGTTAATTATACAACTACACTTTTGTGCACAAATGTCTTTTTCCTAGATGTGGATGGAGGAATGAGGGTCTTATTTGTCTTATTAGTAGTTTGGGTCTAAAATTGTTTTTATTGTGTTGATTGTGCTTGTTACGCACCACTCACTTTTATGTATTATCTGAAGGATTCCATCCTATATTTTACTATGGGATATGGTGTTTCTAAAGAATGATTCCTTGGTTTGTGCATCTAGGCTAGAGGGGGACTTTCTAGTGTAGTTTGTGTTTCATGGTGTGTATTATAATATCATGTAACTAGATCTCTATGGAATATTTCATCTACCATGTTTTTTTGAGCTACTTCTTAACCTAAAATGTCAATAGTGATGGAAGGGGAAGGTTGAGTAATATCAAACCAAAGGTCTTGTCTTACATAATTTTGTACTTAATAGGTGTGTACTAGTTTTTAGAAAAATTATTTGTTCTCTTCATTTTGCTCAAATACTTCACTACCAATTTATTTTATCATAGTCTACAAGAATTATTTCTCCTTGACTCCCATATTTGGTAAGTCATACTCACATGATATCTTTGAAACATTTGAATTATACAACTAGGAATTTTTATGGTGCATCCTCTTCTTGGGTGGTAAGGATGGAACTCATTGTGTGGGTGCCTTCATATTACCTTCATCTTACTATTTGATAGTTGGTGATCTTCGTGGTGGTGTTTTTGGATGTTCTCATTGTTTTTTTTGTCCCTATTTTGGTATTGGTTTTTTTCCTTCTAGGTGAATTGATCAGAGAGGTGGCACCATCCTCATAGTTCAAGATTTATTCCTCCAAAATTATTTTTTTGCATCCAACATTGTGATGAATAATGGAATTGAAGTCATTTTTAGATTTGGTAAGTCATGAAATTTGATATGGATGTTATTATGAGTTTGAGTAACCAATGCATGTTTCCCCAGATATTGCATGGCATCTTGGGGTATTTTAGGGTGAGACCTAATCAAGGTTAGAGTATTAATCCACCATGTGTTTAACCACCCAAATTACTCATAATATTTCCCTATTTTTATCCATGCAATATTTACAAATGTGGTAGCAAGCCAAAAACCTATAGTCAAATTAGTTGGACCTTCCAATGATATTTACTACATGAAATAAAGAAATAATACCACTAATTAACATTGGAATGATTGGGAGGTACCTATAAGGATTTTATCAATGTTGGTAGTTAACTTTGAGGTTAAAAAGAAGGGATAATTAAAGTATTTTTGCAATCATATCATGAGATATATAATATATATCACCCCTTTTATTGACTGGTTGTCATGATTTATACTTTGTTAAAACATATTAGTAATGCATTCAACTAGAATGTACACTAAATAATCATATATTAGATAAATGCATATTCCATGTTATATACTTATCCATAGTGTCTAAAATAATTGATGGGGTGGTGGACTTATATGGGAGGTTGGATTTACCATAGGTTGGGAGGATTGTATCCTATGCAATAGTCTAATATTTGATCAAAGTTGTGATATCCTAGGACAAATGAATAGCCCCTTCATTATATCTATTAAGAAGAGTAAACATCACCTAATTAATTTATAAAAATATGGGTACGTTGAGCATTATTTCATATCCTAAGCCTCAAAATGGATGTGGGATCACTAGGGCTTCTACTTATGTAGTTTGTTATGACCCATGAGAAAACATAGTAGCTTCTACTTGATCAATGAAATCAAATTGGTTGGGGTGTTATATTGGTTTGTTAGAGACCTAATATAATCCCAATCTCCTCTTTGTATGCATATATAATTTTAATCAATAATTTATATCTTTTCATGGTTATTATTGTGGATTGAGTTGAAGACCTGCACTACTTGTTTTGGCTATAGAATTTAATTTGTGCATAAGAAGAAGTTTTAACATCATATCAAAAAATAAACATGTTGGAAAAATAAGTTAATGTATATGTGTTGCTTGTTCCCTTATTTATATAAATTTTGGCACCACATCTATGTGGAAAAATATTTTAAATTCATAAGATGGTTGCATATTAATTCTCTCCAAAAATTAATATCATTTGATGTTGTTTAATCTAATAGTGACCCTTTTGTGTCTAGAAACCTTAATTATTTTATAAGTGGTTATTTTATGTGTCTTGACATAATTTTAGATATCACCTCTCTTTTATGGTTCCACCTATCTGTTATCCATGCAATCCATTTTGGTAAGAATACAATCTATTGAAGTGCCTTTTCATTAAGGTTCTTGAATGACCACTATCCATAGTTTCATTGTACCTATCTTGTTATCATTGCCTTCCTCAACTTATTTCACAACAAACATGTATTTAGTTCTAAATTTCCTTCCTATAGGTTGTCTTTGTAATTTTTTACATGTTACAATTATAACTTCTACTTATTTTTTGTGATGCATTACAATACCAAGATTGTACTATATAAACATTTTAATCCTCTAAAAATAAACAAAAACACAAAATTGATAATATAGGTATTTACTACACTTATTTACTTCATCTTGATTATGGTAATTAGGCCTTTTAGGTGAGTGATGACATCATCATAATGTCATCATGTACTTGTGAGTGTATGGGGTCACACAGGGAGTGGATAGGATCATCCATCCCACTTGGTCCAGTGAGTGTCTAGTCCACCTAGGTTACTCTTCCATTGTGTTCCGTAAATGCACTCTACACCCATAGTGGAGGACCCCATCCACTCACCTTACTAGTCAAGTCATCATGAACTCAACCAATCTACTTATAGGCATATACTCTAAGGCATTTAGGTGAGGACTGTAATCAACATTTTTTTGACTTTAATCTCTTTGTGGAATATTTTGGCTTGTCAATTTCATTTTTTTGCAACTTCATTATGGTGTGCTCTTGCATAACTCATGTGATCACATAACCATTTTCATTCATTGATATTAATATCATAGTAAACTATCACATGAAATAAAATCACCAATAAATGGTCATGATTGTATGGATTGCTTTTCTATTTAGTTTCATATATTGTGAGCCAATTTTTAGTGGTTCTAAAAAAATTCAGGGTTCTTTTTTGAAATCTCATAAACCTATGGATTTTTTCTCTTAAAGTGACTAAAATTTTTTGTAGAGGGCCTTTTTTAATAAAAATAGAGTATTACTATTTTTAGGAGGTGTAGTTATGTAGGTTTTGTGTTCATTTTATTTTGAAGGGTAGAATTCAATTCACTATTTTTTGGAGCTTCCATAAATTTTAGGTGTTTTAAAATGCCTTCCACATCCTTATCCTAGGAATTAATCTTGCTTTCCAATAACATGACCCATGTAGCATGATCCAATGGTTTATTAAACATCCACATCTTATACAAGGGTATTTTTAAACTCCTTTAAATGGCAACATAGATCTGGGAAGCTCTCTCCATTGGTATTACATCTCCTCCTTTGGCACACCTATGGATCTACAACAATCATAACTCTCTCAATGGTGGCACTTAAAGATATCTTTTATAGTTGAATATGAACCAATGGTGGATTTGTTTTGATCAAACCTTTCTAGTATTTTTACTCATGGAGTCCTCCCTTACAATCACACCTCATAACAAACACACAAACCAGCTAATGGCACCTCAACATGATCCTAATCACTCAGACTTTGACCTACATTTTTTTGTTTCTCTTCCCTCTGATGGCAGCATTGGTTTTTTTATTTCAGGCTTGTAATCTCTAATGGTGGCTGCTCTTTCCATACCTATGCATGAATAAATGGTGGTTCTCATTTTTGGGTCTCCATTCTCAAGCTCATTTACAAAAATATAAATACAAAAACCTATTAATGCCTTAAAATATTAAAAGTTAAAGCATGTTTCTATTTTATTTAAAGTAACTTCTTTATTTTTTATTTTTAATTAAACACCTTCAAATAAGCCTTTTCTTGTAAAAAGTACATAGGAGTGTATGGGCAGGGTTATTTATGACATTTTATTGCTTGAGCAATTCTTATATTATATGTCAATTCCAACGAGTAGATGGAAGGCTACCTAACCCCTTGTTTAGTTGAACATTTAAAATGCTTGTGTAAATTTAATTAAAATAGGCCATTAATGATAGGAAATCCTATTAGTAATAACTTTTGCTTAGTAACTTAGATTTTAGTTTTGATTTTTGTAAAAGTGCTTTATTTTTCATTCCCATTCCATCAATCCAATTTTTATTATAAACTTACTAGAGTTATAAAGTTCCATATTTAGGGGGATTACTTGTGTTAGGAGCCCTACTACTTTTTGTATTATACTTCATGCACCAATTTCTTGCATGTGGATGTATTTTTAGTTGTGTCCAACATCCACATTTTGAGCATGCATTATGCCTTATCACTCCAACATTGATTTCTCACTTAGATGCATTCTTAGTTTTCTCAACATTCCATTCATGAGCATATTGCAGGGGTTCATTACATTTTAAACCATGTAATATTGCACTTCCTTGGTGTCTTCTTGAAATCATGATGAATCTATTTTAAAGACTCTAGAGTAGGAATATTTATTCTTCATTAATGATTTTTATTAGAAAGGCCAATTATGATTCATGATGTACTTACATGGAACACTTTCTCACACAAGAATCATATTCCATTCCTATATGGATAGATTCCTGAACCCACTGATCCTATTCAATTGGATTATTGGGTTAATACTTGTCATAAGGTTTTTTCCACCTTGTTACTACATGTTTCCATGTATTTTTGTTACCATATGGAATATAGAAAGTGTCCTTACATTGTTTGGAGCATCATATAGTCTCTTTTCAGATATATTACCAAGATCTATATCACTCCTACTTTGCTTTGTATTGTCTCTTATGATACTATTATACTCTCTCCTCATGATTTTTATTTATTTTGATGGCAGATATATGGTGGATAGTGTTATTCCTTATGTCAATCACCCACTATATGAGAATATTCTACTAGACCTTAGTTGTCTCATTATAGTTTTCACATATATTTATGTGTAGATTTTTTTTCTTCTAGAGCCTTCATAGACTTATATATAATAGGAATTTATTAATTTTAGTGAGAGTATACACATTTATAGTATTTATAATTAATATGTTTTTATGGGCATTCATATTGTAAATTTGAGTGCTTGATTTGTAGACCAATCTTCAATTTTGATGGTTGTTGAGCCTTACTATCCTCTTCCCATGGACATTATTTTATCAAATGTTCCATGTCATTCTTCTTCTCTACATGTAATGAGGGTACTTATAAACCCTCCTATTATCTCCCATTCATTATATGTTTATTTATTAACATATTCTATAGTTAGGCTTATGATACCTTATCAGACTTTAGCACATTCAAGCATTAGTAGGGAGACATTTGAACATTTTCCAAAGATCTACATCATTATTCCTACTTACATTCCACTCGAGTGGGAATTATATAGTTTGACATCTCAGTGTTTCCTTCTTCTAAAAGGAAGATACAATATTTTTTACAAAGGGACCTATTACAACATTCACCATGTAACATTCTTTGTTTGCATTCTCTTTCTTCTTTATTGAGGCACACATCCTTCATATTTTATAGGACATTGCGGATCATCGCAATGTACATGGAATGTTAACTACTTTAATATCATCATCTGGGGGGTCTTTTAGTCTCCTCTTATTTTCTCTCTTTGGTGGGGAAGGTTTTTTCCCAATGGGTTTTCTCCATATACTCCACTTTTTGAGAGTTTCTTTTTACTTGGGTACCTAATTAGGCCTAGTTTTTGGGACCCAATTATAGTACCCACCTAAACTACATTTAATGTGGGTGTTGTTGTATGTATTTACTACACTTATTTACTTCATCTTGTTTATGTGGTAATTAGGTCTATTAAGTAAGTGATGACATCATCATGATGTTATCATGCACTTATGATTGCATAGAATCACATAGTGAGTAGATGGGGTCATCCATCCCATTTGGTCCCCTAAGTACCTAGTCCAATCAAGTCAATTTTATACTATGTTCCCTCAATGCTCTTTCCACCCATAGTGGAGAATCGCATCCACTCACCTTATCTCTCAAAGCCATCATGTACTCAAACAACCTATTTATAGGTCTATCATCTAAGGCATTTAGGTGTGGAGTACAATGGAAGTTTATCTTTTGGCTCTAATCTCTTTATGTAATATTATCGCTTGTTGATTTTATTTGCTTGAAACTTCATTGTTGTGTACACATTATTGAATAATGTGATCACAAAACCATTTTCATTTATTGATATGGATATCTTATAAATTATCATAAAATAAAACATTAAATAAAAACCCTAATCTATATGGTGACACTCAACACCCTCTCTTTTTAGTAAAAAAAGATAGAGGCTAATGATGGTAAGACTTAAGCATAAAATCAATAACACATCTTGGTAGTATGGTTCCCTACTAATATTTTAATACAATGGTACCCTTTTTTGAAACTCCATAAATAATATAGGGTCCCTTCCATATAATGTGAATTTCTCCTAGGAATGTCTTAAACTAGTTATCATACAACATTCTCGCTTATTCTAGGTGAAATGGCTTAGATCGTAGGTTACGATCATGTCATAAATTTTGGCTTAACTTGTGTATTTATTATCTACATTATTTCATTTTTCAACTTTCCTCCATTTTAGCCAAGTCTATTAATCTTTGCATTAGAGAATCTTGGTCATTTATCCTCATAACCATTGTTCATAAACTTGGAATAATGTATTCCATAAGAATTACAACCTCAATACCATAAACAAGATATAAGGGAGTGAAACCTATGGCTTTCTTATAACTCATTATCGATGCCTAAAGAATCATATGAATTTGATCCTCCTAATCATCCATTTACACATTACAATCTTTGTTATCTTTTTTCTTAATACTGTATTTGATGCTTCAACTTCTCCATTTTATTGAGGGTGATAAGTCAAGTCCTTATGGAATAAGATCATAAACTCCTCAATTATAGTATTGATAGTATTATTGATTAAATTTATTTATATTTCACTAACCAACTCTATTAGTGATCTAAATATAATAATTATGTTTTCATACAAGAATTTGGTAGCATCCTTCATACTATAACTTGGGGTTGCAGTGGCTTCCACCCATTTGTTGAAATAATCTATCATGGTAATAATATATTGTGCATGACTTCATTTTCTTGGGGGATTTATAGGTCTAAAAAAATTTATTCCCCCCTATTTAAATGGTTTTTCTATAAGTATTGGTACCGAAGGCATCTAATCTCACTAATTTGGCTTTCCCATTTACCAACACACATCATAATTTATGGCTACCCTTTGTGCATCTTGAAAAAAAAATATCACCAAATACCAATCTATAAAAACATTATGGGATTGGATTTATCTATGAAGTGACCCCCTATAATTCCTTAGTGTGCTTCTTTAAAAATCCAAGGTTGTTCATGCTCTAATACTACTTTGTACAACACATCATCTTTCCTAATTTTCTATAAGTATCCATTAATAAGACTATATAGGATAACACAAGTGAGAATTTGCTTTTATCTCTTTTTATACAATGTTTAAGGAAATTACATTACTCCAAAAAAATTTGAATATCCTCCATATTATCCAAATTTTAAGCATCCCTGAATAAGCACAAATTTGAAGACTCATCCTCTATTTATTCTAGCACTTCACATTTTTTAATCCTAATTTGTTGATCTAGTCTAAAATTTTCTCATTCTTGCTTCATATTGACTTTAAATTGAAAATCTTCAAATAGCATGAGCTACATAGAGATCCATCATCCCAAAATTAGCTTATTAACCAGATATCATAATGCTTGGTGGTTAGTAAAAATATTAAATAGTGTGGTTAATAGGTAGTGTCAAAAACTTTTAAATGCATATACCATAGCTAAAGCTTCTCTTTTTTTAGTGGTATAATTTTGTGGCTACTGTTAGATTCTTGTTGGTAAAGTGTATGGGTTGATCCAATCTATCATCCCATAACTATGATAAGATATCTCTTATTGTAATACCAAAAGCACCCACATACATGTGAAATGGCTTATTCTAGTAAATAAATACTAAATTTGGTGTTGTTATCAACCTTTATTTGATCTCAATAAAAGTTACATGACATTATGTTTTCCATTCAAAGCTTGTATCTTTGTGTAGTAGTTTTTTCATTGTCATAGATATGGATGTGTAAGCATTGATAATTTTTTTGTAGTATCCTATATGACCAATAAAGGTGTTCACTTATGTAGAGTTGGTTAGGGTGGCATCCCTAATATTATATCAATCTTAGCTTGGTCCACTATAATTCCATCACTACATATAACATGGCCCAAAGGAGCACCAAAAGGTTTGAATAATAAGCACTTATATAAATTTTGAGCAATGCACAAAGCTCAAAATTATTCTAATATTAGTTATAATTTTTACATATGCTCTTTAAATACAGAAAAGATAGAATAGACATTTAAATATACTTCTAAAAAATCATTAATGAAGTCTTTAAGTGTAGTTACTATAGCTATAAAGAAATTTTTTGGTTAATTAATCAAATCAAAAGGTGTTACCTTTTATGTGAATGATTCCCATTTTATTACAAAATTAGTCCTAACTTAGTCCTATTTTTTAATCAAAATCTAATTGTAGCCACTAAATCCATATGTAATTGAGTATACCTCAAGACTTTTGACTGACTCGAGGACTTCATCTATGAATGGTATTGGAAAAGTATCATTGATGAAGGAATTGTTGATTATGTGGTAGTCTCCACAAACCCATTCCTCTATATATTTATTTGGTTATATCACTATGGGACTCATCCAAGCTATTTTTTCCACTAGATAAAATATTTTTACTTATTATATTCAATCTAGTTCAACCTTTATTTTTATTTTCATGTTGGGGTTTAGCCTATATAAATGCTTCTTGATGGGTTGAGCACACTCTTTCAAATCTATAATCTCATATAATGATGGATCAACACCTTTTATTTTAGATAATCTAGTTATAAAATATCTTGATAGTCTCATATTAGTTGAAATGCTTCTAAGATCTGCTCATGTCCCTAATAATCTACTATAATCATAAGCTTAGGAATTGACTCTGTTCTAATGTTTTCTTTAATATTTTTAGGGTTTATTGATAAACCTTTTTGTATATTAGTTAAATCATCTCATAAAGTGTTCTTTCCTTCCCTTTATTGAATATTTATATTACATAGTTTGTTTTCTTCCACTTATTTTATGCTTTGGGCTAGTGTTGGTTTAGCTTCCCTCTCTAGTTCAAAGAATCCTTCCAAATACAAATCTCTATCACTGTTTATATATTCCATTAACTCATCTATTATTCTATTATAATACTTGATAAATGTTTATTCCTATTGGCCAAATTTATCCTACATACAGAACTTTAATGGATTTGGGGTAAGAAGTTGAATAAGTTCATAATTGAAGAGTAATCCAATGGCACAAGGAAAAAATAGACTATAGAAGAAGATAATGTCACTTGAAAATATTTTGAAACAATTTAATTAGGATTAAAGTGTAAATATGGAAATCTTAAGGGACCAGACCATTATGGCACGTCATGTTGGAACAAGCAAAGTAAATTGGTCATGTATTTAATAATTACACTTGAGGAGTGTGCTAGAGCCAATAAATTGTATTACATGATGATTTTAATCCCATAAACATCATCTACAAATTTTTTATGTTGATGATTTCCCTATATCAAGATACAAGCTTCTAAACTTAAAATTGCAGAGTGGGACATGTGCATAGACATCAAATAAGGGCCTTGTGAAATAGACATTTAAATTCAAATGTTCCAAGGATGGATGCATGGCTGACAAGTGTTAATACTATAGGAGACTAAGACAAGATCTAACAACATGCAGGTGATCAACGATGTTAGCACATTTAGAAGATCCAATAGAGTAAGATAACTCATGTATTAAAGATCAATGATGAGCTCATACTTAAAAATTTAAAAGATCTTGGGAACAAATATGCAATTTTCAAGTGTCATAACCAAGGTAACTACTAGGTAAATCAATGATGTGCATACAATCCATGCAAAGGGAGATTGATTATGTGCATAAGGTCAATAATTTAATGAACTCAAGATGAATATGAGGTTTTCATGTGGTGTAAGTGTAGGAATAAGATTTAACTGACTATAGGACCCACAGAATGAATAAAGATTTGACAAATGTCATGATTAAAAATCCTAGATTAAGATCAATGATAAAAATTAAAAGTTGAAAGCTAAGGGACTTCAATGGAGAAAAAAAGTGACCTAAGGTCAAACCAGAGCAAATATTTCAAGGGGATACCATAAAGATAAACACATTGGATAAAGAATTTCACAAACCCAATCAGGTAGAATACATAAATGCAAAATCAAATGTGATCTATGTTACTAGGAGTATACCTAACAAAGCCATATAATGCCATTAAATCCCTATAAAAGTTTTCCAGCGCTTCTAGTTGAATGTTTTAAATTTTGATAAGATTCAATAAGCCCTTACCTATGGATCTTAATTTACAATCATGACTATATGAAAACCAATATGGTGATTGGTTTTCATCCATACTAGACCTATATTTAGGAATTAGAAGTAATGGTAGAATGGTGACTATGCAAGGAATGTCAGAAATAACATCAATGAGAAATCTTAAGTAATTCAATGATAATGTGAAGAACACCCAACATAATTGAGGAAGATAGTGGGGAATTTAGTGTTTCAAGGTCCTTAGGGACTTGTTCCTATTTGATGGATTATTACTCAACATCCTTAGATTGATGCTAATTTATCAAAGGTGGTTAGGTCACATTTATTAAGGGATATCTATTTAGTTCCCTCTCTATCCCCTTTCTTCTATATATGTTGTTTTCTTTCCCATTAAAAAGAGCTGACTCTAGGATATTTTTATTAGAGATAGAGACTCTTATGCTTTGGCTATGCCAAATTTATATTGTAACACATCTTTGATATAATAGAGACTAAAATCCTTAATTTAAAAGTTGAATTGATGTGTCTTATGAGTTCATTGATGTGGTTAAGTGAATCCATGGTTTTCTTTGCCTCTATCTAAATTATCTCACCTTCATTAAGCGTTTGGTAGCTACCATAGGTCATTCTAAGTACATATATAGTTTTTTCATTAGTTTAGAAGGGGATAACTACCCTCACATGTTATATTAATAGCTAGTTCTTCCCTTTTAGTGAAACACTTATGTGGAATATTTTCAAAGAGTGAATGAAGTGATGTTTAACAGTCTCAAAAGTGTCTTATAATGTGTCTTGTGAAAGAATAAGTGTTTTAAAAATTGATGCAACACCTCCTTTTTACATGTTTTCATGAAATTAGTGTCTTTTTCTCTCCCTTTTTTGAGTTAGAGGTTAGTGTAGGTGATAGATCTAATAAGAAGTCGACTTTGTCCAAAGGCTCAACCCCACCATATGATACCACATCTTAAGGTTGTTCCCATTTTGTGGCTTAATTTGATGGATATTTTGATGCCTCTAAGTGTATCATAGGTGATCTTAGTGTTTAAAGAACACTTCTCATTTTAGAATTTTAATAATTTAGAGCATGAGTAGCCAATTGTGGTAATTTGGTTACTTGTGATGAAATAGAAGTAGAGCAAGAAAACTATTCCATAATATTTATATTAATTTTTGTGGTTTGGATTCATCTTGGCCTACAAATCTTTGTAAAAAGGAGGATGATCTATGCTAATTATGGTGAATTATGCTTAATTGTATGTCTAAAGACTTATTTATGTTAATATTTACAGTGACATTTAAACTAAAGTGGTCTAGTTTAAAAAGAAGTAAAAAAGGTAGAGTAGGGTAGACAAGAAAAGTGTTGT
The DNA here is from genome assembly GCA_037957365.1 of Torreya grandis. Classification (NCBI taxonomy): domain Eukaryota; kingdom Viridiplantae; phylum Streptophyta; class Pinopsida; order Cupressales; family Taxaceae; genus Torreya; species Torreya grandis. The sequence continues at coordinate 334,419 of JARHVA010007117.1, read as the reverse complement.
TGATCTTCATATCAGACATTAGGACAAATTTCAAGTGTTTTCTAGGCATGCACTTAAAACCGATATATGAAGTAAACTAGATTAAGATCAAATCATAACATATATTACATAAAATTCTAATGAAGATAAGAAACAATGCAAATAAGAAATAAGTTAAATTAAAAATTTTACTCCTTTAAGTAGATAGGTAATACACATCTACAAATGCAAAGAAAATAAAATGAATCAAACTAGATAACTTTCAATTAACCTAGCATATGCACAATTTAATAATTATACACTCAGAGGTACACACCAAGAATTCACAATAATAATTCAAATCTAAGATTGAGAACAAACAATTGAGAGAGAAACCATATAGAAAATGATGCAAAAAAAATTTTGACAATATTTTTAGAATTCCTTTCTTGCATTAATAGCTCAAAATTATACATGTTTTGGATCAAAACTCCCTCCTTGTTTACAATAGACAATACTCTTTTTATACAAACAAGGAGTATGCCGATCAATTGTATTAACTTACAAGTGTACCAATGTAAAGGACACCTATCCTTTTTATAAATTTTTTAGAATACACTAAACTTTCCAAAATGAACTGACTTATAAGCAAATGTGAAAACAAAATTCACATGCCTTTACAAAATAATATCCCTTTTTCAAAATTTACAATGCTTCAATAAAGAGAATATTCCTAACTAACTAGTGGACCTTGTACTAATGAAGTCCCTTCATTCTATTGAAGTATCTTACTACCTTCTGATGTTGCTCATCAATAAGTCTCAAATTAAGTATAGGTTTAAGGAAGAGTTCATCCTTTTGCTCAACTAAGTCTTCAAGGTCCCTATTCTTTATCTCCAAGGTCTATTTAATGTTCCTTGCCTCGGATATCTTTTTTCCTACGATTAGGATCATATACATGATACTACTATTTTCATTCCTAGACCTACCTTGGCTCTTTCTCTTTACATCCTTCATGACCAAAGTGGTCCTATGCTTGAATTCCTCATTTTAAATGATTCTAATGGAGCTAAGTATTATAGGTTTGGAAACCATGGTCTTAAGGAACTATGTTATCCTATCTAGTAACTCTTTATCATCCTTAAGGAGTATTTGCAAGATCTTGGACCTCATGATCAATCCCTAAATTTTATCAATAATTAATCCCATGACTATGCTGAGATGGGCTAGGTTGATGTTCTTGAAACCTAGGATTTTAACCCCTATCAAGATGTTAATTAAATATTTCATCTTATCTTTTGAACTTTGCCATTAAGTAAATAAATCCTTGGCTACTACATCTTATTGACCTTATACACCCTCTCTTGCCTTTTTTTTATTTTTAAAGAATTAAACATGTCATAAAAGGATACCTCAAATATCTCTATCATTATATATAAGATAGATAAAATAGCCCACCTCTCTATATTTTCCTTTTGCTTCTTTAAATTCTCTATTTATTATTTCATGGATTTGATGTTAGTTTGCAATTGGGATTATTGAGATTAGGTAAATTCAATTATATATTATTTAAATATGGGGTATTTACCTAGCTTCTAACCTTCCACTAGATTTAAACCAAAAAATCATTCTTCACCAGCAACCATGGCTCTATTTTCTATCACCCTCTCCAAACTTGTTGTCTCTGGATTGAATTAGACTCTAACTAATGAATGAGTTATTTAAGGAGGCTCCAAAATTTCCATTTGGATTGCACTTCTCTCCTTAGCATCATAAATATAAGTTCCAATTTAATATATAAAGGAATCCATATTTATTTCTTTCTCCTCCTTTTGTAAGGCAATTATCCATAGTTTGAGATCATCATGGACATTTATGTTCACTAGCTTGGTCAAGGCCCAAGAGTGTTGTAGAGTAGGAATATTTTATAGCTTGTCATAGATGAAGCATTCAAGGATGGTTGGCCCTTGTAGCATCTTATATTCACTAGATACATTGACCTCACTCAAAGGATGAGTGAAGGTTAGTTTGGGTCTCTTTGTTCTTCCTAGAACCAATGAAAATTTTACCTTGCTCTTTTGTGGGAGAATAAATAGAACTAGGCTCAAGGCTAATTCATTCACCTTTTCTATCTCTGCCTACTCAACTTAGGGTTGAGGTTCCTCCATTTTCATTTATTCTTCACCTGAATGATAAGCAATGGACAACATCTATAATGCATCTTCCACTGTCTCACTTGGGTCTAATGCTACTACATCAATTTACTTAATTAGATATCTTAGTTTATTATGTTGGGTTGAAGATGATGTCCCCTCTACATATATCCTTTTTTAGGCTTATGTTTAGTTTCTAATTCAATATTTGGGACTTCCACTTTTTATTTTAGCTACATGGGAGGATGTTGAGAGGATTGACCTCCTATCAATTGGTATTTCCTTAGACCAATTTACAAAATGTCATCACTTTGTTTTTGGTCCCTCATCAATCTACCTTCTAGATTGATGCCATGTTTCTAAAACCTATCCAATACTATTTTGAAGGATGCATTCTTGGTGTAAATTGAGTCATGGACTTATATCTAATTATCATAGGACAAATTTATTTGTTTACCCTTAAAAATTTTACCAAATCTATCAGTGGGGTTAGACTCTCTCAACTCATCATTTTATAATTTGAAAGAGGTCTATTTCTAGTAGCATATTCAATGTTGTCCCAATGCTAGAAGATGGTTTTTATAATATCCAAGGGTGGAGGATGTATAATTCCTTTCATTTTGCCTCTACAAAGCCCATTTATACTATTATTTATTTATAATACATCTTCTTGCTTAGCTAATTTTTCTAGAACATGGATTGGTAGTCTCAATGGAGTGCACTATGTTCCCTCAATCCTGATGATTGTGCAATCTAGATAAAACTATATGTCTCCAATGAACTCAATGGATTTATTTTCCAATGGGTTAACTCTTGGATTTGGGTTCCCTATTATAGCCTCATTCAAGGCAGGTTAGATGCAATCATAGATATATTGTATATGGTCCCTATACTTGAAGATATATAATTTTGAATAGAATTAGGACACTATATGTGTCTTTTTAGGTGACCATCCCCTAAAGTTAGGGATTTAAATTATGGAAAGTATGGAATAAAAGGGATAATAAATCATAAATAATTTTTTTCTATACCCTTTCTTGATTGTTAGGATCTACCTACATAAACATGAGTTAATAACTTTACCAATGGGAGGGGTGAGATCCTATTCAATCATAAAGTATACTAGGGGTACCCAAACACTATCAAAATAAGTGGTGTTAGGTTTTCCACATAGCTAGTTTGTCAAGGTCATTATCATCCTAATTATAGGTTAAAATTTGTTGATGGGAATGTTTTCATTGAGGCCAGAAAACACATGGTTTCTAGAATACAACTATGAGACTATGATGGTTTTGAGGTCATTTCTATTGGTCCATTCATTAAGTGTGGGTACATCTAATCATGGACTGGGTAACTTATAATATTTATAAAAAATAATGTGAGACACATAAATAATTCATTTATGAGTACATTCATTGATCAACATACCCTTTTCAATTTTACATTCTTTAAAAAAAGGGAAGAGGACATCTATACAGTGAAGTACCTCTAGTTTTGATGATACATGGTGAAGGCTCACCATATATACTATAATCAAGTCATAATTTCTTGTCCTGAAGGATAAAATATTCTCATCCTCCCTTATTATGAGTTGTAATTTTTCATTTCTATAAAAGAGCTTAGACCAATTATTGTCTCCAGTGTTCAATGCCACAACATCAAATACTATGTCTTTAAAAACCTTTCTTTATAAATTTATCCTTAAGTAGATCTCTTTTTCATCTTTATGTTTCTTGCATGCCACCATGACTATGATTTGATTAAAATTATCACTAGTGTCCTATATTTTTCCTCTAGATTAGTTTACACTTACTTAGATAGTAATTAGACTCTCTCGAGCTCGGTGATAATCAATTTGTGATTGAATTAGGGGCTTTTAGATGCTTATTATTTTTCTATAGGTCATTTAGAGATGTGAAAGTGATGGATTTTGAAATTGAGTGAATTTTTGCCTTGTATTTAATTTTAACCTTGGTATTTATACCTTTGTTTTTTGTCCCCACAAAATTTTTTGTTCTGTTGCTTTCTTCCCACGTGGCACTACCATGGAATCTAAATGGCACTTTTCATGGAATTTTGTCCATTAATATTCAAACACTAACCATTTATTTTGGAAAATTTAGTCTCACTTCGTTAGATCATCTTGAACAAATCAACATGAGCCATCGACCTTGATCCTATGAGTTTCATACCATTGGCCACTATTTATACTAAGCTATGTGGTTACACCACTTTATAGTCTCATGGCTCTTCATGAGCTCTACATCTTATCATTTCCATTAGTTGGCACGTGTTTGACATAAGATGCTCCTATGGGTCCCTAGAGGTTCTATTAAATAGTCCAAAAATATCTCACTCTATTCAATCATCTTCCTTAGATCTCACGTGAGTGTCAATCCTATAAAGGTGCATGATGTTTAAGTTAGAATTAGGACATATAAGAACTTAGGTTAAAGATTTTAGTCTATGGTTTATTTCATGATAATAAACATGATATAAACCATCGACTAATGTATTAAAGCTATGTTTTGATCATAATAAAAAGGGGACCATTAAAAATAAAAGGATTGAATATAATGTTTTTTAACCTAAAGTTTTATTGTATTAATAAATATGATAAAAATTTCTAAGCTAATTTTTTAATAATGGGAACTTGTATTTGTTGGGTTAAGTTGATAGCATGGACCCAAATGAGATCATGGGACATATGGGGACCAAGCATGATATATTAGACCAAAGATTAGATGAATGTTTAGAAGCATGACCACATTTTAGGATAAAATTTGAGCTAGGTTCATGGTGTTTATAATTGATCCCTATGAAAATTTGAACTTGGTATATGATGGGATAAAGGCTAAATGAAAGGCCAATTTTATCATTGAAGCAAAAAACTCAAAACATGATTATTTTCCAAATGGGTCTCCATTTATCCTTCAACACAAGAAATGAGCCTTAGAAATACTTAACATGTTCATTCATCTAAATGAGATTGGTTATTGAGCCTAAATTTGATAGTCTTGTAGACATTAATGACAACCTCATAGACATTAATTTATTGTCATGAGAACATCAAATTTAAGCTAGCATAATTATTCACATGGGATAAAATTTGATGTCTTCATGGACATTAATGATGGACTCATAGATGTCAATTGACAGTTATGAGAGCATTAATTTTAATCTCTCATAACTAATCATAGAGACCAAAATGTGATGGCCTCATATATGTAAATTACGGCTTCGTCAATTTTTGGGTGCAATAATGTCAAATTTATGTCTCATGAATATTAGGTCCCATAAGAGTTTTGAGTTAACACATGTCATTTGAATGATTCTGTACAAGTAACCATAGATCATTGATTATGATACATGTGATTGAGAGAGATTGGCTCCATGGATCAAAGTCTTCTATTCATCAGGTCTACCTTGCTTCATTTGATTAATGTTGCCTAATTAAATGTGGTTTGTTGATCCTGTAAACATGAACACAATTTAAGTTAGGTTCAAAGACATAAATGCACTTATGATAAATTCTTTGGACTAAGGTCTCATTCATGTTAATAAACATGAACAGGGACTTAGGACTAATACATTTGTCTAAGGTCATAACAAGGGGGACCATGAATAATAAATTTGAACAAGCTAGGAACATAACAAAAGGACCTTTTAAACATGAGTTAGACCATGATAAAAGGGAATTAAGGGCTCAGGATATAAAGGAGACCAAGCATAGAATTTTTAGGCTATGATCTGGTCATGTTGAAAAATATGACTAAACCTTAGTATAAAAATTAAGCTTGAGTTCACGGCCTTTTTAAAGTGTTTCCACCAAATTTTGAATTTAAATCAAAGGATCTAAGCTAGGGTTTTTAAATGAGTATTTCTAGAATCTTGAACATAGATTTAACTTAGATTTCCATGTATCAAATGCTAGTAAAAAATCCAAGTTGGAATTGAATTACAAAATCCCTAGCGTGATCCATTCAAAGAGAGCTCCATCATACCTACAACTTTGAACATGAAGATTCATTTTTAGCCACATAAGGCCAAGTTAAGGTGGAACCATGAACAAAATACCAACTAGAAAATTATGTGGATGATTTTCAAATATGAATAATGTATAGACATATTAATAACACTCTGACCTAGTGAATCTTTAGTTTTAAGGTACAAAATTCACAATTTAACACATGGTCCCCAAATTTTATAAATTAGGGTATGTTGACCTCAACAAATGGAAACTTCTAAGGGAAACATAGTAATATGTTAGAATTCAAACACTTTAGTTCAAATAAATAATTAGATTACTTATTTTACTTGATCAATACCATTATCAAGATTAACTCATGGTTAGAACAAACATTGCACCTATAGAATTAGGATAAAATATTAAAACCTAGTTATATTATGTGTGTGCTTTGATTCCACTTACTATTTTCCATGGGTTTTGGGAGATAAATTTCAAGTTTCATGTCTTCAATCATTTACATTGGATTACAACATGTCTGGATATTCATTAACAGTCATGATTTAGATTAGATAAGGCTTGGTCATTGCTCTACTACCAGCCAAATGTCTAAATTCCATACAAAGATACCTTTGGCTCAACTCAAGGCCTTCTTCCATTTCTAGCCAGGGATCTATAGCCTCGATGGAGATTACCAAAAACACCTTTTCCTTGAAAACTTTTGATTTTATAATAAGCTCTTATCTTTTGTATTTTTTATATCTTTTAGGATTTCTAACAAAGGTTAGGAACCAAGTTAGCTAGGTTTAGGGATTTGGTCAAATGTTTGATCCTCAGACAATCACCTATGGTTGTAACTTTGTCCCAGGCAAGGATATTTGTTAAGTGCAAACATGATTGTGCCTTAATAATCCAAGCTCTCATCCCACATGTGCAATTATTATTGAAACCAAATTTAGATGAAAATAATGTTTAAATCTCATAGAATATTTGATCTATTTACCAATCCTTACCAGTTCCTTCAAACTATAACATAAGCTACATTTCAAACCAATGATCAATAAATGTTTAAGATTCATACCTATAGTTTTTAACCATGGATTTCTTGAGTATTTAAGATGAACTTTGAGATGATGGCTATCACAAAGGACTTATTACAAGTAAAGAACAAATAAAATCAATTAAACACACATAATATAAGGAAAAGGAAAACTTAAGCAAATATATACAAGCATATGTACAAATAAGGGTTAGGAAGGAGAGAACATAAATAAAATAAACTAGCCAACCTACACTAACTCTAACTATTCTTACAATTTACTCCATGAAGACCCTAGGGGGAGCAAAAAAAAGTAATGATTTAGGTATTTACCATTGGTGGGAAAAGTGAAATTAGCTCATTGTAGGTCTTTTAGTTTTCAAGTATTATTTCCAAGTGTCTCAACAATCTGATAAGGACCTATCCATAGAGGTGTGAACTTCCCATGTTTAGCTTTTGGTACAAATGTTTTGTCCCAAAGAATATCTAAGTCCCCTTATTTGAACACCTTTATCATTGATTGCTTGTCAAACCACCTTTTCACTATGGTTTGGTGTCTGCTAAAGTTAGAAAAAGTCTCTTCTCTAGCATCTTCCATCTAATTAATGTCCAATAGTTTTGAATTTGAAATTTCCTAATCTTCCTCCATATATTCATGTATGAACTTGTATGTAGGTAAATTTAGGGTGATAAGGAAGATGGGTTCTTGGCCATACACCAATAATAATGGTGATGCTTTGAGATCCTACTTGACTTTTGTTGTATCTACTCATAGGGCATATTTGGAAAGCTTATGCTAGTTGTTAGGCTTGTCTATAGCAAAATTATTTGTTGCTTTCATCAAGTTCTTATTGGTTGATTTAGATATTCCATTACCTTGAGGTTAATGGTTGGATGAGAAATTAAGGATAATATTATTATCATATTCCCATTATATCATTTTAATTGATGTGAAAGTAGATCCATTATCACATACTAGGGAGACTAGAGTTCTAAATCTAGTACATATGTTTTCTTATAAAAATGTGATCACTTCTTTAGTTCTATTGTTTAATGGCCACTACCTTAGTCTACTTAGTGTAATAGTCAGTAGATATCAGAACATACTTGTGGCCTTATGATTAATTAGGGTTTATTACCCCAATGAAATCTAATCCCCACTAAGTAAAAGGTTTATCCAGCATAACTAGCTATAATGGCATGGCTACCTCGGTCTCTTTTTTGTTAAATATTTGACATGAATGGAATTATCTCACATGCTTGTGAGCATCCTTGAATATGGTGGGCTAGTAGTAAATAACCCTTATAATTTTGTGAGCTATTATCCTTCTAGATGAATGTTCACTTCCCAACTTCTCATGAAAAGTGCTCATGATCTCAGTTGTTTCTTCTTTGGATACACACCTAACATAAATGCCCTCAAAGTTATTTTTTTACAACACTCAATATTTAATTAGGTATTTGGATGCCTTGAGTCTTAAATATCCTCTCTGCTCCATGGTTAACCATAAATTATAGGTGTCATTGATTAGTAGATGGACAATTGTATCATACCAATCATTAGATTGAAAACTTTCTTGATCAACCTAAATGACATTTAACTTGGGGTTAGAATTGGAAATAATTTCAATCAAATCTTGGCACCTTACCAATTTTTTAGTCTTCATCTCAATGTAATATTATTTAAAGACACACATCCACTTACATCATCACTTTCCAAGTTCATTTTGGCTCAACATGAGATTTGTAGCAGCGTTAGGTAGGATGGCATGCACTTTATTCCTTAGAATGTAATACCTAAATTTATTTATTACCTTAACTAATTCACATTCCTTCTTATAAATCAAAAAGTAATTTAACTCAACATTTTTAAAATTGGTGCTTAGTAGAGTAGTTGGATGGTCACATCCATCAATTTTTTGAGTTAATATTGTAGCAATAGTTTGATCAGAAGGAAAAGAGTAAAGGTAAAAATCCTTGGAAAAATAGGGACTTATCAAGACTAGGGCTTGACCAATTGCCTACTTGATGTCCTTAAAGGATTTCTTGGTTTCCTCATTCCAAGTGATTTTGGCATCTTTTTTCAACTTGTCATTTAATGTTTTGATAATTTTTACAAAGACAAAAATAAACTTTCTTACAAAGTTTATTTTTCCAAAGATAAATTTTAGTTCCTTCCTATTGTCAGGAGGCTCTATCTTTGATATATCTTATACTCTTTTAGGATATATATATATATATATATATATATATATATATATATATTCCCTCTTTAGTAATGATATGGCCTAAAAAAATTCCCTCAATAACACAAAAGATTTCCAGTAGTGTTGAAGTAGTCAAGGGCTGATTTTTCTCTCTATTCCTTAGAGGGTAAGTCTTCTTCAGGAACTACTGGAAAGCATGAACTTATTCAAGAATATTATCAAGTTCATTGTCTTCTTGGAAAGAGAAGTCAAATGTCTCCACCATGAAGGCTTCATTATCAAATTTTGATCCTGATGTACTTGTACCATTATCTTTATTAGAAACCACTTCAACAATTCTATCTAAAAGGTTTAAAAATATTCACATAATTCAATGCAATCTATGTCACCATTCCTATAAGTGCCATGTACCCTTTAATAATTAGGCAAAGCAATATCAATAAGATTTCTAAACATTATTTTCTTATCAAAAGACTCATTATTCATATTGTTAATGTAACTATCATTACGGAACTTGTTATTAGGCCTATTAGACCTTTGGAAATAAAATTTCCAAATTATTTCTATAGCTCAATAAAATTAGTGTTTAACTTTTGGACCATTTTTAAGATAGAGTCATTTTTGGGAGACTTAGATTTATGAACCTAATTTCTATTAGTACCATTAGACGGTACTAAATCTTTTTTATCACTTGGATTAAATCCATTTGCAATAGTGTTTAAGAATCCTACATTCTAAGTGGGATGAACATGACTCAAGGTAAATTGATTCAAAGTTGGTATTTGATTTAATGTAGGTATGTCCTAATTATTGTTGGGGAAGACATTCAGAGTGGGTAAATGTGGGTTGACATTGGGAATAGAGTAGGCCATCTGACCTTAGGGTTGCATCTAATCATTAATGGTCACTACATCAAAATCGGCTAAGGCCAGAGTATTCATAGGTCCAACAACCCTCTTTATAAAAATAGAGGTCATGGGATCCAATGCATCTTTATATATTTCTAAGGCTAAACCCTCATCTGGCCTATAAGGAGCTATAGTCTTAATGAAAATATTTTAGAACCTAGCACTGAAAGATCTTATGGGTTCATTATCATCCCTATTAACCATGGTGAATTTTTGGTATAAGATACAAGTACTAATAATTTTTCCAAACTAGTCAATGAAAACATTATTAAATCAATCCCAATTATTAATGTAATTTTTAGGTAAATTTAAAAACCATTCATATACAACATCTTTAAAATTAAAATGAAATAGCATCCATGCTAGATCCTCACACACTACATTTAATAATATTAATACAACTTTGAATGACTTAATATGTTCGTCTGTAGTTACAATACCAGTAGACCTAAATTTTAGAAAATACATCTCAAGGTTATGAAGAAGGTCATGTACCATACCTAACATGTTTAAAAAGAGTCACCTAACCAAGCCATAGCTTGATTTGGGTTGAATGTGTGATCACCCTAAATTAAGGAAGTTGGAAAAGACTTTTAAATCTTGTGCTTACCTTTGTCTCGATTGGATCTTCTATGGACTTCTAACTTGAGCAAAGATTCCTTGGTCTTTAAATTTGACCTTGTTCTATTTGTGGTAGTTATAGCTTGATAATTTCAAATCTTGTTTGAAATATGATGTGTCAAATCAATAAAAAAATGCACATTAAACAACTTTTACAAAGACTCATATCAAGATCGATAAACGACAACAATCTTTAATTAAATTATCTCGAAGAAGTGTCCAAATATGTAAGTATGACTAACCTTTGTATATTTAAGTCTAAATGAGCTCAAATTTCTAATGTATCTAAGAATTTTTTTATCAAAATTTATGTTGCTAACCTCAAACTTATTGGTTTCACAATTATAAACCTATCTTTACCAAAATTCAATGTATGTCTTTAAAGCATATCAATCTTTTCTAAATTAGCACAAAGACTAGTCTCAAACTATGAATATCACCAACCTTTATGCAACTATGGTAAAATAAACACAAATATGGAAAGAGTAAAGTGATCTTTGAATATAAATTATAAAAACCATCAAAGCTACTATAAATCTATAAAGAAGGCCCTCCTTTTAACACCAATGGAGCTCCACATTTTGATGCCTCTAATAGTATCACATGTTCTCTTAGTATTTAAAAAACACTTCTCATTTTAGATATCAAAGAATTTAGAGCATGAGTAGTTAGTTTTGGTAATCTGGTTAACTATGATGAAATAGCAATAGAGCAAGCAAATAATACACAATATTTATATTAATTTTGGTGGTTGGGAGCCACCTTGGCATAAAAATATTTGTAAAGAAGAATATGATCTATGATAATTATAGTGAATTATGCCCAATTTTAAGTCTAAAGACTAATCTATGTGAATATTTATAATAACATTTAATCTAAAGTGATCTAGTTAAAAAATGAAGTAAAAAAGGTAGAGTAGGGTAGAGAAGAAAAGTGTTGTTGATCTTCATCTCATACATCATGACAAAGTTCAAGTGTTTCTTAGGCATGAACTTAAAACCAATATTGAAGTAAAATATCTTAAGCTCAAATCACAACATAGACCAGGCAAACTTATAAGGAAGATAAGAAATAATACAAATAAGAACTAAGTTTACTTTAAAGTTTTACTCCTTTAATCAAATAAATGATTCACATCTTCAAATGTAGAGAAATTAAAATGAAAAAAATTAGAGATATTTCAATTAACCTATCATCTAAATAAGTTAACAATTCTACACTCAGAGGTACACACCAAAAATTCATAAGAACAATTCAAATCTAAGATTTAGAACAAATAATTGAGAGAGAAACCGTATAGCAAATGATGAAAAAAAAATTGGATAATATTTTATGAATTCCTTGCTTGTATTAATAGCTCAAAAGTATACACGTTTTTGCTCAAAACTCCTTCTTTATAATAGACAATACTCCTTTTATAGAAACAAGGAGTGTGTTGGTCAATTACATTAACTTACAAGTTTACAAATGTAAGGGACACTTGTCTTTTTTAAAAAGTTTCTAAAATACACTAAACATTCAAAAATGAACTGACCTATAGGCAAATGTGATAAAAAAATGTACATGACTTTAGAAAATACTATCCCTTTTTTAAAATTTACCATGATTCAATAAAGAGAATATTCCTAACTGGTGGACCCTGTGCTGATGAAGTCCCTTGGTTTTGTTGAAGTAGCCTTACTACTTTTTGATGTTACTCATAAATAAGTCTCAAATTAACTATAGGTTCAAGGAAGAGTTCATCCTTTTTCTCAACTAAGCCTTTAAGGTCCCTATTATTTATTTCCAAGGCCTCTATAATGTTCCTTGCCTTGACTATCTATTCTCCTATTGTTAGGTTCGTATCCATGATACTGATATTGTCATTCCCAAACCTACCTTGGATCTTTCTCTTTACCTCCTCCATGACCAAAGTGGTCTTATGCTTGAAATCCACATCTAAAATGATGTGCATAGAGTTAAGTGTTGTACGTTTGGCAATCATGTTCTTAAGGAACTATTATATCCTATCTATCAACTCTTTATCATCCCTAAGGAGTCTTCCCAAGCTCTTGGACCACATGATAAATCCCCAAATTTTATCAATAATCAGTCCCATGACTATGTTGAGATGGGTTAGGTTGATGATCTTGAAACCTAGGATTTTATCCCCTATCAAGATGCTAATTCAATCTTTCATCTTATCTTTTTTGAACTCTACCCCTAAGTAATTAAACCCCTAGCTACTACATCTTGTTGACCTAGTATACCCTATCTTTCCTTTATTATTTTTAGAGAATTAAACATGTCATAAAAGGATGCCTAAAACATCTCTATCATAGTATCTGGGATAGATAAAACAACCTATTTCTCTAGATTTTCCTTTTCCTTCTTTAGATTCTCTATTTATTATTGCATGCCTTTGATTCCATTTTGTAGCTAGGTAGATTGATATTGGGCCAATTCAAGTATATATTTTTCAAAGATGGGGTCTTGACCTAGCTTCTAACCTTCCACTAGATTTAAAATAACAAATAGTTCCACTTTTTGAAAAATGAATCTTCATCAGCAACCATGGCTTTATTTTAGTCACCCTCTACATACTTGCTATCTCTAGATTGAATTGGACTCCAATTGATGAATGATTTATTTGAGGAGGATTTGTAATATCCATTTGGATGACACTTGAATCCCCAAGGGTATCCATCTTTATTTCTTTCTCTTCCTTTTGTAATTAAATTAGACATGGTTTGAGCTCATCATAGATAGTTACATTCACTAATTTGGTCAAGGCCTAAGAATGTTTTAGAGTAGGAAAATTTTGTATATTTCCATAGATGAACCATTCATGGATGGTTGTCCCTTTTATTATATTCTCTTAATTAGAGACATTGAACTCACTTAAAGGGTGAATAAAGGTCAATTTGGGTCTCTTTGTTCCTACCAAAACCAATGCAAATTCAACCGTTCTCTTCTATGGGGGAATAACTAGAACTAGGATCAAGGCTAATGCATTCCCCTTTTTTATCTCTTCCTCCTCAACTTGAGGTTGAGGTTTTTCCATTTTCATTTCTTCTTCATCAAACTGATAAGTAGTGCACAACCTCTATAATACAACTTCCAATATCTCACCTGGGTCCAATACCACTACATCATGTACTCAATTAGAGATCCTGGTTCATTGGGTTAGGATAAAGATGATGTCCCCTCCATAGATTTGTTTTGTTAAGGCATATATTTCATTTTTACTTCAATTTTTTGGACTTCCACTTTCACTTGTGATTGTGGCTATATGGGAGGAGGTTGAGAAGATTAACCTCCTAAAAAGTGGTATTGCCTCACACCAAGTTGCCAAATGTCATCACTTCATTTTGGTCCCTCATCAATCTAGAGTATGTATTGATGACACAATTCTTTAACCTATCCAATAATATTATGAAAGATGCATCCTTGGTGTAAATTGAGTTATGGACTCTTGGTCAATGTGCATAGGTCAAATTTATTTGTTTAGACTTAAAATGTTTCCAAACTTTTTCATTGGGGTAACACTCTCTCATCTCATCATGGTGGAAGACACAATTGTCATTTCCTTTTGCCTCTAAAAACCCCATCTATACCATTGCATATTTGGAATGCATCTTCTTGGTCAGCCAATTTTCTTATAACATGCACTGAGAGTCTCAATGGAGTGCATTGTGTTCCCTCAATCAAGAAGATTTTGTAGTCTAGATAAAACTAGATGTACCCAATGAAATCAATGTATTTATTTGATAATGGTATATCTCTTAGAATTGGGTTCCTTATTATATCTATATTCAAGATAGAATAGATGCAATCATAGATAAATTGTATATGGTCCTATTCTTGAAGATATGAAATTTTGAATAGAAATGGGACATTATCTATGTCTTTTTAAGTGACCATCCCCCAAATTTAGGGATATCAATTAAGGCAAGCAGGGCATCCAAGAGATAAAACATCACAAATAAGTTTTTCCTAGACCCTTTCTTGACTATTAGGATCTACCTACATAAACATGAGATGATAACTTCACCAATGGGAGGGGTGACCTCCTTTGCAATCATAAATTACAAAAGGGGTACACAAATGCTGTCAACATATGTAGTGGTGGGGTTTATACAAAGCTTGTTCATCAAGGTCATTATCATCCTAATTCTAGGTGAGAATTGGTTGATGAGAATGTTTTTTTACTGAGATCATAAAACACATGGTTTCTAGAATACAACCATGGGACCGGGATGGCTTTGAGGTCATTATTATTGGTCCATTCATAAAGTATGGGTACATCTACTTGGGTCTTGGGTAACTTAGAATAGTTCTTAAAAGTAATGTGAGACACATAAGTAATGTATTTACAAGTATGTTCATTCATCATCATACCCTTTTCAATTTTATATTCTTTAAAAATGGGTAGGAGGAAATTTATATAGTAAAGTACCTTTGGTTTTTATATTTTATGGTGAAGGCTAATCATCTATAATGTAGCTAGGTCATAATATATTATCTTGAAGGATTAAATTTGCTCATACTCCCTTGTTATGGGTTGTAATTATTCAATGTTCCAAAAGATCTTGGACCAACTATTGTCTGTAGTGCTCAATGCCACAACCTCAAATATTGTGTCCTTAAAGACCCTTACTTTTGAATCTATGGTTAAGTAGATCTTTGTGTCATCTCTATGTTGCTTCCATGCCACTATGACTATGAGTTGATTAAAATGCTCACTAGTGGCTGATATTTTTCTTCTAGATTAGTTTGCAGTTACTCAGATAGAAATTAGACTCTCTCAAGATCAATTATGATCAATTTGTGATTGAATTATGTCTTTGTAGATGCTTAGGTTTTTTTTTTAGGTCACTTAAAGCTTTAATGGAAATGGCTTTTTTATTTGAGTCAATTCATGCCTTGGATTTGATTTAAACCTTGGTATTTATACCTTTCCTTTTCTATGCCCATAAAATCTCTAATTTTGTTACTTTCTACCCATGTGGCATCATCGTGGCATCTACATGGCACTTTTCACAACATTTTATTCATTAATATTCAAAAACTAACTATTATTTTCTGATAAGTATACTTGGTCTTGATCTATTAGATCAGCTTGCATAAGTCAACATGATTTATTGATCTCGATCCTATGAGTTGCATGTCATTGGTTGTTGTTTGTACTAAATTCCATAATTATGAAACTTCTTAGTCTTATGGGGCTCTCGATCTCTACACATTTTTAGTTTTGTCAATTGGTGTGTATTCACCATGTGGAGATCTCATGGGTCCTTAGAGGTTATATTGAATAGTCTACAAAGATCTCACTCCATTTGATCACTTCCTATGATCTCACATGATCTTTTAATCCTACAAAGGTGCATGATGTTTAAGTTAGCATCAGGATATATAAGAACTTAAGTTAAAGGATTTAGGATATGGTTTATTTATTATTACTAAACATTGTATAAACCATAGGCTAAAGTATTTAAGATAAGTGTAGATCACGATAAAAGGGGGACCAATAATAATAAAAGGATCGAGTATAATGTTTTTTAACCTAAGGTTTTACCGTATTAACAAATATGATTAAAATTTAGGGTAAAAATTTCTAAGCTAACATTTCAATAATGGGACCTTGCATTTATTGGGTTAAGTTGATAGCATGGACCCAAATAAGATCATGAGACATGTGGGGGCCAAACATGATGTTTTAGACTAAAGCTTAGTCTAATGTTTAGAAACATGATGACACATTAGGATAAACTTTTAGCTAGGTTCATGGTGTTTATAATTTATCCCTATACAAATTTAAACTTGGTCTATGATGGGATAAAGTCTAAATGAAAGGCCAATTTTATCATTAAAGCAAAAAATTGTAAACATGCTTATTCTCTAAATGGGTCTCTATTGATTCTATCACATAAGCCACGAGCCTTACCAATACTAAACATGTTCATTCATCTAAATGAGATTGGTTCTTGATCCTAAATTTGATGGTCTTATGGATGTTAATGATATCCTTATGAATGTCAATCGATGTTCACAAGAACATCAAATTTAAGCTCGTATAATTATTCATAAGGGCTAAAATTTGATGGCCTAGTGGATTTCAATGATTGCCTCATGGACATTAATTGATAGTCATGAGAACATCAATTTCAAGCTTGTATAATTAATCATAGGGATTAAAATTTTATGGCCTTAGCCTCATGTAAATTAATTGATGGGCATGAAACATCAAATTTAAGTCCTGTAAATACTAGGTCCCATAAGAGCTTTGAGTTGATACATGTTATTTGATTGATTTTATATGAGTAGTCATGGATCATCTATTATAATCCATGTGATTGATTGAGATTGGATCCATGGATTAACATCTTCAAATCATCTAGTTTATCTTGCTCCATTTTATCAAGGTTGCTTAATTAAATGTTATTTGTTGATCCTATAAACATGCCCATGATTTAAGTTAGGATCAAAGACATAAATGGACTTATCTTAAAGTCTTTATAATAATGTCTCATTCATGTTAATAAACATAAATGGGGCCTTAGAACCAAGATATTATTCTAAGTTTGTAATAAAGGGGACCATCAATAATAAAGTTGAACAAGCTAGGAACATAAGAAAAGGACCCTAAAATAATAAAGTTATACCATGCTAAAAGGGAATCAAGGGATCAAGATATAAAGGGGACCAAGAATATAATGTTTAGGCTATGGTTTTATCATGTTGAAAAACATGACTAATCCTTAGTGTAAAAATTAATCTTGAGTTTATGGCATTTTAAAGTGTTCCTACCAATTTTTCTCCTACCAAATTTTGAATTTAAATCAAAGGATCTAAGTTAGGATTTTCAAATGAGGGTTTCCAGAAGATTTAACAAAAATTTAAATTGTATTACCATAGATAAAATTATATTAAAAAATAAAAGTTGGAATTGAACTATAAAATCCCCAACATGATCCATTCAAAGTGAGCTTCATCATACCTATACCTTGAAACATGAAGATTCACTATTAGCCACATAAGGTCAAGTTGAAGTGGAAACATGAACAAAAGACCAATTAGAACAAGGTGTGGATGATTTTAAAATATTAATAACATGTAGACATATTAATAAAACTCTCATCTTGTGAATATTCAATTTAAAGGTACAAAATGTATA
The DNA here is from genome assembly GCA_037957365.1 of Torreya grandis. Lineage (NCBI taxonomy): Eukaryota > Viridiplantae > Streptophyta > Pinopsida > Cupressales > Taxaceae > Torreya > Torreya grandis. The sequence goes on along the minus strand of JARHVA010007117.1, from coordinate 316,410 downwards.
ATTTAACATAGAAGTCCTCAATTTTTAGAAATAGAGGTATGTTGACTTCCATTAGATCCTAATGAACTCCACCCATGGGTGAAAATTAATACGAAAAAAGTTTTTTAAATTCCCATTGGGATGAATTTGATATGATCTTGGTGAAATTGTAGTTTTAGTAGTGTTCATGAAATATTTGGTGACTCCAAGCTCAAATAATTGCTTCCAATAGTCTAGACTTAGTTTCCAAGTAAATTTATTTTCATTGCACTATCTTGATGTTGTTTTCATGGTTGTGTATGAGGAAAACTATGAAATACTTCCTCATGATCCCTATGATTAATCATTACAACTCTATCATAATCCATATGATCTTTATTATGAGTTTAATCAACCTTACCAAAAGTTTTATCCAAGCTATGTTGAGCCTTATTAGGTTTCTTATGATCCTTATAGCTAAGATTATGACCCTTATTCTCCTTGTGATCCATATTAGTCTCAATACCATATTTCACCTTCGAAATATGGTTATGATGTTACATATGAGCAGGCTTGTCTCCAATAAGAATGGATGAGATAGAGCTCAAAATACCAGCATATGCAAAGAAAGTTTGTTCAAACCCTCAATATAAGCAAGTGAATGGTCTATTTAAAAATCTATCCAATGATCTAGATGAAAGGAATGAGTTGTGTAATCTTTTATTGGACAAGATGATGGTTTTGGAGAGGTATAAAAGTGAGTTTAACTAGTTGTCTCAAGAACACTCTTGTATTCCCCACTAGTCTTCTTGTGTTCCTTACTCTCATGAAGTGTTTAACCATATATAATTTAAACCAAGGGAGATACATAGTTAGATTCAAGAGTAGAATAATATGCTTATTTAGGATCATATTCAAGAAACAAAACCTTATTTTAATTCTATTTCTTCACTGCTCATCCTTCAAGCTCCAGTTATCCATGAGGACGAAGAGATTTCATATTTTGTTGAGGTAATGGCCAAGTAGAAGGAGAAGAATGTAGAGGTCTTCACAAGTTTTTATTTCCCTCCTCTTCAAGGTTACCTAAATTATTTAATTTCCATCAATATCCCAAAATATGATTATAATAAACCTTCCATGTCTCATACTACCCCTCAAACAAATGAATTTTATTAGCTTCCCACCATCTCCCTTCTTCGGGAGGAACTTGTTCTACGAAGGATAAAGAAAGAGGTTGAAACTGTAAGCTATGTTATTAGAGAGTGTGAAGAGAATGATTTAAGTGTGTATGAGGAAGATTTTCTCATTGATACTTCACTTGAGGTTGTATTTGGGAATGAGATTATAGTTAAGAATGATAAGGTTAGTATTGATGTGGAAGAAACCCCTAATGAATTGATACAAATCAAAGCCATAAATGAATTTTAAATGTCCCCACTTAATAAATATGGTGTCATTAAAGCTAATTATATTGAAATTGATCAAAATTAACAATAAAAAGATGATTGGTAGTTGTACCTTGAATCTCTACAAGAGATTGAAGAGCTTTATAGGGATATCATACCCATTGAAGAACATGTTTATGAGAAATTTGATCAAGAGTCACTCATTCAAGATCATGATACTTATTGGGTTGAATATTCAAATATCCTTAAATATCTAGATGAACTTCTATCATTTGATAAGAATGATGAGGTCACTCAAGATGCCCAAAAGACTCAAAGACAAGGTCTAGATGAGGTATCACTTGAAAAGGCTATAGTTGATAAGAAATATGAGAAAGAGTTTGTATTTTTTGTTGAGTGGTTTGATGTTGAAGATTAATTTGAGGAGATGTTAAGATATCTATTTGATAAGAAGAATGGATCATCAAAGGTCATGCTTAATAAACATCCTGATTTGTAACTTGTACCATTCTCTTACAGTGAGTGAGTTTATGAATTTTACATTGAACTCATGTGGATCATGTTTTGTCATGGTTAGTAAGATTATTTTTCTTTGTTCTATCCCAGATAAGTGCTTTGTTCACATAATTACTTTGTTAGATTAGTTTCCCTATTTTCTATGTCTCCTTCCTTACCTTGGTGATATTGTGTCAAATGGGTTTGTCTTAGAACATATTTGTATTTTTTCATGAGTTCAATATTACATGAAAAATATAAGTTCTCAATTATATCATGCATGCTTCCCATTTTATTTTCCAAATATGTTGGCCAAATTTGGCCTACAAGTGAAACTTTGATGGATTTGGGGTAAGAAGTTGAATAGGTTCATGATTGAAGAGTAATATAATGTCATAATGACAAAATAGATTTCAAGAGAATAGTAGGTCACCTTAAAATATTTTAAAACACTTTAAGTAGGATTAAAGTATAAATATGTCAATCTCAAGGGAATAAACCATCATGACATGTCATGAAAGAATGAGCAAAACAAGCTAGTCATGTATTTAATAATTACACTTGAGGAATCTTCCAAAGTAGCAGAATTGTGTGACATGATGATAATAGTTCCGTAAACATCCTATAATTATTTTTTATCTTTATGAGTTATATATATCAATATATAATTCTCAAAGGTTAAAATTTTAGACTAGGATGTGCACACAGACGTCAAATTTAGGCTTCATGAAATCAACAAAAAATAAAATATTCCAAGGATGAATACATGGATGAAAAGTGTCAAGATTATGGGGGCTTATGTCAAGATATAATTGTGCGCAATAAATTAATGATGTTAGTGGGTTTAGAACATCTAACTAAGCATGCTAAATCATGCATCAAATATCAATGGCAAACTTATAGTCAAAAAATCAACAGATCTTGGGAATAAATACTAAGTTGCCAAGTGTCATTACCATGGTAATTTTCAAGTAAATGAATGGTGCATGTGCATGTCATGAAAAGGGATATCCACGGTATGCATAAGGTCAAGAAGTAAATGACCTTAGTTTGAATGTAAGGCTACCAAATGGTGAAATCATAAGAATAAGATGTAACTAATTGTAGGACCCAAAAAATGAATGAAGAGCTAAAAAATGCCACAATCAGGGGGCCCAAATTAAGATCAATGGCTAAAATTAGATTTGAAAGATAAGGGAATGTAATGGAGATCAAATTTAATCGAAGGTAAAATTAGAGAAAATATTTCAATGGGATGCACCAAAGGAAAACACAGTAGATAAATTATTTTTCCACCTTGAGTAGGTAGAATACATAAATGAAAGATCAAACACAATCTAAGTTACTAGGAGTAGACCTTGTAAAGTTATCTAATGCCAGTAAATCCCTATAAAACTTTTCAAGATATTTTAGATGTAGGTTTTATGTCTTGTTCAAATTCAAGAAACCCTAGCCTATGGATCTTCATTTTCAATCATGACTATATGAAAACCAAAAGGGTGATTGGTTTTCATCTATAATAAATTGACATTCAATATTTAAAAGTAATGGTAAAATGGTGACTCTGTAAGGAATGTCAAAAAGAACAATGACTATATGAAAACCAATAGGGTGATTTGTTTTCATCTATAATAGATCTATATTAAGGATTTAAAAGCAATGGTAAAATGGTGACTGTGTAAGGAATGTCAAAAATAACATCAATGAACAAGCTCAAGTAATTGCCAGATAATGTGAAGAACATCAAACATGATTGAGGAAGATAGTGGGGCATTTAGTGTTTCAAGGTCCTTAGTGACTTGTTCCTATTTGATGGATTATGAATCAACATCCTCATATTGATGCTAATTGATCAAAGGTGGTTGGGTCACATTTATTAAGGGCTATATGTTTAGTTCCCTCTCTCTCCCCTTTATTAAATACATTATGTTTTATTTCCCATTGAAAATGGATGACACTTTTGATATTTTTGTTAGATATAGAGACTCTTATGCTTTGGTTATGCCAAATTTGTACTGTAACACCTTTTTGATATAATAGAGACTGAATTCCTCCATTTATACGCTAAATTGAAGTGTGTCTTATGAGTTCATTGATGTGGTTAAGTGAATCCATGCTTTACATTTCCTTTGTCTAAATTACCTTAGCTTCATGAAGTGTTTTGTAACTCCCATAGGTCATTCTAAGTGGATATATAGTCTATTAATTAGTTTGAAAGTGGACAACTACCCTCCCCTGTTAGATTAATAGCTAGTTCTTGTCTATTAGTGAAACACTTATGTGGAATATTTTCAAATAGTTAGTGAATTAATGTTTAATAGTGTCAAAAGTGTCTAATATTGTGTATTTTACAAGCATAAGTATTCAAAACATTGGTTCATAACATCCCTTTTACATGTTTTCATGAAATTAGTGTATGTTTCTCTCCCTTTTCCAAGTCAAAGGTTAGTGTAGGTGATAGATCCAATAGGAAGTCGACCTTCTCCAGAGGCTCAACCTTACCATAGGACACCTGCATCCTATGTTATTTCCCCATTTGTGGCTTAGTTGGAGGGATTCTAAATAACTCCCCCCATGGGTGAAAATTAAGACCACAAGAGTTCCTATTAAATTTCCTTGTAATTATGAATCACTAGATTCATATCATGAGCTGCTTCTCATTGGGATGATGACTCTATTTTGGCTCGCAAATATGTTTCTTATCCATGACATAAAGACTTTACTTTTATGTAATGCATTGTGTACCAAAGGGCTATCATCTTCAAACACAAAAATATAAATGAAATATTATTTCACTTATTCCCAATGTTTGCTATCTCTATTATGCTTTTGATGCACGTACTAGGCTATTGTAAATGGCATTAACATATGGCTAAAAATTTGCATCCAATACCTTGGCTCCACTCATTATACAAACCATATATCTACACATTTATGAATGTGAAACTTGATACATTGGCCTTTTTGAAAGAATGTACATTCACATTTAAACATACGAGGTAACTAAAAATATGCACATAAAAATTTGCATGCCTCCTCCTATTGTATTTCTACATCTATATAAACTACCCACCAAGGAACAATAGTACATTTTAGTGCATATCTCAACACATTGACTCTTTAATCCAACTCTAGCACATGGTGCTCTAACCTCAAGATGAATGGATTAAGTTCTTCTTTCACAAAGTATTGAGGTGATGGACAATCACTAGAAAACATCATGCTCATGATCTCTTCTTTCTCAATTTAACATGTGAGTGTTCAAGTCATTCTTTATTTAAGATGTCATTTCATAAGGTAAAACACCTTATAAAGTATGTTTGGTATAATCCATCATTTTTACACCTATATTATATAATAAATCCACTTCTAACCTAGTAGGAGATCACACTAATGTAGAGGTACACCCTTCAAGTTAAAACTATGGTGATGGTGATTTTGTTATTAATGGATTATAATATGGTTACTTTGTGATCTAGGATTGCTCAATGTACAAGTTTTAAAACTAATATTCGGTAGCTTTTAATGTATTCCTCTATGTATCTATGTTGAATTTAAGCCAACTATTATTACCATACACATAAGGTGACTTTAGTTACTTTAGAATTATGTACATCTTTTGTTCTTCTTTATTCAAAGGGATGACAACTATATTGTCTCCCTAATGAGCCTTTACTTGGTTATATATTGTGTAAATAATAATTTAACCATTGTAAGCCCATTTCTTACCAATTAATGTAGGTTAATGTGTATCACCAATCTTCATATCAATGACTTAAAAAACACTATGTAATATTAGTTTAGGCACTCTAGTTTTCACATCCTCATGGTGACCAATGAGCTCTACTCATCCATATATGAGGCTAAAGGTGACATGATTGTATCTTAAGTGTGGCCTACCAATAGATTCCCATTTTTATCTCAGTATCATATTCATAATACTCTTAAAATAGAAACTACATTAGTAATTTTGTATCTTACATGGTCAATATCCATGTGAGAGTCAACATCTCAAGGCTTCTTAGTTTTTACATACGAGACAATCTTATATGTATGTTTTTGCCCTTGTTGTGCACACTCTAAAAAATTATGGAAGAGGTTATAAATATTCTATGATATATCTTAATTTTGGAGTGACTTAGTATCTTTATCAAGTTTTTCAATTTAGTTAAAACTCCTTCCTACTTCATTAAGCACATAATCTATTCATAATTCTTCTCCCTTATAAGATCAAGATATTGATCAGGCTGAGATTTTCCAATTCTCTATTAAATTAGCATATCTAAAGGTGGAAATATTTGTTTTAAATGATATTATTTGGTAATTATATAGATGAATTCATTCTCCTTATGTTGCGCATTGATCAAGTTTACATTTCACACTTTCTTCTCCTTCCTTTGCTTTTTGAGCACTAGATAATATTTTGTTTGAATGTATCCTTCAATTCTATAGTACTTGCATTATATTTTTCTATGTGGATTGGTAGGGCAATTATTTACATAGTGATTTTATTTTGAACATAAATAAAATTTCATAGGTGGTTGAGCTTCTCAATTATCATTGTTATGGGTTCCTTGATACCCTCCTCAGTATCCTCCTATGTATGCTCCTCTATATCTACCTCTATTTTATTGATATCTGCATGATTGCGATTTTTGTCCATCATATATTCCTTGATGGTTTTTATAGAATTGTATCCACCATATTGGTGTTGAGGTAAACCCAAAGTCCAATTAGATTATTTTGGATTCACATTATTCTAGGAATATTGACATTAGTGTTGTGGTGGATATGGCATCTAGCTAGCTAGACCGAAAGGTGTGTATTATGACAAGGAAGGTATCCACTAGGGAGTAATCTATGTCACACTTTACATATACACACCCAGGCCTAGGATACCCTTATTTATAATTGGTAAATAATGTAGAGTAAATATGAAAATATTCTTTATAATATCTTATTTTATCTCCTAAAGAGCTCTACAACTTTTTTTGTCACGATTTATCGATTTGTAAAGGTTAAATTACATGATCTATGATTGATGAATATATTGTTATAAAATATGTCACTTTGAAGTATCATGTCCAATTACTTGACAATTTTTTTTTTTAAATTAAGATTTGGATAGTCATTCCTATGGTGACCTTGATGATTGAATTATATACACCATAACCATAATTTAGGATTATCATTCTCATGAATCTCATATCTATTTCTCATAAAATCATATAGTTTTTCTTATACTTTTGAACCTACTATTATAAGGTCACCATAATCCTTAATTTTATCTACTCGTATAGCCATAGATTAAGCATCAGCATTAGTTAGGATCTAGAAGTACATAATTAAAAATCTAATTCTTGGTTACAGCCATTCCACTAACCAAGATACCTTATTCTTATCTTCTAAGATTAAATTTATCTTATTCATAATATCATAAAGCCTATAATCATAATCTTTGACCAATTCTCTAGACTTTTACCAAAACTCTTTTAGGTCTTAAATAGTTTGGCTTGTAAAAATTTTCACCTTAAATTTTTCTATCAATAGATATTTTTCAAGATCTAGTGTATTTAAATTTATATTGTAAATCAACTCTAAGTCTCACCCTAAAAAATCCCCTATGAGTTATCACTTTTTAAAATCAACAAATGTTACACCCTTAACATTCCATTTCATATCGTAAATTATCAAATATTTCTCAAGATCCATAAATCCATCATATTAGATTAAATAAATAACCATGCTTACATTGAAAAACATAGTTATCACACTTGAAGCTGATAACATCATTTTATATACACTCATGACTAAGACTATAGGTGTATGCACATGGATGACAAAAACTATATGTGTTGATGCACTAGTGACTGTGACTAAGATTTTTTGTGTAATATTATTTTTATGTGTCCTAAAAAGGAACCCCAACTCTTTTTTCCTCTTATTTTATATTTCCTACTTTGCCTTCATACTTAGCTTAGAAAACTTATCTATAAAGGAATTAAACCAATTTGTATCCACCTCTAATCTTACACTTCTTCTTCTCCCAAATAATATTTTGGGCTGGGGGATGCATAATTTTTAAGTGAATGATATCTAATTTGAACTAATTTTAAATTTTAACTTTGAACTACAATAGTTATTCACTCAAACCTAAATTATGCCTAGGAACACTCCTTACCAGGTCTATACAAAATCCCTTTCATTAATTACAATCTATTTTTATCTTCTAGTTGTCTTATTTTTATCTTACCCTCTTCTTCTACTTCATAAACTAAATATCTACAGTATTTTTATTTCCTTCTTCTTCATCATACCCTTCTTCACACTTTGTGCATTGTTTGCTTTCAACATCTTTCACAACTTCTCTCTACATCTTTCCATCTCTAGTATATTCTACTCTACCCCTCCTCATATTTACAATTAATTATGGATTACTCACTTTATCCCATCTTCTCTATTTTTGTAGTTCCCTTTCTAATCCTAGAATTTTTTTATTTCTCTATAGATTCTCATCCTCCATAATCTGGAGTTAGGTTCAAGTTTCTCTACTCATATCTATAACATTCACTTTTATCCCACACACACCCTAATGGAACCTAAAGTGGTTACTTCATGTTGGTAGGAGTAGGCACCATGGCATTTTCCATAACCAACATTTTTTTCAACTTAGATAGTCACAAAAGTAACTTACCACTGATTCCTATAATAAATAGGTCATACATAGATTCAAAAGCTAAATAACTTTGCACAATAAATTTTGTGATATAACCATCAGTTATAGTCCAAGTCTAGTAATCCAATGCATGGATCCAATCAGATTTATAATGTATATTATATCTAATTTATATTATGTCCAAACTATACACTCTATCCTCCTTGGTTGGAAGTAGTAATACTTTATTCTTAATAACCACATAGATAACAATCCATGTAATTTACACTAGAAGATTTTATAAATCTCTCTATATATAAGTTCTTAAATTATATTCTTTATATTAAATTCAAATCTTCTCTCTCCTTCCTACGTAGATTCCATATTATCTCATCAAACCACCTTTCAAAATCTCTCTTCCCTATAAATCATCTCAACATATTTCAAAAAGTTTCATGCTCACCACACCATTGTTAGTAGAGGTTCTTAGAAAACTCTACAAAATGTGAATTACATTGATAGCATATGCAGTTAACACCAAAATATAATAGTTTTCTATAATAAAAATTAAATGATGCCATTAATTACTAATTTGAGCTCATTACATGAAAGACATGAAAAGTTAATATATATAGAACAATTATCATAAACCATATGAAAACATATCAAGACATTCATAATACTCACTACGCGTAGATCATAATTAAAAGTCATATTGGGAAACTATTCATAATATGTTATTAATATCTATCACACATCAAAACCATATTCTATTACAAATGAGTCTTATTTATAGAGTCTTAAAAAGCATTGTCACTTCATATTCCATCCTTCTAATATGCCAAAATGAAATACTCTTCACATTATTCAATCTATTACTTATGCTTATAATGTTTAATGCATATAACATTATGAAAAATACAAAATCATACAATTTTCAAATGTCCATCAATATACCTTGTAATTTATGAAAGACATGTTCTTTACCCAACATTCATAGAGGAACCATGCTAAGAATGATTAGAGTCAGAGCTAATTTTTTTATTTTGGCTATACATTTTGTATTTTTTACAATGTATATTCATTGTTTTAATTTGTACATAGATATTCATTTTTATCACATAATGTAAAAATGGACTGTCATATTCTTCGTATATATATATATATATATATATATATATATATATATATATATATATATATATATATATATATATATATATATATATGATGTTATTTATGATTTTATGGATGTTGACTCATGGTATAAATTAGATATTTAATATTTATGTGGATGAATCTATGTTCCATGATTTTATTTGAAGGACAATCACTAAGAGGATGGTGAGTTAGTGTACCAAAAAAAATCTTTCAATTATATCCAATCATTCATGAACTATGAAAGAAACATTGAGAACGAAGAATGCATAAAGACTATTCACCTAATCATAACATAAAAAAACACACATATGAGTGGGAAACACTCAAGGGGAATAAAACCGACTATGATATCTAAAATTAAAATATATTCCTATAAAACAAAAGATCAAATTATAGTTATCACTAACTCAACTTGGAGAACCAACCCCAATGAAGTTAAGCACCCACTTGACTAGGCTTCATGAAGCACCTACTTACAAGGATGAACCAACTCCCTAAGTGACTCAACACCAACTCATCCACCTCATGAAATTTTGATCACCATAACTCTATTCTACTATTATGGTCTCTTTTAATGGCCTCCTTATACTATACCAAGAAATATTTTATTCACTTATGTTACATCAATTGAAATGGGCCTAAATTGCCTTGTGTGTGTGTGTGTGTGTGTGTGTGTGTGTGTGTGTCTATACACACACACACACACACATATATACATATATGTATATATATATACATATATATGTATGTATATATATATATATGTATGTATATATATATATATATGTATAAATATCTATATGTGTATATATATATATACATATATATGTATATATATACATATATATATATATATATATATATATCTGTATGTATGTATATATGTATATATGTGTGTGTGTATATATATATACACACACACATACATATATACATACACACACACACACACACACACACACACACACATATATATGTGTATATATATATATATATGTATGTATATATATAGATATATATACATACATATATATACATATATATATATATATATATATACATATATATACACACACACACACATATATATATATACATATATACATATACACACACATATATATGTAGATATGTGTATATATATACATATACATACATATAATATATATACATATATACACATATATACATATATACATATATATATATATGCATATATATATATATGCATATATATATATATATGCATATATATATATATATATATATATATATAAGTCTCATGATCACACACCACTTGGTTAGTGACACACCTTCAAACTCTTAGTTTGGTCATAAAAAGATATTTTATAACATCTTACAAACATGATTCAAATGTAATCTGAACCCCTTTTGGTCTGTAGCAACTTAATTAGGCCTCATTTCTCTTTTTGGTCTATTTAAGACCTAATTGCATTAGGTCTATCTTCTTAGCATCAAATATTAATCCTCTAAGGCATATATGGCCTTCTAAAACAATAAAAAACCATTTAATCACTTATATAATTACCTATAATAACCTTATCCATGCTTTTTTAGACCTATATCCTTTGATCATACCATGAATTCTCTTTTAGGATAAACTATCCTATTAGGCCTGTGTTCCTCAAATGTTTGTCTTGGAAAAACAAAGCTTAAACACCCTTAAGCTATTGAAATATAGACACACACACACACACACACACACACACACACA
>JARHVA010007117.1:290000-300000 GCA_037957365.1 Torreya grandis | reverse complement strand
CATTAGTAATTCATACATAAGTATTGACTAACACTCATATTAGCTTGGAAGGAATAGAATTATTTGAATTCACTTATAGATTAGGTAGAAAATAGATCTCATTTTATACATAAAGGTGAAAATTTTAGACATAGACATAGGAAAGACAATCGTTCACTGAGTTACATCAATTAATATTAAGTACACACTTCATAAACAACTTGAATATAGAGAAAAAATCAATTTTTTATTGCTTTAATTATGATGTACAAATTCTAGGAGAATTTTTGTAAGGAAAAATGATAATATCCTTCTAAACTTCTCAAGAATCAAGATACATATAGAAAAGAGAAGCAAGGAGAAAGGAGATAAGCAACTAGAGATGAGTCCACATGGAAACTCAACTTCACTCCTAATTCAACTCAAATTTTAATTAAACCACAATCTTAACCTTTCACTTCCAAATTTCAACATAAAATCCTGAGTTCAAACATTATTTATTGGAAAATGGCTTAGTAGGAGAGAGAGAATTTGAAAAATTCAAAGGTTCTTTCATGCTTTGATGGTTGAGTCTTGAAGATATTGATCATCTTGAGTTAACTCCTTGATAATACATTGAAATTTTGATCTTCACTTAACTCTTTTTTATATTTCATGCATTTTTAAGTTTGACTTCAATTACCTTTATTGCATATTGTAGTTTGACTTGACTTATCTTGACTTGTAACTTATATGCATGTTTGATTTCTTGATCTTTTCTAAAATGATCAAAAAGGGGAATATTAGGAGAGAATATTATTTCACATATATGGATACTAATTCTAACCTTAATTTGATCTTTAAAATAATACTTAACCCATTTTTGATCTCCATATAGCTAAGAGCACATGTGTTTGACCAGGTAAGGTTGTTGAATGCACCATGCAATGATTTAACCTATGGATTTTATTCTCTCTCCAATGGTGAGTATACATGGGAGAGATTATATATTGATTTTTTTAAGAACTCCATGAAATATTCATTCTAAAATTGAATTATCTAGTTGATAATCATAAATCTCCATACTGGTCCATATTGGACATATCTAGCTTCTGTGGTTTTGGTAAGCTTCTTGAATTTACCATGAGAACTTGGAAATTTATAATTTTGAATTATTTATATATATAAATAGTTTAATTAGTATTATAAAATCATCACCATGGTGGCATAGACATTTAAACAAATTTTTAACTCCAAATTCCACTTACAACCTCCAAAAATGCCACTTTGTACTCTATAGGCCTCAAGAAACCATGGTTTGGATTACGGGGTATATAAAGGTTCCAATTCTCACCAAAAAAATCCTAGTATTATAATTTTATATGTCTCAATGGGTTATAATTTTAAAAAAATTAAAATCTTGAAAACTCTTCACCAAACTCTTAAACAAAAATTCATAATAAAGTATATGTTTGTTTTCCACAAGGAATATTTGGAAAAGTATGCAAAAACATAGGCTCTTTCATAGGTTTAGGATTTCTAAAACATATAATCTTTTAGAAAGTAGACTTTCTTAAAGGTTTAAGGGGTTCTTGTTTCCAACTTTGGATTTTAGATTCAACTCTTTATACTATCATCAGTAGCTATTCGATTGGTTATATTATAGCCTCATTTCATCTCTTAAATGATTCAATATTCTTCTAATTTATATATGTCTGATATTCAAGTTCTTATTTATGCATATGTTATTCCTCTTCCCTATCACTCTCCATACATTGTCTCTCAAAGTTAAATCTTATCTCTTACATAATTTTTTTAGGCTAATTAGAAGCATGAGTAGGGGTTGGAGGGGGTAAATATCATGAGAATATAGATATATTTCTATTATAGGTATACTTGATGTGAGTCCATAACTATTATTAGCTTGATATGAAGGTACAAAATCTATATTTTCACCAAATGGACTAAAATACATATCAATCTATGTTTTTTAGGAACTTGGACTTCTTAAACCAGATGTATATAAATTGGATTCACTAGATACTAAGTACATTAGAAATGTATTTTATAAAAATTTATAAAACCATCACCAATATTTAGCAATCTTTTATGCTATTATCCAACTAGGCATGCCAAAAATTCTTATCACTTAAAAGCACACCCTTGCAAGTACATGTGCCTATTCCCACTCTTATTGATAAAATGAAAAATTTATAAGGTTTATGACCTTATATTGGAGATAATATATAGATTAATTATTGGTTCCCTTTGTTACACTCACCTAACTCTCTCTAAACTCTCATATTTTTGTGCTTTCTTGACTAGGAAAAGGGTAGAAGGAACAATGTTAAAGCTGAACTTAGAAATGAAAAATAAAAAGTTAAGGTGATGTACCAATGTGAAGGTCAATTATTCTTATACTTAACACACTTTAGAATATAAATAACTTGCACATATTAACTTCATCTTTATACAATGACTGTTTCAGCAGTAATTCATACATAGGTCTTGACTAACGCTCACACTAGCATGGAAGGAATGGAAATTGGTTGAATTCAATTCTAAATTAGGTAGAAATTAGACTAAGAAACTTGATATGACATAAAAAATATCTCATTTTATGCATAAAGGTTAAAATTTTATACATAAACATAATAAAGACAATCATTCATAAAGCTACATCACTAAATATTAAGCACACACTTTATGAAAAACCTAAAAATAGAGAAAAAATGAGATATTTATTTTTTTAAAGGTGATGTCATAAAAAATTTGGTATATTTTATTTAATACAAAATCATAATATCCTCCTAAAATTATAAAAAATGAATACACATATAGAAAAGAGAAGAAAGGAGAGAGGAGACAAGTAACTAGATATGAATCCACATGCAAACTCAACTTCATTCCTAGTTCAATTTAAATTTTAATTAAAAAACCATATTATTAACCTTCCACTTCCAAATTCAAACTTATCATTTTTATTTTAAATATTGTTTCTTAGGAAATGACATAGTAGGAGAGAGAGAGAATTTGAAAAATTCAAAGGTTATTTCATGCTTTGATAGGTGAGTCTTGAAGAGATTGATTGTCTTTAGTTAACTCTTTTATCTTGCATTGAAAAAATTATATTAACTCACTTTTATATTTAATGAATATTTAAGTTTGAATTGAGTTACCTTTACTACATCTTTGTGTTTTACTTGACTTATCTTGACTTGTAACTTGCATGCATGTTTGATTTCTTGAGATTGTCTAAAATTAGCCAAAAGGGGTGTAGCAGGAGAGAATATTATTTCATGTTTACAAAAAATAATTCAAACCTTGATTTCATATTTAAAACAAACATTTAACCCTTTATGTACGTTCAGATAGCTAAGAGCACATGTGTTTGACAAGGCAAGGTTGTTGAATGCACCATGCACTAATTTAACATGTGGAATGTCTTATCTCTCCAAAGGGGTGTAAAATTTAGAGAGATTTTATGTTTATGGTTTTTAAAATTCCATAAAATATCCTTGATAAAATTTCATTATCTGATGGATAATCACAAATTTACATACCGGTCTTTCTTGGACACATCTATCTTCTTTGCTTTTGGTAACCTTCTTGAATGCACCATGAAAACCTGTAACTTGATGATTTTTTATTATTTGGACATAAAAGGAGTGTAAATATTATTGGAACATCATAAACATTTTTAAAATACATTCAAATAAATTTTTATCTCCAAATTCCACTTACAACCTCCAAAAAAGCCATTGTATGCTCTCTAGGCTTCAAAAAACCCTGATTTGGATAAGGGTGTATAAAATGAGTTTCATGTCTCACAAAAATATACTAATATTCTAATTATATATATATTAATTGGTTATACTTGGAAAAGTTTTAAAATATTTAAAACTCTACACCGAACTCCCAAACAAAAATTCACAAAAAAGTGCCTACTTGTTGCTTGTAGGGTGACCTAGAGTTATTTTTCAATGAGGTAAGCCTATATTTAATTGTTTTTAATTTTATGATCATGTATTAATACTTATAAATTAATTATACATACTAAAAAAATATTATTTTTTCAATTGGAAGGATCTGAAACACTCATTTCTAACCCCATTTATGAGTAAATCTAGCCAAATCCATCATTTCCTTCATGAATGGACCTATGTTTTTCCATTTTATCTATACTAAAGTTTATCATATACAATAAACCATTTTTTTAATTTTGAGGAAATCAAAAAGTATATCCATTTCAAATTTTAATATATTTCATTTAATAAAATTCAAAATATGCACTTTTTAGTGCTTCATAGCTTGTCATTTCTCATTTCTTAATGCTTGTAGGTATGCATTTCACCATTATTTTGAGTTTTATGAGTCATAAATACCTAATTATTTTTTAATTATGACATTTAGGATATTTTATAATCATTACAACTGTTGGATACACTCAAAAAATCTCTTAAATCACTTTTAAAATGTCTTTCTTAACTGTCTCTCTTACTTGCGTAAAACCCTACATCCTATACCTTTACATTATCCATTATTCTCCTTGAATTTTTTTATTCTTTTATTTTTATGAATATAATATATTTACCATAATATCACATTAAAAATTTATTTTACAATAAATAACTAAAAAAACTCAACAATATTGCTTAGAACTGAACCATTGGGGTTTTAGAAGGGTTTTAGAGCACTATTTTTTATTAACGATTGTTCATAAAGTTAAGAAATTTTAACCTAAATAAATTCATATATTTTTTATTTAATATGGTCTCAAAAATAAACATAAAACCATTCTAACCAACTTCTATTCTCCTTCATGTACCGAGCATTTGAAAATTGCCTTCACTAGCTTACAACTAACTAATTAGAGGAATAAAAGAAATCTCTATCAAAATTTAGACCTGTGAGATGTTCATGAGCATGGTTTTGTCTTGATTAAAGTTTTTTTATGCTTTATTTACATTTTTGAGTCTTCTCTCCATGAATAGATCCCTAATGAAAACCTACACATAAGCAACTTTGACTAATGGTGGACAAATTGTCAACATTTACTATTGTATTGTGCCCCTAGGTCTAGGTGATGTAAGATGTGATAATGTAACAAACTATACCTAAATGGAGTGATATAGGAAGGAATAATTGACCAAAATAACCCCACATTCCCCATGTAAATGGGTATTTCCTACATAGTTTTTATGGAGTTGAAGACAATGTAGTTCTCCTAGAAATGGAAGTGATGAAAATAAGTTGGGATAAAACTATTGGAGAATAAATATATGAAAATGGATCACAAAATTGTTATATCATGCATATGAATATCTTGTAAAATATCTAGTGTAAATGAGAACCAACTTGTAAAATGGCGAAAGCATAATAGAGAATGAAGGGGGAAATTAAAATAGGAATTATAATGGTTGAGATGACCTAAGTTACCCCATGTATCCAAAAACTACCTACATAATTTATGTGGACCTCAAGCCAATGTAGTTATCCCAAAAATCTAAGTGTAATAAATGATAATTTTTATTTAGAATACTCATGATACAATGGAATATGCCCATTTAATACATAGCAAATCACCTAAGGGAATGGGATAATCATCATTTGATTTAATGATCGTATGTGATTTAATGTAATATATAAGTCTTGATTTATCTAATATTTGTTTCCTAACCATGAAATGTTTAATTAAAATGGAATACTTACCTACATGACACTCAAATAGTGTCACCTAAAATAGAAAAAAGAGGAAAAACCACTGGCAAATAGGATGACAAACTATGCAATGTTTTTTTGGCTTCATGTCTCTTT
This sequence comes from Torreya grandis, assembly GCA_037957365.1. Lineage (NCBI taxonomy): Eukaryota > Viridiplantae > Streptophyta > Pinopsida > Cupressales > Taxaceae > Torreya > Torreya grandis. Next base: position 294,225 of record JARHVA010007117.1, on the reverse strand, counting down.
TGGGGATATTTCTTATTTCTATTTTTTTAGGATTACTAGAATTTTTGAATTTTTTTGGGTTTTAATAAATTATTTATACATAGGAATATTATGAAATTAAAATGTGCAAGGGAATATAAATAAATGTAAATTGAACCATCTATAAAATGATAACAATTATGGGTAGGGGTTGAAATAATAGTTAAATCAAATTTAACAGTATGAGGACCAACAACAAAGTGAGAGGCGAAGAGACTATCACTCAACATAAAATTATATGCAATTAAAGTGATATGGAATGGGGAGAATGGTCATCAAAAAACTAAAATAAGTTGTTTCAAGCACTACCAAGCATGGAAACCATGTTGAAACATTATGATATTTTTAAATTTTATCCAAAATTATGTGTTAATGATGACCAAATATGAGTGGCTTGCCACACTATCTTATGAATCCACCTATAGTACTTTTAGGTCATAATCAAAATCAAGGTGATAATAAGATACAGGATAAAGACAAGGATTGACATAAGAATTGATAATGAAGGGAAGGGTGAAAGAATGTGAATGGAATTCCCCAAAACAAGGACTCTCATAAATGATGTTCAAACAAGTTGAAATCATAAAAACACTTGAGATGCATAATTATCATTGGCTCATCTCTCTTGTATTCCTCTGGTGTAGCTCGCCTGTATGCCCTAGAACCATAATTTTTAATAATAATGAAAGGACCCAACTAATTTGCCTCAAATTTATCTTTGTTTTCACACTCTCTATTATTGTTTTTATGATTCTCATTCAATAAAAGATCACCCACTTCAAATTTACTTGGGATGATGTGCTTATTATAACTATAGTGTAACCAATTCTAATATGCTTTTAAATGACTCAATGCATCTAGTTGTTTCTCATCCAATAGTTTTACCTCTTTTAACCTAGATACTCTATAATATTCATCATTAATGAAAACTTTTAATGAAATATATTGAGAGGGTTACTCAATATCAAAAGGAAGGTTAGTGTAAAAGACATAAACTATGAAGTAGGGTGTTTCATTTATATGCATGCATATACTGGTATAGTAATCCCATAAATCAAGTAATAATTGTAATATCCAATAAAAGTCAGCTTTTTTAACAATATTATTAAGAATTTTTATAATGGTATTATTATATGCCTTCACTTAGCCATTACCTTGAGGATAATAATGAGTTGACCATCTGTGTTTGATATGGAAGTGTGTATATAGGGTTTTCAAATCCTTGTTCTTAGATGACTTACCCTTATCATATATAATAGAATAAGGAATGTCGTAGAGATATATAAGTTGTTTAAAAATTAATTTGTAAATCTACTTAATGTTTATATATGTGAGAAGGATTCCCTTAACCTACATAATGAAATACTCAGTGATACTTAGGATATGCTTATGGATATATGAAGTGGGGTTTATATTATCTAATAGATTGATTCCCCATGTAGAAAATGGATAAGGAGAAGTGATAGGTTTAAGTTCTCATGAAATATCGTGGAATAAATCATTATGATTTTGACAAGCAGGGTATTTCTTGACATAGGAGTACAAATTTTATTCCATAATGGTTTGATAGTATTCTATCCAAAGGATTTTCTTGACAAAGACCATTCTTCATATGTGGGGTCCATAAATCCCTTCATCCATGTACTTAAGTGATAATTTAGATTCACTTGAATTTAAACATCAAATTTGAATATGTTTTATTATTTTTGAGAAACTAGGGTTTAGTTCCTAAATAATAAAGGGGCTAGATTTAGGGATAAAATACAATCAAATATATTAAAATATAAATTTATAATAATTTGACCAAATCAATTACAAGGGGAAAGGAAATGACTTATCTAAAAAAATAGGTTGAGATGGCTGATCCAAAAGCTAAAAACTATTGTGACAGATTGGGAAGATGTCAAAAACTTGAATCTAGATTTCTTTTAGTCAAAGGATAGGAGTGGAAAAAAGTGGAAACTTTTATGTTTGGCATTGTAGTCTAGTTTTAGCACTATTGTCCTAATCAATTTCTAGTTCTGGGTTTTGATGTAGTCTAGTTCTTGGGTCTTGTAAGTGTTTTTATTTCTCTATGATTGCTTGTAGGTGCCACTGTATAACCAAATTTATTATCAAAACCCTAGTTCTATCTACATACACAAAACCACAAACATATAAAAATCAAAAGGGAAAAAAAATGGGTTAGGGGAAGTATGATCACACAATCTAAAACACCTATTATCCTAATCATTGCCTAAATTAACCCTCAAGATAGGGTATCAGATAAAATGTAGTTCTCCCTTAGATAATGTGAATAATCAACATGCATGATGGATTCAAGAATAAACCTTTACCTAGGCCCTTCCTTGATCAATCATGCAAATCTATGTGTGATGCAAAATTTTGAGCTATACTATTGAATAATTTTTAATTACTTAATGTGCCAAACTAGTAAGTGCTAGATATAAAATTCCTTGTGAAGTCCTTTATATAGGAGATTATTTATTTAGAATTTGGAAGCTTTATTCATCTTAGTCGACATCAAAATGGTAAACAAAACTTAAGTGAGGGGATAAGAAGGTTAAGGACCTATTAAGCAAAGACCAATGACCATTGGGTCTCAAAATACAAATGAATAGGAGCACCAAAAATATGACACTTTTATGTTTGACACTATAGTCTAATTTTGTTTCTCTTATCCTATAGGCTCATGACCTAAGGGAACATGATTGGCATGGGAAATACTATCTAGCTGAGGTGGAATCACTGGTCAAAACGTCTCAGATGATTAGTAATAGGATAAAAGTGACAAAATCAAGAAACAAGACCAAAATAAGCAAAAATAAGGACATGGATAGTGAGAACAGATTTCATATTCTCTAGTCAAAGTCTCTTATGAAGAAGATTGTAAAAATACATGATATGTATGGTTTATTGACCAATTTAGGGTGTATACATTCCCCCCCTCTTTTATTTTAGTGATGCAATGAAACTAAATAATACAGTAAAATAAAGAAGAATAAAATGCATACCTAAACTTTCCTGCATGGAGGTGAATGTACTACAAGAATAAAACTCATTTCCTAGCTAGGGAAGTGGATGGAGAGATAAATAGTGACTAGAGAGAGAAGGAATCCATTAAGTGGATTCCCCCTATACTAAATCTGAATGTGCAATGTATATATCATGGAGGAGGACAATGCTTGCCTCATAGATTGAATCTAACTAAAGATGAGGAATTTTCAAAGGACCAAAACCAATGTATGTCCTCTCTCCCACATAAACTCATGTAATCTATAATATGTATAAAAATATATATTATATTAAGAGAAAAATATATCATTCCCCTACTCTAAATATCTAAACTATAACTAAGAAATACTCTAAGGCCAACTACTAATGTCTATCCTCTATGTTGCACAAACTTGTGTACTCTAGATCTGAGTAAAATAATGGAACAACCATTACAAATAGTCATTTGGTCCAACCTAGTGATAACCTAAGTATAACTAGGTGTAATCTAAAACTCTATTCAATGTATAATAAGAGAATGGCATGTCTTGTCATTCCATATATATAATCATGAGTGATGAAGAACATTAACATCTATGCCATGCCCCCAAATTTGGTATGTGAGTAATGCATCTATATAATTTGGTAATCTATATAAACAAATTTGATATGATATATCTTACCATGCCTCATGTGCAAAAATTGGAGACAAAAACACTATGATTTTCACTATGCCTATAGCCTACTATCTGATTCTGTAACCGTGTTAAGCTATATGAAGTTGTATGTGTGAGGTGTGTAGCATGTACATGCCCCAAAATTTGGTATTTTATTCTCTATCTATATCAAAATCACTATGAATCCATATAATTTGAACCAATGTATCTAAGTAATTTGTATATCTATAATAAAATCTCTATGAATCCATATAATCTACACCATTGTATTTAAAAACTGAATGTATATCCCTTTGAATGTCCTGAGTAATGTTGAGTGACCCACATAATCTATGTTACTATATATCTCAACCAATTTAAGATAAATCTAATAATCTAAATATTGGATGTGTAAGAACCATGGTTTATTTACTTATGAGAGTGGATGGGTATGTTGGGTAAGTGTATAGCTAGGAATACTATGAATGATGTAACCCTTCAGGGGAGAGGGATGAAATTTATGATATAGGGGGTCGAGCCAAATGTGATGACTAGTG
>JARHVA010007117.1:40000-285000 GCA_037957365.1 Torreya grandis | reverse complement strand
AAATCTAGAGTAAGATAATCAACCGAATCTGAATCAATCAATCTTAATATCTTCTCCAAATCTAAAAAGGTATAACATAAGTACCTAAAATAGGACTCTCTCTAATATAATATATGCTCTATAATGGGTTAGAGAGTACCCTTAATAAAGATATGTTGAATCTCTAAATTTGTTGGCTTGTAGATCAATTTTAACATGTAAGTCTTGAATCATAATATATAATCACTAACTAGATCTAAAGAATTATGATGCAATGTGGAAAGATTCTCATATGTAGCATGAGGTCTCATGTTTTCTATGTAATATTTGAGAAATTCCTCTTATAAATCATCATATGTATTTAAGGAACCAACAAAGAGTAGATGAAAGAACCAATTTTGTGCATTACCCACTAATGTCTACTGGAACAACTTAAGTAGAATCAAAGGACTCATGTGAGATAGAAAAGCCTTTTGAAACACTTTAACGTATATTAATGGATCTATAGTTACATAATATTAAGGAAATGATGGTATCTATAAATGGTTATGCAATCAAGCTTTGAAAAATGTCTTTGGAAGAGGGTTACCATGTAACTCATTAACATCCATCCAAGACTTATAAGACGTTTTTTCCAAAGTAAGGAGATGAACTTAGTATTGTAATTCACCAAATATATGCATCAAATAAAGAATCTCTTAGGATGGTATATTAGTATATTGAAGTGGTTCATTTAAACATTGAATTTGATCCTTTTATTTTAGCCATGGGAATGCAAAATTTACTAATTGGATCATAGAGAGGTAGTGTGCTCACTTGAACCTTTAGATGAATGGTAACTTGGAACTTAGTAGAGGGATGTGGGATACCATTCTCTTTGTGTGAAGAGTGATAAATAGGTTCTACTATAGTAGGGGGTGGCTTGGGAGATTCCTTGGTATATTTATTATTTAATGAATCACATTCTAATTAAATAGAAGATATGATGTTATCATTAATATGTGCATCATTTGAAATTTAATCATGCATATAAGTAGAAGAAACATTTTGTAGTTCATTATGTTTTAGAGGAGTGAGATAAGAATTAGAAGCATGAGATGTATTTTTTTCTTTACTATGTGCATAATTGTCATCATTATTCCATACATTATCACAATCATAATTTTGTTCATTTGAAAGAGGAGTAGAAGAATCACTTTCATATCCACTCTCATTGTCATATTAATTTTCATCTTAACCATCATACTCATTATCACTTATATTATCACTAGGGAAATGGGTAAGAGAATATTTTAATTCTTTTTTAATATGCAATAAATTGTCATGTGAAATTAGAGTATTAGGTAACTCTGTGTTATCCTTGAATGGAGTGCATGCATTATTTTCATTTGCAATATGATAAGTAAGATGAAGAGATTTATCATTTAGACATTCTTTTGTCATTTTTTGAGATTACAAAGTAGAGTTAAGAACATGAAATGGATCATTTGAACTATGCATTGAAAATTTGATTCTATTGTGTTTATATTATTATAATTTGAACATAGAAGTAGCAAAAGAGAGAGAAATACTAGGTTCAAATGCAATTAGATTATCACCAATGAGAGGTTCACTTGGAAATTCATGACTAATTTTTTCATTTCATGCATTGTGCACAGGAGAATGAGGTGAAAATTACCTTTCACATTCATCAAAATTATTTTCTGTAGAAGAGGGAAGAAAAGAGATAGGTTTGAGAGAAGAAGATGCATCTACATTTTCTTCACTATCACTTTCATATGCATTATCATATTCCTCATTTCAACAATATTAATTTTCTTTGTTGTAAATTAAACCATCTACCTCAAATTTGGCTAATGTGTAATTTTTCAAATTTGTCCATTCATTGTCATAATTATGAGAAATTTTTTGAAATTTATCTATAGGATGAGAGGGAAGAAGTGCCTTAGTGGCCATTTGATTTTTTTACCAGAGAGAATATGTAAAATTATTATTAATAAAATAAATGCATGAATAACTACTAACATAGAGATTTTGAAAATAGTTTTGACACTCCAAACGAGTTACAAAACTTCCAATATTTTTATCAAAAAATAGTAAGGTAGGAAGGACCTAGTTTGGAAATCTAGGGTTTTGGGTTGGATTTTTACAATTTTAAAATTAATTCAATAATTTTAATTCTAAAATAAACTTTAATAAAATAAATTTACAAAATATTATAAAAAAATTAGAACTTTTAAATTCAATTTTTGCACAAAAATGTGAAGGAAAACCCTAGGGGTGCCTAGGGTTTGAGATTTGTTTGAGGTAATTTAGGTTTACCAATTGTTTTATTATTTTTGGGAAACTACTTTATAGTTCATAAATAATAAAGGCATAAAATATAATCAAATATAGTAAAACAAAAATTTATATTAATTTGATCAAGTCAATTACAAGGGGAAAAGAAATGACTTATCTAAAAAAATAGGCTGAGATAGCTAATCCGAAAGTTGAAAACTATTATGAAGGACTGGGAAGATATCAATAACCTAAATTTGGTTTTCATTCAGTGAGAGGATAAGAGCACCAAAAAGTGGACACTTTTGTGTCTAGCACTATATTCTAGTTTTAGTGTTGTTGTCCAAATCAATTTTTGGTTTTGGATTCTAATGTAGTCTATTTCCTGGGTCTTGTAGGTGTCGTTATTTCTTTGTGATAAATTGCAGGTGCCACTATATAACCTATTTTATTCTCAAAACCCTAGGTTTATCCACACACATGAAACAATAAACATATCAAAAGTAAAAGGGGAAAAATGGATTATGGGAATTATTATTGCATGATCTAGAACCCCTACTATCCTAATCACTACCTACATTACCCCTCAAGCTAAGGTCTCAAATCAAATTTATGTTTCCCGTAGGGAACATGCATAATCAACATGCAATATATATGTAATAATAAACATTTTCCTAGGCCTTTTCTTGATCAAGCATGTAAATCTATGTTTGATGCAAAATTTTGAGCTATACTATTGACTGATTTTTAATTACTTAGTGTGCAAAAGTAGTAACTACTAGATATAAAATGCCTTGTGAAGTCATTTATATAGGAGACTCTTTATTTTGAATTTGGGAGATTTAGTCGCATTAGCTGACATAAAAATGGTAAACACAACTTAAGGGAGGGGTTAGGAAGGGTTAGGGACTTGTTAAGTAATGACCAATGATCATTAGGGCTCAAAATTTAAATGGATAGGAGCACCAAAAATGAGACACTTCTATGTTTGGTGCTATAGTCCAATTTTGTTGATCCTATCTTATAGGCTTGAGACCTAGGGGAACATGATTGGCATGGGGAATATTTTTCTAGATGAGGTGGAATCACTGATTAGAAGGTCTTAGATGACTAATAATGGGGAAAAGGTGACAAAAGAAAGAAACAAGACAAAGATAAGCAAAAATAAAGACATGGTTAGTGAAAACAAGGCTCATATTATACAGTGAGAGTCTTCTATGAAGAGGACTATGAAAAGACATGATATTTGTGGTTTCTTGACCAATTTAGGGTGTATACAAAATCTACGAATATCATCTATAATAGATCATAATGTTGAGTAAGGTGTAATAAAATGAGTTATGAATAAAAGAATTTTTATGGTTACATGATAGGTCATTGGGAAGAATGTGGTCTTGGAGGTAGCTATATACATATTCGTATTGAGCGGAATCAAGATTGGTAATATCACATACCATTTTAGATTTAGGATGATTGTAATCTAGCATGAGAATATTTTCAATAGAAACTAATATGCACAAACATTGGAAGATATTTTTATTATTGACCTAATGATCACCATGGCATCATCTGATCTGTTGTTAGCTCTTCGTACTTGATCAATTTGGGTACATTCAAAATTATTTTTGAGATTATCAACCATGAATTTTTAGACATGAACTTCTCATCCTTTATATGATATTGGTTTTTAATTTTATTGATGATCAATTATGAATCTTCGTAGACAACCAACTATTGAATGTTCCACTATACTATAAGAAGGATCCCTAAAATAAGTTCCTCATATTCTGCAATATTATTGGTGCATGGAAAAATAATTTTAAATGCCTTAGGTATGATATCCCCCTATAGAATAATGATTATCATACCTTCTCTTGAGCCATATGTTGTGAAGGAACCATCAAAGTATATATTCCATTGATGTGAATCCTTAAGATAGATTCATTTAGAAAATGAATATTCAAGGGATAGTTATTTGTCAATAGTGCCTCAACAAGTTGATATGTAATTAATTGACATTTTATGGCCTTATGATTAGTGTCCTCAATGTTTAACTCACTTAATATCATAATCCATTTGGTCATAAGATATATTAATGTTTATTAGGAAAAAGATACCTAAGAGGATTAAAATTTACAATAATGAGGGTTCTGTTGTTCAATATATAGTGACCTAATTTATGAGATGCAAAGATGAATGATAAACATCCATTTTTAATGTATATAATTATTCTCATAAGAAAGGAGTGTCTTACTTAGATAATATACCACACACTCTTTTACCTAGTCATCATGTTGGGCCAAAAATGCCCCAAAGGCATATTTAGTTGTTGAGATATAAAGCAGTAGGGTATTTCTCAACATTGGTGGTACCAACACTGGTGGCTTTTCCAAATAGGATTTTAATTTTTAAAATGCCTATTAATAGTCATAATTTCATTGAAAGGAAGTACCCTTCTTCAAGAGATGATTTAAATGGTGGTAGTGATCAACAAGCTATGGAATAAATTGATAAATATATTTGGTTTTGCCTTAAAAATTATGGATTTGTTTCAAATAAGCTATTGACTTCAATTCCTATGAAAGAAATAATGAATCCTAACAATTTATCTGATGTGAATCCAAATACACATTTATTGGGGTTAAGGTTCACCTTATATTCATGAAGTTTATCAAAGATTATATGTAAAACTTTTGTATACTTCTTATGTAATTAACTTTCTAATAATGTCATCAACATAGTATTAAACAATATCATGTATCATGATATGTAAGATGATAGTCATTACACATTGATATGCACCACCAGTGTTTTTCAATCCAAATGACATCACCTGATAATAGAATATCCTCCATGGAATTATGAATCTTATTTTATGTTGGTCTTTTGGCACAATTTTGATCTAATTGTATCCTAAAAATCCATCCATGAAGGATATAATTTAATATCCCATGTTTAAATCCACAATCATATTTATGTTGGGTAAATTATAGTCATTCTTAGGGAATTATTTTTTAATATTTCTAAATTATATACATAGATGAATATCTTCTAGCTAGAATAATATTGGATATCCATTCTGAGTAATCAACAAGTCAAATGAATATAGACCCTACTAACTTTTCCAATTATTTCTTGACTAGAATATCAATGTGTGGATGCATCTTCCATAATTTATGTTTAATGGGATTAGAATTTGGGTGTAAAAAAATATGGTGTACAACAAGATATGGATCCAACCTAGGCATTTAAACATAATACCAAATGAATATGTTGATGAATTTTCAAAGAATAACAATGATGAATTTATGTTCCTTTATAATAAGGGACACAACAAACTTAAACATTTTGGGATCATTTATTTTATTGATGTTGAACTCAATGATGTATCTTATGATTAATGTAGATTCATCTTCTAATAAACTAGTTACCAATGGAAATTAATCTTATTTGTCTAATTTTGGGCCATCATTCCCACCCATGTAAGAATAATTTGAATTGTCCATATCAAGTAATGGCCATTCAATAAATGTTTCTAGGAAATATTGAACCAATTAACTAAACACCCATTGTTATTTTATACCAATATCTAATCCAAATGTAAGGCATGGACTTGTATTACTCTAATATTCCTAAAGAGAAAAGTGAACTTCCCTATCCATTGACACATAAAATAGGTTTGCACTAAGGGACTCATCTTTTTCTTTATTTTTCCCTAATCAAAAGTTCCTTAGAGAAGAATTATGTTTAATTTTGACTAAGGAAGTTCATTTTTTATCAAAAATAAGTGATAGGATCCAATGTGATCTCAAAGCCTTTCTTATGGTCTCTAATTTATAGATCATCTATAAGGCCTAGGAACACTAAAATTGATTCTTTATTTTGGAAATCATCTAATGGTATAAGATGATATTTTTATCCTAATTGATTAATTTATGGTATTGAATAGAAAGAGGGAATTTATAATAAGATGTGATAGTAATAATGGCATTGGTATTAAAAATGTTCATATTAGTGAGCTAATTGTAGATATTATATTAGGATTGTATGTCATTATCAGGATTTTCATCATTAGATGCTAAAGTATTATCACTCTTGATATATGATGGGTCACCCCTAGGTAATTTGTATCTAATACCTTAATTACTTTTGGGTTTATATGTTGATACTATCTCAATAATACCTTATTATTTTAGCCCCAATCCCTTTCCTTGGGTAGTCCCAATGTTCCATGATCTTATTAGGAATAAGATATTTATTCATCTTATAATAAGATACAAAATTATCATCATTATATAACCATAAATCATTTGAGCTACTAGTTTTTTTAGTACTCTAAAAACTCTTTTTGAATAATAGAGGAGGTCCTTGGGATGAGAATATTTCTTTCTAGTACTATTCCATCTTGGTCTTGTAATGGGATTTAGGAGATTTGGGAAATTTGGAAATGTAAAAAGCATATTTAATGTTGCATGTGGCAAGACATTTACTTTCAATAGTAAAGCTAGAAAAAATCTACAGTGGAATCGTAGAAGTGGAGAGAATGTCACTTGAATCAATTTATTTAGGTTTGGGATATTCAAGAGATTTATTCTTGTCCTTTTTATGTGTATTATCTATGTTAGGATAATATTTATATTGACCGTACTCATCTTCAAAATATTTATAATATTGGTATGGTTGTAAGTTTCCAAGAATATTATTATCCATTCTAAATTTGGGTATTTTTAAGAATTGGTGTAATATGGAAGGGATTACACGTACGTCATGGATCTAGGGATTCACAATAATTAAGTTTTATAGTAGCTCAATTTCTATGACATTAAAGATGGTATCATGGATGATAGGCCCAATAGGGACATGGAAAAAAATAGATCCATATGAATATCTTTTTGCATTTTAATATGCCTTGATATTAATTTCATTTGGCTAAAAATACGATATAGTATACCCTATTTTTTTATCAAATTTAATGAGACTATATTTGGGCATAAACCATTGTCTATGAGAACCCATTTAATCTTGCAGTGGGAAATGATGAATTTAAAGTGAAGAGATTTGTCACCTAAAGGATATTAATCATTACATAATATGGTTTCTTAGTGGAAAGATAGGACTTGGCCTTCGAAGCCAAGGTGTTTTGAGTTGGAACATTTTTGGAATGAAATGAATGACATTGAACTATAACATTCATATGTCATATTGAGATAACATAATTTTGAGTTGGTAGAGAGTTATTTAAATTAGAATAATGAGGCATAGGACTTGGAATAATGACCCATGGACATTGATCCATAACAATGCTAGTACATGTCCAAAAAAGGGCCACTAGGATATGAAGGAGAAGGTCCTAGATTGGATGGGGTAAAACTTTGAGATGTGTAGGATGGTTGATGGTCATTAATTTTAATAGTAGCTAAAGATTTATAGTAATATGACCTATGATATTATTTTAGTTATGTATAACAACATGATAGTTGATTTTATTGGCTTGGGAATCTTGACCTTGATTATGATTTCCTTTATTATGATTTTGAATTTGATTCTAATTCTTATTATAGACTTGTCATTGATTATTATAATTATGATTTGAAAATAGGTCCTTATAAATACACATATTTTGATTAGAATTATATAAAAAAAATATCCAACTTGGTGTCACCACACTCATGGAGATCATGAATGAAGTACATTAATTACATGCACCTATGAACTACATGATTTTTAACATGATGGTAATCACAATATTAGTTATCTCTATACCATTGATATTTTGATCGGTCTTCTAGGAACATTTTGCGTTTGTCCAAATGACCATTTTAGCCACAAACAAGTTTTAGAACATTTCATCAATAAGCACACTAAAATCATTGAAGAATATGTTTTTATACTAATTATTTTATGGAGGTGGTATTTATAATGTAATAGATGGTTTAAGTGGAGTATTTTAGATAGGCAATGGTTTCACTTTTTAAACATGTCATATTTCTATTATTTCTTTACCCACTACATTATTATCCATATTAAATAATTTGGGCTTCTCATATGCACTCACCTATTCTTCTGATGGATTTTGATCCTATGCATGATTATATTAGTAAATATTAACTAGGCATTTGTTTGTAAGTGCCTTTTTAATTTTCACTCCTTTATTTATAATCTCCTCAAATGTATCATCACAATGTGGTCTTAGGTTATGGGCTACCTTTGAATTGATATTGGAAGTGAATATATTTGCTTGGTTTTTATATAGATGATTAAGAGGGAATCAACTAGCCAAACTTATCCATCATTACAAGTAAGTAGAAAAAACATCCACACCATATTATTTGATATTATATAAGTCAACCATGGTCAGTTCATGCTCTATGTTATAATATAAATTTTATTAAAAAAAATTGACAAGTCATAAAAGGTGGTGATAGAATATTTAGGAAAGTATATAAACTATTATAAGCCTTGGCCACTTAAGCTACATAGAAACAAGTAAAGTAGATAGATGTTACTATAGTTTATTTCTTGACATGCCAAAAATAATTTCTTTAAGAGCTCTCTAGGATCACCCCTTCCATTATACTTTTCAAATATGGTGCCTCAAAATGAGATGGTAAAGATACTTGAAGAAAACTCATGTCAAATGGGTATGAACATATTTCATCAAATTTGTCCTTTTTACCCTAACTTCTTGCTTGGATCCCTATAACAACATCCTTTATCTCTTGAAATCATTGGAGAGTGGGATCATTAAAGATGGAGGAAGCATATTTTGTTTAATTATTAGAGGGGGATTAGCTTGAATTGGATAGATAGGTTGACGAGGATTGAAGTAAGTTGGAATGAGTACCCTATGGGCCAAGCTATTAGCGTTGTTCACTCTATAGTTGAGATTATATTATTGATAGTGTACCTATTATTTACTAGTATTAGGAAGTGGATTAGTATCACAATATGGGGTTGGAGGAATGTTTTTTTGATGTGAGGTAATTTATAGCTAGAAAGTTAGAACATATTACAAAGGGACTTATTATTGGAAAGTGGGAATTTGTTATGAATTAGAAGGGATGGATTCTAGATTAATAAGGATTTATTAGGGATTCATCATAGCCTATTATAATGGAAGTTTTTAAAAGTAATGTTGTAAATTGGTCTTGATTTGTTTTAATGTAGGATTTTTGGCAACCTATTGTTGTGAATTAGAAGGGATATAATAGATTCTAGAAAGAACTTATTGGGGGGTTCAAATGAACCTATTGTAAACTAGAATCAAGGGGTTGGGAACTATTAGAAAATCATTATTACAAATTAGAGGAGGGTACTTTTTGGGGGATATGAGAGATATGTTTGGAGTTTAGAGGAATTTTATGTGAACTATAAGTAAGTGGTTTGGAAGTAAAATATATTTTTATGAACTAAGAAGGATTTCATGTAGATTAGAAAACACTTGTGGTGGATTGCTAGTGGCTTGTAGTACTAGATACATGGGAGGGTTTGATTCAAGATTTTTTAATTTATATGCACTCAATAAAGGATTAACTAGTGAATTGTCTTATTGTTTATCAATGGGTAGATTTTACTCTATAGATGGGTTTATTTTTTAAGGAAGCAGTAACTAGGGAGGTAGATAAAAAGACTATAAGCTAGCTAGTCTATTTTAATTGTCATAATGATTTGGTTGTTTTAGGAAAGGTCTATAAGTTGACATTTTAATGTTTTCTATGATTCCATTATTTGAATATAAGTTTCAAACACGGGCATGTTCATGAGTGGAAATTGGCTCTAGAGGTATCTCCTCTATTTGAACATTGTTATGCATTTCTTCTATTATAGGTGGCATATCATTATATATAGTTTGATTTACATCCTTTTATAAGTTTCATTATTTTTGATAGATTGAAATAGATCATAAACCATTCCTCATTAGAATTAATTTTATATATATCAATATTTTGTGTATATCTTAGAATGTTTAGATTAATTATCTTTGTATTAGACTCAAAATAAGATATTTGAATTCATTAAATTTCAATGCATTAAAATATTTACTTTAAAATTCAATGTGGATTTTTGGGGTTGAGATATGTTTTTGAAGTTAAATGATCTAAAAATTTGGCATAATAACATTTTATTGCATGGGTTGTAATGACAAATGTTTTGGAGTTAAGATATTTGTAAATTGTTTGATGTGAAACATATGTCACACAAGATGAGGATAGGACAACAAAAAATCAACTACATGTATTTAGAATAATCCCTATATTTATTGGACTAAATAATGTGCAACTAAACTGGAATCCATGTAAATACCTTTCTTGAAGTGATGATGGATTAGTTTCACCTAATTATCACTTCAAGTGGTACATCATAAAATCTTGGAGATTATTATATTCCCTCACACTACAAATCATTTATATTCAAACATATTAATATAAAATTGTAACATGGATTCTATAAATGGTCCATATTATGCCTTGTGATACGTGGGGCTCAAAATCCATTCAATAAGAACAAATAATGGGAAATTATCAAAAGGGTATATCCCCTCTATGACCACTTCATCAATAAAGGTCTCAGTGAAGTAATACCATATTTGGACTTTCCCATTAGAGTAAGAATAGGTTAATTAATTTAATTCAAAGTGATGTGACATTTCAAATTTGAACAAAGGTTCCACCCAATTAGTCTAAAAAATCACTTGTAGAGTCATAATTTAACTTGGGATGAATTAACCTTGGTTGACAATTATATATAGTTCATTACCACCAATGAGGGATGCCCCAATGCATTTCATAAAATGAATTTAAAGTGTGCAAAAAATTTGGGTATTTCAGTGATTTTTGACTTGATTTATGCATTGTTATAGAAAGTCATCCTAATTGAAAATTTGACACAAAAGTGATGAAAGTGGAGTGTCTAAAAAACCTTGTAATAGATAATTTTCAAGGAAGAACAAATCATTGGCAAAGAATTACTTTTTTTCATCATCATCAAACATGTTTTTGGAAGATCCATTAAATGTTGTTATTGAATAGGTGAAACATCTCATTAGCTTATATGATTGGATACAATAGTAAGCATTTTTTTGTGGTAATTGAGAGGGTATTATTCTCTTCATCATAGAGAAATATTATGAGTCATCATCACTATCTTTAAACTATAAATGATGTAATTTAGATGATTTTTATCTAGAGATTCAATCATAGGCTCCAAAGACAATTTTCTTACTAAAAGCTTTATAATTAAGAAAATAGAGAGATGTTTGCATAATTTTACATTAAATTCTTTTTTAACAGTGTTATGTATGATTCATATTTTCCTCTTGAATTATCTTTTGTGGAGAATATGAATTCCTCAAGTTGAAATTTTACTTCTTTATGACATGATTTTTCTTACATTCACCACCTTAAGTCTTTGAAATATATTTTACTACATGTCTATAATTTTATAGATAAAATTAAATTGTCTTCAATCTCGGCTACTTATTGTTGTGCACATTTCATACTACATATTATGTTTCTTATTAAGATGAAATAGAGTTGTAGATGGGGGAAGAAATAAATATATAAAGTTGATTATTGGAGCTTGGTTTATTGCGCTTAACCCTAAATTTATATATGGGGGATAGGGTAAAAATATAGAGTATCCTATATGCAAGGCTAAATAAAATCATTCTATATTAGTTCAATTTATTCCAAACTCAGATAAATGAATATTTTGAATTAAAATATTGAGATATGCTAAATGTAAAAAGTACCAAATTTGAAATATACTATATTAATTGAAAATCCAAGAGAAGTGGTACTTAGCTAGATTTATAATCTGAAAATGGATCTAATTTTTACACAAGCATGTGTGTGTAGGATCAAGATTATGAGAGATTCATCAAATTCTATAATTGAGGTTCTTAGATACATAGACACTAGTGTCAACTTTGAGGTACTACCTCAATGCTATTGTATGTGTTTACATAATTATGTAGCTCTCCCCTATGTGTGGGAGTGTGTTAATAATGGTGTAATATGTAATATGTATATGCAGGCAATGATATATCTTTTAACTTGACAAATATTGAGCATTGGATACTCTTTGGGTGATTTAGACCTTTTGAATGGATACTCCTATGACTATTAAATAAATAGGTATAAATGGGTCAGAATAAACTAGTTGCGTGATTGATTTAATGAGTCTAAGTAGGTGTTTTTTTTATATTTGATATATCAACACTAATAAGCTTTAGAATTGTATTTATACCACATATTTTGAAATTATCTCATAGTATGGTTCAATAAGACAAATAGGCAAACCATAAGTTTCAAATAATTTATAATTTAAATGAATTTTGATTATTAGACTCTAGATAAGAAAAAAAGTATGGATCTGTAACTAGTTGTTAAGGATATATATATAAGTTTTTGAGATATTTTTTGTTTATAATTTGTCTAAGTCATCATAATGATATGATTTGGACTATAATATGATCATTTAGGCATGGTGAGATGGTGAAGGTAAGCCTTTTGCCAATGGGAAGGTCCATAACTAAAAGGTAGAGCCTTGATTGGTATTTATAAAATGTAAATGAGTGAGATGTTATAAATATTTATTTTTATTATCTACATTTTCTCTCCCTTTAATCTAGTAATACATAAGGATAAAATTACTAGGTTAAAGGAAATAAATGTGCACCTAGGTGTGTGCAACACACCTTGCCTTTACTTGAACCCATATTGAATATTTTTTTTGGTGTATGACCTGTAACAAATATCATGTTACAATATAAATTAGTGCATATAATCTAAAATTTAAAATAATTTAAATGATTGAAATTAAAGAGAGAAAGTAATAAGTACATGTGTATTGATATAACCATGTTTCCCTTTTAAATTTTAATTGGTAAATATGATTCCTTATAAAGCATTAGAACTGAGAGAAGATCATACTTGACCTTAGATATTGGAAGGTGTTATGCCCCCAATCTAGTATAAGGATGAACTATGACATGGCCATCAAGATCACTAAATCTCAATCATACAAATTAAGTGTGAATATATAAACTGGTGAGGGTGAGTGATTAATCAACTCATCCCATAAATATTGTGAGGTTGTATTTTTCAATCAACTCAACCTATAAGTCTGGTGAGGTTGAATGATTTAATCAATCCAACCTATAAATATAACAAACTACTATAGATAGAAAAGTTTCATTAAAACTACTTCTTAGTGATAGTAATCTATAAATTACATTGTTAAATTTTGTAATTTTTAGTGCACCAGTATGACATATGCACCTATAGTGTGCCTCAAGATGAATTATTTATCAAAATTTAACTTTTAATTGTAAATATGTATAAATATATGTGCCAAAAAATTTAAAATCTTTGTCCTAAAAATATGAAAATTTGGTGCATATGATTTTGACCCAAGTGTATATCTTAATCATGTAATTATAATAGATATTCTACAAGTGTGGAGTTCATGTATTTATGACATGCCACCATTAAAATATATAGAAAGTGTAAATGTTGATTTCATGCCTTTATGACATTCCCCCATTGGCATGTCACCCCTTTTTAGGTGAGGGAAATAAAATTTTGTATGTACCTTACCTCAATAGAATAAGGTAACTATATAAGTTTCATATGAATCATGACTTGTATAGGATTAATATACATCTCAGTAGATATATCAATGAATATTTTAGTATGTGATCACATCAAGCCTTAAGATATATGATATAGATCATGCCAAAATCAAAAGGTAATAGTACAATCTCAATAAATAATCAAGCACACACACAAGAGCACTCAATGTAATTCAAAATAATGGTCTAAGGAGACCTCATATAGGGGTTATGTTCAAATACTGCACAACCAAAAGTAAATGACATATTCAAATGTCTAAACAACATACAATAGCACATCAACCAATAGGTAAAGAACATATTCATGCTCAACAAACAAGACTATATAAAATAATGAAATAAACTCAAGGGAGTGATAATGTGAATAAATTTATTATAATCAACCAACATAAGCATAGCATACTAGTCCCTTCATATATGTGTTTATAGAAAATGTTATGTAACATAGCATATCAAGTAAATTGTGAAAGATATGAGCATGGATATAGATATGTGTAATCATTATTATATAAGATAAAACATGATAATGTATAAATGATCAAGAGGATGTGTAACCTATATAAATTTTTTCAATGAACTAGACTCACCCAATGTACTATTTCATGTGTGTAGATGAAAGGTCCAACATCTGTATGTGCATATATCATGTGTTTTTTGTATGTCTATATCACACTCAAAGATGTGTGAAACATGTATATGTATAT
Source organism: Torreya grandis (assembly GCA_037957365.1). Taxonomy (NCBI): domain Eukaryota; kingdom Viridiplantae; phylum Streptophyta; class Pinopsida; order Cupressales; family Taxaceae; genus Torreya; species Torreya grandis. The sequence goes on along the minus strand of JARHVA010007117.1, from coordinate 270,402 downwards.
AAATCAAATGATATGTTGTCTATTAACATGAATAAGATAATGTAGGTGTCAAGGATTTAGTAAACATGGGAATGTTGAATATTTTTGTATTTTATGAGTTGTTTGAATATTTTATATTTCTTGAATATTTTTTTTATTTGTATTTTTATATACATATATATTTTAATTTATAAATAAAGGGATAGCTAGTTATCCCATATACCAGATGCTCATAAAGTAATATATACTAAAAATATGGTGAATGATACTAGTGACAGTTCCAAAAAGCATGTATAGGTCTCATAGCTAGATCTGGAGAGTCAACAATACTCTATGTATGCATCATATGAGTATGTGGTCATAAATCATTAGTAGTATGAGTATTTAATCATGGATCCCATTGTTTAGTGCTCTTTTAAGTAGTATTAATTAAAACATTTTTAGTTTCTCTAGGTAATTAGGTATGTTATCTAGGATTAGATGAGGATTCCATGTAATTCATTGTATATCTCTTGTGAAAATGTCTCTCAAATATAGGCCACCTAGGAAAGGGGATTTATTTTTTGTTACCCTTTTACTTTGATTAATCATAGTATGTTTTATAATTAGTTTTATAGAAATAAACTTATCTTATTCAAGTGGATATTCATATGGAATTCTATAAATTGTGACTATCCTGTTGGTATGAATGTATTGAATACACCCATGTACTTTGTAAGGTAATGTATGAATTTTATGTATCCAAAATCATCCCATTAACATATCAAAGAATCTCATGTATAGTATAAATAAAAAGGTAGTAACCACATGTGTTGGATCAACTTATAAAGGTAATTCAATCTCAAAAATAATATTTTATGATGTCTGATATAATGCTCTAACCATTTTGGTCAAAGTATAAATCATCATTTGTATATCTCAAATGTGTAAGTAACACCATGGTATATATGTTCTTCCTATCACTAATATTAATCATAATGTTATGTATAGGTTTATGGTCAAGGTATGTTCACATAAATATCTAATAAATATATGAATCATCATCTACAATTTAAAAATCATCAAAGGAGATAAAAGATGTCTAAACCATAAGAGGTGTTGTACATGTATAAATGCCAATAATAGAATATAATGGGTGCACATAATGTGGCAGAGGATGGTGTGCATTATATTCCATTTACACTTCTGCTTATTTCTTAGAATTATTTTGCAATGGATTATAAATATCTTCTAGTTTTGATGATCACCAAGTTATGAACGTAAATCCTTTGGAAGATCATTAGAGGTGATTTGTTGGGTATTAATAAGGTCTTGAATATTATGTTTTAATGTATTAACATATGTTTATAGAATGCTTAAGGCCATGGAAATATTCATAATGTGCATTTTAATTATATATTTTTAGTAGAGATTGACTCATATCAACCTCTATAGGAGGAGGGAGAGATATGAAATGACACTCCACAAGATTCTTAAGTGGTGAAGTTGGAGACTCAGTTAATGATTTAAATTATCTCTTAAGTGCATTGGATAAGATATGGTGATTTTTTTGTTGTGACACTACATTAACTATTTTGGTCGTTTCCTTTTTAATTTTTATAGGTTTTACCTTGTAATTAAGATTGACATGAAACTTGGTATAATATGTATTCAGTATGATTGCTACATACTTAAGCTTGTTCAAGGACATAAGTTTCATTTATTCATCTCAAGTAATATGGCATAAGTCATCAAAAGATTTAAATTTATTAATAATAATGAAATCATGTAAAATTCAAATAAATTTTTATTAAAGATATCTTGAAGATATTTATCTACCATTGGATTTGTCGTTTTGGTTAACATTGTTTTATACCTCAAGATATATTGATTGATAGATTTATTGGTTCCTCGTTTAATCTTAACAATTTGTGCATACGACATATTTTTAATGATTTTGATGGATAAGTTTGCTATTAAATATTTTTCTAGTGGTATGAATGATTTCATCGATTGGATTGGTAATTCATAGACCCATATTAAAGCATAGTACTATAGGCTCCTTGGAAATAATTTGGTCAAAAGTTTATCACTTGAATTATAATCAAGCCATGTTACATAGAAAGATTGAGTATGTTTTTTAGGATCACCCTTACCATCATAAAATGTGAACTTGGATGAAACAAAATCAATTGACAAGGGGTGAAAATATATCTCTATAGATAAAGGATTATGTAATACATCTTATGAATCAATAGCATGAGTTGATTTCAAAGCATTTTTTTCAATATTGGTATCCTTATTATCTATATTTTTATAACTTGGAGAATATTTTTCACTATAGATCCATTTGAATTGAGATTTGATAATTCACCGAAAGGGAGGAAAACATCATGTGTGTTGGTGTAGCCATTAAAAGGGGTAATTATGTTGAAGTATTGATGGTTCCCATGTAGGATATGGAAATAGTTATTTGATCTCTAGAGGAAAATGGTTTTAAAACATATCTCATAACCCCAATAGATGTAGTAGGCAATTTTTTGCTCAAGAGGGAAATGGGGAGGGTTATGTTATAGGTATATCTAGTAGCTCCAATATTTGAAACAATAGAGATAAATGGTTTTTAACTAAGCCATTTTACTTTTTGATTGTTTAATACAATAGTAAGGATATTCTAGATATATTAAGGATTAGTATGAATATGCTCTCAAAATAACGCAATGGATTTTACTTTTTCTTGATCTAATTAGTCATGCTTATTTTTTCATGTGTTTCATTATCCTCGTTATCATATTCATCTTATATGATAATGTTTTCATTATGTGTCTCATTATCATTATTGACATTATTTTTATTAGCATAATTTAACTTGGTATTATCTTGAGACATTTTATGTATCCCAAAGGGAAGCCAAAGATATTCTATATTAACACCACCTAATCTAGGAATATGCCTAGGTTGTATACAAATGATAGAGAAAATGTGAATAAGTATAACAAATAAAAACCTTAAGAGGCTGAAAAATATATATAAATCTATTTTTTTCATGAAGAGATACAGTGTCGGGTTCACCAAATATTTAACACTAAATGTAGATACAGGGGATAAGGTCAAAACATAGAATAGCCTATACACAAGGGTGAATAAAATTATTCTATAATAGACCAATTTATTACAAAATTAGAGAAATTAATGTTTTGAATTAAAATACGAAGATATATTAAATGAGAAATTAACTATTAGTGGTAAATGGTAAATGTAAAACTATCTATATGTATGAGATGTCCTATGGTAATTCCAGTTGTATTTTGTTATGGGTTATTATGATTTGTTATAATAATCTCCATGTTAGTTATGATTCCATAAAATGTGATATGGAAATATATTTTTAGCATGGTAGATCTAGAAGTTAAAACTATAGAAAATAGTACCTATAAGTATTTGTAATGAATGTAATAGAAAGGTTGATGATTATGTTGATTTTGATATGTATGTAAGAGAATATTTAATGTTGTCCTTAGAAATATTTTGAACAACATATTAATATAACTAGACATCAATATATGAGCTTTTTATTTTTTATAGTCTCTGATATTAGATATTTTAATATGAATTTTAACATTTGTGTTTTTTATTGGTATAATCATAGAGTTTCTTATATTTTGATGATTGTTTCCTTCTTTATATTACTTGGATGTAAAAATTTATTTATCTATAATTAGTTTAAATCATGTGTTTAACCTTTAGATTAGTATATTTATATATGATAAACTTTTTTTATAGATTCCAAGTCTTGATGAAACATTACTACAATATTTCTATGTCACTTTGCTCACCCTGTCCCCATAATTAGCATGTTTTAGTGAAACCCAGGAACATCTACTAAAAATGGTGTGAGTGTGGATATGTTATGATGGTTATCAACCCAAAGAGAGGTGGAGATATGGTTAGACCATAGATTTTATGAATTCATAGAGAAAGAAGGCCTAAGAACACCTTTATACAAGAATACCTTTATGGTGAAATATATCAATTATTTTAGTGTGAATTAGCAATTTTTCTATCTAATTAGTTGAATTGAATTAAATATAAATATTTTCAAACATGATCTAGTGACGTTATTATGTGGATTGAGGAGAATATAGAATACTTACAAAATCTAGAGATAAATAGGACTCATGTGATCAATCATTAGATAGTTTCCATTATTGGTGGATATATCATTGAGTTTGTAGTACAAGGATATTTATCCTTTGATGCAATGAAAGATCAATTTTTGAGAGAAAATAGAGAAAAATTTGAGTATTAACTTATCATACTAATCAAAATGTTGGCTATTGAGAAGGCCAAGGTGCCCACTCTATTGGATGGTGGAACCTAGTCTTATTATAATGCCTAGTTCTCGATAACAGGGATGTAGGTGGACAACAACCCCTATTAGGGTCACCATGGGGTTATAGGGGGGAGTAGACCATATTTGGATCCCCCTTGGTGGGGTTTTTGGAGTAGTTCCCCCAAAGTAAAATTTTGTTAAAAATGCATTGTAAAATATTGTAATTTCATAGTAAATCTAAACCGTTCACTATTAGGTCATAGATCTAATGGTACGAATTTTGTTTATGCATTTTTGTCTTAATATGTATCCCTCCTTTTATATGATTTAATTATAATGATAGTGACATAATGTGTGAGTGAAGAGGATATTATAGTGGATATATTACATGTTTTTTCCTTCATTTGTTGGACTAGATAATAAGAAGAATTGGTTGTTTCTGTGTGGATGTAGCCCATATTAGGTGAACCATGTTAATTATATGTATCTATTATGTTATGTATTCTATATTTTATTTCCATATTTAATTCATTAATATTTCTCTATTTCCTATATTCTTAATAACTTGTATAAGAACTGAAGATTTATTTGGTAGATAAACTCTCAGGAAAAGAGGGTTCCTAGTTTGAGTAGGAGCAATGGTAGAAGAAGTAAAGTTTAAGGTCAAGAAGTTCAATGGAAAAAACTACCATCTATGGAAGATGCAAATGGAGGACAATCTATATAAGAAGGATCTTTTCCTACCATTGGGAATAATAGAAGAGAAGGTGTTGACTATAAAGGATGAAGATTGGGAGGTTCATGATAGAAAGGCATTAAGAACAATATGGTTGTGCTTGGAAACAATGGTGTCCTTCAATATTTAAAAATAAAATACAATAGTGGATGTGATAAAGTCATTGGATAGAGTGCATGAAAAACCATCAACCTCCAATAAGGTATTTTATATGAAGCATTTATTTAATTTGGAAATGTCACAAGGTGGGTCTATTATTGATCATTTAAATAAATTTAACATGGTCAAAAATTAGTTAAGATCTGTAGGAGTAAATTTTGATGAAGTTAACACTCATTTGATTCTATGTTCATTTATATAAAGTTGGAATGGTTTGGTCATATCTATGATTAATTCTATCTCTAGATCAAACACTTTAAAGTTTGATGATGTTATTAGTGTTATTCTTAGTGAGGAAATGTGAAATAAAAGGACAGGTGAGACATCATGTAATGCTTTGACTATGAAGAATAGGGGGAAAAAAGATAGAGGAAAGGGCCTAGGGAATTGTGGTAAGTCTAAGAAGGGAATATCCAAATTTAAATAAACATTGGTGTGTTGGATTTGTGAGAAGAAAGGATAGCTAAAGAAAGATTATTGGTTTTGAAAAGGAAAACTAGGAGATGGAAAAAAATATAAAAATCAAGAAGTGATTGTAGTAGGTTATGTGTTAAAATATATTTTAATCATTTCTTTAGATAACATTAATCATGCTTAGGTGTTTGTTTTAGGGGCTTTATTTCATGCTACACCCCATAAGAAATATTTTCAAGACTATGTTCAAGGTGATTTTGGACAAGTTTATTTAGGTGATGGTGAACCCTATAAAATTTTATGAAAGGGTAAGATACAGATAAAATTATAGGATGGAAAATTTTCCTAAGTTGAGAATAAATCTAATTTTAGCAAGGCTATTGGGAAGTGAGGGTTGCATAGTTACATTTGCAAAAAAAATTTGAATGGCCACTAAAGGATCACTGGTAATAGAAAAAGGAGAGAAGGTAGGTATATTATATTTATATAATTGTAATGTTGACTTTTCTATTCTTTTAGATTTTATAGAAGTGGATACAAAATTATGGTACCATAGACTTGGGTAGATGAGTGAGAAGGGGATGCAAGTTAGCCACTCAAATAATTTATTGCTAGATTTGAAGAAGGTGGATTTGGATTTATATGACAACTATGTGTATAAAAAATAGAAGAGACTAAGATTTATTAGAGTTGGGAAGACAAAGAAGGATTAAAAGTTAGAGCTTGTGGATATAGATGTATAGGGACTAGCTCAGGTATCATCCCTTGGTGTCTCTTCTTATTATGTCAATTTTATTGATGATGTAACTAGAATAAATTGAGTTTATTCAATATAAAAAATTTGATGTTTTTTATACTTTTAAGAAATGGAAAGCTTTGATTGAGAATGAGATAGGAAATAAGTTGAATTGTGTTAGATTAGTTAATCACAGTAAATACTACAATAAGGAATTTGATAATTATTATTTATTCTATGGGATTCATAGAGAGAAGATGGTTATAAGAACACAAAAATAAAATGGTGTGTCAAAAATGATAAACAAGACAATCATGCAATGTGTAAGGATCATGATATTACATGTAGGGTTGCCCTTACAATTTTGGTTAGATGATGTGGATATTTTTATTTATTTAATAAATAGAAGGCTTTCAAGTCATTTCTATGGTGGCATTCTATAAGAAGTATGGATAGGTAAAATGGTAGATAATTCCTTTTTAAATACTTTTAGTTGTGAAGCATTTTTCCATATTGATAAAGAAAATAGGACCAAGATTGAAGTAAAATCCAAGAAATGTACTTTTATTGGATATGGAGTTAATGATTTTAGTTACCATTTATGGGATTTTTAAAATCATAAACTCATTATGAGTAGAGATGTGATCTTTAATGAGGTCATGTATAGATAATAGTTTCAGAGAAAGAAATAAGAAAGTCTAAATACTAAATATGCAGTACTTGATGAAATCACTCGAAATGAAATTCCAAAAGTGTCATAAAATTAAAATATACAACAAATATAAAAAGTACCTCAAACTCATAGAAGTGTAGTTATAATATCTAAGATATTAAGGAAACTCATCCCTGAAAAATACTCTCCTTCACTTTATTATTTATGTTTGACTAATGGTGGTGATATAGAAAGCTATGAAGAAGCAATATAGGTAGAAACCAAAAATAAGTGGGAATAAGGCATGAAACAGGAGATGGACTCTATAATACATAACCAAACTTAGGATTTGGCTTAGTTGCCTATGGATAAAAGAGCATTTTATAATAAATGGTTTTCTATGTTAAAGGAAGAAGATAGAGGAAAAAAGAGGTACAAGGCCAAACTTGTTGTAAAGGGTCTTGCACAAAAGAAAGGTATAGATTTTGACAAAATGTTTTCTCTAGTAGTTAAAATGAATTCTATAAGAACTATTTAAGTTTGGTAGTAGTATAATATTTTCACCTTCAAAATTTAGATGTGAATATGGCATTATATCAAGGTGACTTAAAGGAGGAAATACTTATGGAGTAACCATAGGGATATAAAGTCAAAGGTAAGGAGCAAATAGTGTGAAAGTTGAAGAAAAGTTTGTATGGCCTAAAACAAGCTCTAAGATAGTGTGGTATTTAAAATTTGACATGTTTATGATAGAATAAAGTTATAATATATGTCATTCTAACCACTATGTTTACTTTAATAGAGTAGTTAATGGTAGCTATATTATTTTTTTATTGTATGTAGATGACATGCTTATTGCAAGGTTTAATATGCATGATATAAATGAGCTCGAAAGAAAAATAGACGATTCATTTCCAATGAATGTTATGGGTGTTATAAATAATATCCTTGGTATGATATTAACAAGAGATATGAAAAATATAAAACTAACATTATCTGAAGAATAATACATAAAGAAAGTGTTAGTCAGGTTCACTACGCAAGATGCAAAACAATTGAGTCCACCTTAGGGAGGGAACTTTCAATTAAGAAAAGAATAGTGTTATAAAACATAAGAATAAATCAATTACATGTATAAAGTTCCCTAAAATTGAGTAGTTCAAAGTTTAATGTATGCTAGAGTGTCTACTAGACTAGGCATTGCTCATGTAGTGGGAGTTGTCTGCAAGTTTATGAATAATCCAAGAAAAGATCATTGGGATGTAATCAGGTGGATTCTCATGTAATTGAGATGGAATAATAATATATGATTGTGTTATGAAGGATTATATGTTACCTTATAAGTATATGTTTATGTATACATGGTTAGAGATCTAGATGGCAGGAGGAACACAACAAGTTATGTATTCACTATTGGTGACAAAGTAGTTGGTTGGATTTCAAAATCGTAGAAGATAGTTGTTTTTTCAACTACATAGGTATAATATCTTGTAGATATATAATAAATTAAGGAGATGATATGGATGTAACAATTCATTGAAGAGTTGAGGGAAAAGTAGGAATATTATAGGTTGTATAGTGATAACTAAAGTGTAATTAATTTACAATAGAACTCAGCATTACACTCAAGAACCAAACATATACAACTCAAGATTTAATTTATTCATTCCATTTTGTAAGTTGGCAACTAAAGATGGAAAATATTCATACAAGTCAAAATTCTATAGATATGATAACAAAGCTAGTCACTAAATAGAAGTTGGAGAGTTCTTTAGATTCAATATGTCCTCAAGGATAATAAGGAAGCTCACAAATATATTAGGGTGAAAGTTTGAAAAAAATTCTAAGGAAGAGTTATAGTGATGGAGTTGTGATAAAAAATCTCCAAGTGGGATATTGTTGGATGGTGGAGCACGATTTTATTATAATGCCTAGTTTTTGACAGGGGGTATAGGGGGCAACACGCCCCCCCCCCCCGACTAGGGTCATCATGGGGATATTGAGGGGGGGGGGGGGTGGGGGGGAAGGTGGGGGCAATGCGATGACCATATTTATAGCTTCCTTAGTGTGGGTTTGGGGGTAGCACCATTGAATTGAACTTTTATTAAAAATGCATTGTAAAATATTGTAATTTTGTAGTAAATCTAAACCATTCATTATTAGGTCACAGATTTAACAATAGAAATTTTGTTTATGAATTTTTTCCCTAATATGTAACTCTCCTTTAATATTATGGTATTATAATCATGGTGGCATATTGTGTGAGTGAAGAGGATATTGCAGTGGCTATATTTCAAGTTTTTCCCTTCATTTGTTTGACTAGATAATAAGAAGGATTGGTTGTTTCTATGTGAACATAGCCCATATTGGGTAAACCACATTATATATGTGTCTTTATTATGTTATGTTTTCTACATTTTATTTTAAAATTTAATTCATTAATATTTCAATGTGTTTTATATTCATAAAAATTGGTATCAGTGCTGAAGGTTTATTTGGTAGAAAAACTCATAGGAAAAGAGGGTTCCTAGTTCAAATGGGAGCAATGGAAAGTTTAAGGTCAAGAAGTTTAATGGCCAAAAATATGATCTATGGAAGATGTAAATGGAGGACTATCTATATCAGAAGGATATTTTCCTACCATTGGGTAGAATAGTAAATAAATTGGTGACTATGAAGGATAAAATTTGGGATGTTCTTGATAGAAAGTCACTAGGAATAATATGGCTATGCCTAAAAGTGTCAGTGGCCTTCAATATTTATAAATAAAAGACACCATTAGATGTGATAAAGGCATTAGATAGAGTGTATTAAAAAATATTAGCCTCTAAGAAGGTATTTCATATGAATCATTTATTTAATCTATAAATGTCAGAAGGTGGGTCTATTTATGATTATTTAAATGAATTTAACATGGTCACAAATTAGTTAAGCTCTATAGGAGTATATTTTTATGATGAGGTTAGGGTTCTTTTGATTATATGCTTATTACCAGATATATGGGATGGCTTGGTCATGGATGTGAGTAATTGTGTCTCTGGTTTAAATACTTTAAAGTTTGATGATGTTATTGGTATTATTCTTAGAGAGAAAATGTAATGAAAAAGAACATGTAAGACATATGGTAATGATATGGATATGGATAATATGGGATGAAAAAAGGACAAATTAAAGGGACTAGGTAATTTTGGTAAGTCCAATAAGGGTAGATCCAAACCTACAGGATCATCGGTGTACTAGATTTATAGTAGATTAAGGATAAAGATTGCTAGTTTCAAAAAGGAGAACAAGGAGATGGAAACCAAGAATAAAATGTAGTAGTTTATGTGTTAAAATATGATTTAATGCTTTCTTTATATAACATTAATGATTCTTGGTTGTTAGATTTAGGGGCTTTATTTCCTATTACACCCCATAATAAATAATTTCAATACTATGATCAAGGTGATTTTGTATAGGTTTATTTAGGTCATGGTTAACCCTGTAAAATTGTATAAAAGGTTAAAAAACAGATAAAATTATAGAATGGAAATAAATGGTTTTTGAAAGAGGTGAGGCATGTTTCTAAGTTGAGAAGAAATCTAATTTTATCAAGGCAGTTGGGAAGTGAGGGTTACATAGTTATATTTGTAGAAAATTTGTGAAAGGTCACTAAAAGATCACCAATAATATAAATAGGAGAGAAGTTATGTACATTATATTTATATAACAGTAATGTTGACTCTTTTATTGCTTCAACTTCTACAAAAGTAGATAGAAAATTATGGCACCATAGACTTGGGCACATGAGTGAGAAGGGGGTGAAAGTTCTCCGCTCAAATAATTTATTTCTAGACTTGAAGAAGATGGATTTGGATTTATATGAGCACCATGTGTATGGAAAATATAAGAGAGTCAAATTTCTCAGAGTTGGGAAGACAAATAAGGATGAAAATTTAGATCTTGTACATACATATGTATGGGAACTAGATCAGGTATCATCCCTTGGTGACTCTTCTTATTATGTTATTTCCATTGATGATGAAACTAGAAAAAATTGGGTTTATTGCATATGAAAATAATTGGTGTTTTTGATACTTTTAAGAAATGGAACGCTTTGGTTGAGAATGAGACAAAAAATAAATTGAATTGTGTCAGATAAGATAATGGTTGTGAATACTTTAGTAAGGAATTTGATAATTATTTTCATCCCATGGGATTCATAGAGAGAATATAGTTCCAATAATACCATAAAAAAATGGTGTGTCAAAAATAATTAATAAGACAATCATGGAACATGTAAGTTGCATGATATTACATGTAGGGTTGCACTTATAGTTTTGGGTAGATGTTGTGGACAATATTTTTTATTTAATAAATGGAGGACCTTCAAATCCTTTAGATGGTGGCATTCTAGAAGAATCACAGACAAGTAAAAAGGTAGAAAATTATTTTTCTAATATTTTTATTGTGAAGCATTTATACATATTGATAAAAAAATAAAACCTAGCTTGAAGAAAAATCTAAGAAATGTACTTTTATTGGATATGGAGTTAATGATTTTAGTTACCCTTTATGGGATTTTTAAAATCACAAAATTATTAGGAGTATAGATGTTATCTTTAATAAGAAGGTCATGTATAGAGATCAGTTATAGGGAAAGGAAAAGAAAAGCCAAATACTAAATATGTAGTACTTGATTAAATCACTAGAAATGAAATTCTAAAAATTCTAGAAAATCAAAATGTGTAACAAATACTAGTACCTCAAACTCATATAAGTGTAGTTATAAGATCTACTAGAGTAAGTATACTCCTTGAATGATACAATCCTTCACTTTATTATTTATTATTGACTGATGGTGGTGAGACAAAAAGCTATTAGGAAGCAATGTAAGTAGAAATTAGAAAGAAGTGGGAGCAAGGCATGAAATAAGAGATGGACTCCTTGGTACATAACCAAACTTGGGATTTCACTCAGTTGACTGAAGGTAAAAGTGTATCTAAAAATAAATGGGTTTATAGGTTGAAGGAAGTAGTTGAAGGCAATATAAGGTACAAGTCTAGATTTGTTGTAAAGGGGTTTACACAAAATAAAAGTATAGATTTTGACAAAATATTTTCTCTAGTAGTTAAAATGACTTGTATAAGAACTATTTTAAGTTTGGTAGCAGTAGAAGATTTGTACCTTGAACAGGTATATGTGTAGATGGAATTCCTTCATGGTGACTTAGAGGAGGAAATATATATGTAGAAACCATAGGGATATGAAATCAAAGGTAAGGAGAAAATGGTGAGTAGGTTGAAGAAGATTTTTTATGGCCTAATGTAAGATCCAAGATAGTGTTATTTAAAATTTGATATGTTTATTATAAAGAAAGGTTATATTAGATGTAAATATAACCATTATGTTTTCTTTAAGATATTATATAATGGCAGATATATTATCTTGTTATTGTATGTATATGGAATGTTTGTTGGAGGGTCTAATATACATGAAATAAATGAGCTTAAAAGAAACCTAGTAGATTCATTTGCAATGAAGGATTTTGGTGATGTATATAAAATAATTCATATGAGAATAACAAGTGATGGTAAAAATATAAAATTTACACTATCTCAAGAAGAATACATCAAGAAGGTGTTAATCAAGTTCAATATGTAAGATGCAAAACTAGTGAGTACACCTTTTGGAGGGAACTTCAAATAAAATAGGAAATAGTATCCTAAAATACAAGAAGAAATTAATTACATGTCCAAAGTTCCCTATGCTTTACCAATTAGAATTTTAATGTATTCTATGGTTTGAACTAGATTAGGCATTACTCATGCACTGGAAGTTGTCAGTAGGTTTATGAATAATCTACAAAAATTACATTATGATGTAGTCAATTGGATTCTCAAGTACTTGAGAGGGACCACTTATAGATAGTTTTGCTATGAAGGGTAAGATGTTGCCTTACAAGTATATGTTGATGTAGACATGGTTGGAGATCTAAATTCTAGGAGGAGCAGCATAGGTTATGTATTAACTATTGGTGACACAATAGTTAGTTAGATTTTAAAAATGTGGAAGATAGTTGTTTTGTCAACTATAGAGGTAGAATATGATTCAATTACATAAGCAAGCAAGGAGATGATATGTATGCAATCATTTATAGAAGAGTTGAGGTAGAATCAATAATATTAGGTTTTATAGTGAAAGATAGAGTGTGATTCAATTAGAAAGGAATTCAACATTCTACTCAAAAATCAAACATATACAAGTCAAGTATCACTTCACTTGTTTAGTTTTGGAGGTTGGTTAGCTAAATTTGGAAAATATCCATACGAGTCAGAATCTTGTAGATATGCTAACAAAGGTAGTCACTAAAGAGAAGATGGAGAGTTTTTTAGCTTTAATAGGTATTCAAAGATAACAAGGAGGATAAGAAAAAGGTCAGGGTCAAATTTCAAACAAAATTTTAAAGAAGAGATGTAGTGATGGATCTACAACAATCTTTCTCCAAGTGGAAGATTATTGTATGGTAGAGCCTGATCTTATTATAATACCCAATTCCTGATAGGGGGTATGGATGGCAATGCTCTTGTACTAGAGTCACCATGGGTATATATTGGGGGTAACCATATTTGGAGCCCCCTTGGTGGTGTTTTATAGACAACTCCCTTAAGACAAAATTTTAGTAAAAATGTATTGTAAAATATTGTAATTTTGTAGTAAATCTAGACTATTCACTATTAGGTCACATATCAAGTAATATAAATTATGTTTGTGCATTTTTCCATTAATATGTTACCCTCTTTTGATATGAGGGTAGTGTAATCATAGTGTCATACTATGTGAGTTAAGAGGATATCACAGTGGATGTATTGTAGGTTTTTCCCTTCATTTGTTGGACTAAATAATAAGAAGGATTGGTTGTTTCTATGTGGACATATACAATATTTGGTGAACCATATTAAATATGTCTTTATTATGTTATGTTTATTAAATTTTATTTCCATCTTCAATTCATTAATATTACTCTGTGTTCTATATTCCTAACAACTGGTATCAGAGTCAAAGGTTTATTGGAAAATAAAACCATAAGAAAAGAGGGTTATTGGTTTGAGTGGGAACAATGGTAGAAGAAGGAAAGTTTACTGTTGACAAGTTCAATGGCCAAAACTACCATCTATGTAAGATGAAAATAGAGGACTATTTATATCATAATGATCTTTTCGTACCATTGGGTGGAATAACAAAGTTGGTAACTATGAAGGATAAAGATTGGGAGGTTCTTGATAGAAAGGTAGTAGGAAAAATATGGTTGTGCATGGAATCATTAGTGGCCTTGAATATTTCAATATAAAATACAATAATTGATGTGATATAGGCATTGGATAGAGTGTATAAAAATCCCTCAACCTCCAATAAGGTATTTCATATGAAGCATTTATTTAATCTAGAAATGTCATAAGGTGGATTTATTTTTGATCATTTAAATAAATTTAATGTAGTCACAAATCAATTAAACTCTACAGGATTAAATTTTGATGACGAGGTTATGTATCTCTTGATATTGTGCTTATTACCAAAAAGGTAGAATGGCTTGGTCATGTATATGAGTAATTCTATCTCTTCTTCAAACAATGGAAAATTTGATGATGTTATTGGTGTTATTCTTAGTGAGGAAGTGAAATGGAAAATCACATATTAGACATCTGGTAATGTTTTGACTATGAATAACATGTGAAGATAAAAGGATAGAAGAAAAGGCCCAAGGAATCATGGTAAGTATAAGAAGGGTAGATCCAAATCTAGAGTAACATTAGTGTGCTAGATTGTGGGAAGAAATGACACCTAAAGAAATATTATTGGTTTTGAAAAAGAAAAATAGAGATAGACAACAAAATAAAAATAAGGAAGCAAATATATTAGGTTATGTGTTAAAATATACTTAATCCTTTATTTAGATAACATTAATAATTATTGGGTGTTATATTTAGGGGATTTGTTTCATGCTACAACTCATAAGAAATAATTTTCAAGACTATGTTCAAGGTGATTTTGGATAGGCTTTTTTCAATGATGGTGAGTCCTATAAAATTATAAGAAAGGGTAAGATAAAAATAAAATTATAGAATGAAAACAAATGGTTTTTTAAAGTGGTGAGACATGTTCTTGAGTTGAGAAGAAATCTAATTTCATCAAGGTTGATACAAAGTGAGGGTTGCATAGTAACATTTGCAAAAAAATTGTGGAAGGTCACTAAAGGATCACTAATAATATTAAAATGAGAGATGGTAGCTACATTATATTTATCTAATGGTAATGTTGAATCTTTTATTTATTTAGCTTATACAGAAGCAGATACAAAATTATGGAACCATAGACTTGGTCACATGAGTGAGAAAGGGATGCAAGTTCTCCACTTAAAGAATTTTTTGCCAAATTTGAAGGTAGATTTGGATTTCTATGAGCACTGTGTGTATTCAAAATAAAAAAAAGTTAGATTTTTTAGAGTTGGGAAGTCAAATAAGGATGAAAAGTTATATCTTATGCATACAAATGTATGGGGATTGCCTCAATTATCATCCCTTGATGCCTCTTCTTATTATGTTACTTTTATTGATGATGTAACTAGAAAACTTAGGTTTATTGAATACAAAAAAATATGATGTTTTGGATACTTTTAAGAAGTGAAAATCTTTGGTTGAGAATGAGATAGCAAATAAATTAAAGTGTGTCAGTTCTGATAATAGAGGTGAATATTATATCAAGTAATTTGATCATTATTGTTACTAATATGGGATTCATAGAGAGAAGATGGTTCTAAGAATACCATAATAAAATTGTGTGTCAAAAATGATGAACAACACAATCATGGAACATGCAAGGAGTGTAACATTATATGTAGGGTTTCCCTTAAATTTTTGGGTAGATGTTGTGGATAATGTTGTTTACTTAATAAATAGAGGGCCTTCATGTCTGTTGGATGGTGGCATTCTAGAAGAAGCATGGATAGGTAAAAAGGTATATTATTCCTTTTTAAACGCTTTTGTTTTTGAATCATTTTTCCATATTGATAAAGAAAATAGAACCAAGATCGAATAAAAATCTTAGAAATGTACTTTTATTGGATATGGAGTTAATGATTTTGGTTATAGTTTATGAAATTTTGAAAACTATAAAATCATTAAGAGTAGAGATGTGACCATTAATGAGAATGTCATGTATATAGATTAGTTGCAAGGAAATAAAAAAGAAAATACTAATACTAAATATGTAGTACTTGATGAAATCACTAGAAATGAAATTCTAAAAGTGCCAAAAAATCAAAATGTACAACAAATACGCAAGTACTTCAAACTCTTGGAAATGTAGTTAGAAGATCTATAAGAGTAAGTAGACTCCCTGAAGGATACTCTCCTTCAATTTATTATTTATTATTGAATTATGGTGGTGAGGTAGAAAGCTATGAAGAAGCAATGTAGGTGGAAACTAGAAATAAGTGGGAGCAAGGCATGAAAAAGGAGATGGACTCTTTAGTCCATAATGAAACTTAGTATTTGGATTAGTTGCCTACAAGTAAAATATCATTTCAGAATAAATGGGTTAAAAGGTTTAAGGAAGAAGATGGAGGCAAAAAGAGGTACAATGCCAAATAATCTATAGAGGCATTTTCACAAAAGAAAGGTATACATTTTAACAAAATATTTTCTTTAGTAGTTAAAATGACTTCTATAAGAACTATTTTGAGTTTGGTAGTAGTATAAAATTTGCACCTAAATAGTTAGATTTGAAGACAACATTCCTTCATGTTGACATGGAGGAGGAGATATATTTGGAGCAACCATGAGGATACAAAGTCAAAGGTAAGGATAAAATGGTGTGCAAGTTGAAGAAGAGTTTGTATGGGCTAAAGCAAGATCCAATAAAGTGGTATTTAAAATTTGACATATTTATGATAGAACAAGGTTATAGTAGATGTCATTATGACCATTGTGTTCACTTTAAGAAATTAGATAATGGTAGCTATATTAAATTATTATTTTATGTAGATGAAATGTTTGTTGTAGGGTCTAACATGCATGATATAAATGAGCCCAAAAGAAAACTAGCATATTCATTTACAATGAAGGATTTGTGTTCTAAAATGTAAATCCTTGGTATGATAATAATAAGAGACATGAAAAATAGAAAATTGACATTGTCTTAAGAATAATACATCAAGAAGGTGTTAGTCAAGTTCAATATGCAAGATGCAAAACTCGTGAGTACACCTTTGGGAGGAAACTTTAGTGTAATCAAGGAAAAGTGTCCTTAAAAATAGGAATAAATCAATTACATGTCCAAAGTGGCCTATGCTTCAGTAGTTGGAAGTTTAGGGTATGCTATGGTGTGCAGTAGAGAAGACATTACTCATGCAATGGGAATTATTAGAAAGTTTATGAATAATCCAAGAAAAGAGCATTGGGATACAATCAAGTGGATTCTTAGGTACTTAAGATGAACCATTGATAGATAGTTGTGTTATGAAGGGTTAGATGTTGGAGATATAGATGTTAGGAAGAGAACCACATGTTATGTATTCATTGTTAGTGACACAACAATTAGTTATATTTCAAAATTGCAAAACATAGTTTCTTTGTCAACTATAGAGGTAGAATACGTTACAACTACAGAAGAAACCAAGGAGATCATATTGATAAAATGGTTCATAGAAGAGTTGACATAAAATTAGGAAGATTTTAAGTTATATAGTGATAGACAAAATGTGATTCATTTAGAAAATAACTCAACATTCCATTCAAGAACCAATCATATACAACTCAAGTATCACTTTATTCATCCAGTTTTGGAGGTTGGTCAGCTAAAGCTGGAAAAGATCCATACATGTCAAAAACCTGTAAATATGCTAACAAAGTCAATCACTAAAAATAAGCTAGAGAGTTGTTTAACTTCAATGGGTCTTCAAGGATAATAAGTAAGATGAGAAACATGCCAAGGTCAAAGTTCAAAGAAAATTCCAAGGAAGAGTCATAGTGATGAAGTTATAATAATCAGTCTCCAAATGGAAGATTGTTAGATGGTGGAGCATGATTTTATTGTAATGCCTAGTTCGTGATAGGGGGTGTGGGGGGAAATGCTCCTCATGAGAGTTTCCATGGGGATATGGGGGAAACAACCATATTTTTATCCTTATTTGTAGGGGTTCAGGGGTAGCACCCTTGAAGTAAAATTTTGTTAAAAATGCATTGTAAACTATTATAATTTCATAGTAAATATAGACCATTTACTATTAGGTCATAGATCTAATGGTAGAAATTTTATTTGTGAATTTTTTTCCTAATATGTAACCCTCCTTTGATATGAGGGAATTGTAATCATAGTGGTGTCCTATATGAGTGAAAAGGATATTACATGTTTTTTCCTTCATTTTCTGGACTGGATAATAATAAGGATTGGTTATTTCTATGTGGATATAGCCCATATTGGGTGAACCACATTAAATATGTGTCTCTATTGTGTTATGTTTTCTACATTTTTTCCATATTTAATTCATTAATATTGATTTGTGTTTATATTCCTAAAAACTAGTATTATAGCTGAATTTTTATTTGGTAGATAAACTCATAGGAAAAGAAGGTTCCTAGGTCATGTGGGAGCAATGGTAGAAGAAGGAAATTCTAAGGTCAAGACATTCAATAGACAAAACTACCAGCTATGGAAGATGAAAATGGAGGATTATCGAGATTATAAAAATATTTTCATACCATTGGGAAAAATAGAAAAGAATTCAATGACTATGAAGGATGAAGATTGGGATGTTATTGATAGAAACGAACTAAGAAAAATATGGTTGTGCCCTACAGAATCAGTGGAAAATACAATAGTGGATTGATAAAGGCATTGGATAGAATGTATAAAAAACCCTCAGCCTCCAATAAGGTATATTTTTATGAAGCATTTATTTAACCTAAAAGTGTTAGAAGGTAGGTATATTTTTTATCATTTAAATGAATTTAACATAGTCATAAATTAGTTAAGCTCTGTAGGAGTAAATTTTTATGATAAGGTTGGGGCTCTTTTGATTATATAATCATTACCAAAAAGTTAGAATGGCTTGGTCATGGCTATGAGTAATTATTTCTTTAGTTCACACAATTTAATCTTTGATAATGTTATTGGTGTTATTCTTAGCAATCAAATGAAATGGAAAATAATAGGTGAGATATTTGGTAATGCTTTGAAGAAGAAAATGGTGTGATGGTTGAAGAAGAGTTTATATGGCCTAAAGCAAGATCTAATAAAATGGTATTTATAATTTGACATGTTTATGATAGAATAAGGTTATAGTAGATGTCAATATGACCACTATGTTTACTTTAAGAAATTAGATAATGGCAATCAAATTATCTTATTATTTTATGTAGATGATATGCTTGTTACAAGGTCTAACATGTAAGATATAAGTGAGCTAAAAAAACTAGCATATTCATTTGCAATGAAGGGTTTGGGTGATGCAAAGCAAAACCTTGGTATTATAATAGCAAGAGATATGAAAAATTTAAAAAATTACATTATATCAAGAAGAATACATCAAGAAGGTGTTACTCAAGATTAATATGTAAGATGAAAAACTAGTGAGTACACATTTGGGAGGGAAAATAAAATTAAGTAGGGAACAGTGTCCTAAAATGCAAGAAGAAATCAATTACATGTCCAAAGTGCCCTATGCTTCAGCATTTTTAAGTTTAATGTATGTTATGGTGTACACTAGACTGGACATTGCTCATGTGGTGAGATTTGTTAGCAAGTTTATGAATAATATAGGAAAATAGTGTTTGGATGTAGTCAAGTGGATTCTTTGGTACTTGAGAGGGACCACTAATAGATAGTTGTGTTATGAAGGGTTAGATGTTGTCTTATAAGGATATATTGATGTAGATATGGCTGTAGATCTAGATGGCAAGAGTAATATCATAGGTTATGTATTCATTATCAGTGACACAATAGTCACTTGGATTTAAAAATTATAGAAGATAGTTTCTTTTTCAACTATAGAGGTAAAATATGTTATAGCTATAGAAGAAACCAAGGAGATGATATGGATGCAACAATTCATGGAAGAGTTGAGAGAGAAGTAAGAATACTATAAGTTGTAAAGTGATAGCTAGAGTGAAATTCATTTACTAAATAACTCAACATTACACTCAAGAACCAAACATATAGAACTCATGTCTCACTTCATTCATTCAATTTTATAGGTTGGTCAACTAAATTTGGAAAAGATCCATATGATTTAGACTCATGAAAATATGCTAACAAAGGTAGTCACTAAAGAGAATATGAAAGTTGTTCAACTTTAATAAGTCTTCAAGGATAACAAGGAAGATGAGAAACATGTCAAGGTCAAAGTTAAAATAAAATTCCAAGAAAAAATTGTAGCAATGGAGTTGTAATAATCAGTCTCCAAGTGGGAGATTATTGGATGGTGGAGCCTGATCTTATAATAATGCCCAGTTCTTGACAGGGGGTGTGGGGGGAAATGTGTCCTCACTAGGGTCTCCATGGGGAATAAATCTTGTTTTTATGACACTAATGGGGATTTGGGGGCAACACCTTCGAAGCAAATTTTTGGTAAAAATGCATTGTAAAATATTGTAATTTTGTAGTATATTTGTACCATTCACTATTAGATCATAGATCGAACTGTAAAAAAATTGTTCATGCATTTTTTCCCTAATATGTAACCCTCCTTTGATATGAGGGAATTTTAATCATGACTTTATCCTATGTGAGTGAAGAGGATATTATAGTGGATGTATTTTATTTTTTTCCTTTCATTTATTGGACTAAATAATAAGAAGAATTAGTTGTTTCTGTGTGGATGTAGCCCATATTAGGTAAACCACATTAAATATATGCCTCTATTTTTTTATGTTTTCTACATTTTATTTCCATATTCAATTCATTAATATTTATTTATGTTTTATATTTCTAAAAATTATTATCAGAGTTGAAGGTTTCTGGTAGATAAACTCATAGGCAAAGATGGTTCCTAGTTCAAGTAGGAGCAATGTTAGAAGAAGGAAAGTTTAAGGTCAAAAAATTCAATGGCCAAAACTACCAGCTATGGAAGATGTAAACAGAGGACTATCTATATTAGAAGGATCTTTTCCTACCATTTAGAAGATTAGCAAAGAATTTAGTGGCTATGAAGGATGAAGATTTGGAGGTTCTTGATAGAAAGGCACTAGAAACAATACTGTTATTATTTCTAGTGTTAGTGGCCTTCAATATTTCAAAAGAAAAGACAATATTGAATGTGATAAAGGAATTAAAAAGAGTGTATTAAAAACCCTTAGCCTCTAATAAGGTATTTCATATGAAGCATTTATTTAATCTATAAATGTCAGAAGGTGGGTTTATTGCTGATCTTTTAAATGAATTTAACATAGTCACAAATCATTTAAGTTCTATTGGAGTACACTTTGATGATGAGGTTAGAGCTATTTTGATTATGTGTTCATTGTCAAAAATATAGAATGGCTTGGTCATGGCCATGAGTAACTATGTCTCTAATTAAAACACTATAAAGTTTGATGATGTTACTGGTGTTATTCTGAGTGAGGAAAGGATACAAAAAATCATAGGTGAGACATCTCGTAATGTTTTGACTATGGAAAATAGGGAAAGACGAAATAGATAGAGGAAAGGGCCCAAGGAATCATGATAATTCTAATAAGGGGTATATCTAAATCCAAAGGAACATTGGTGTGTAAGATTTGTGGGAAAGAAGAACATTTGAACAAAGATTGTTGGTTTCAAAAAGGAAAACAAGGAGATAGACATCGAGAAAAAAATGAACAAGAAAATGTAACAAGTTATATGTTAAAATATGATTTAATATTTTTATATATTAAATTAATGGTTTTTGGGTGTTATACTCATGGGTTTTATTTCATGCTACACCCCATAAAAAATATTTTTCAAACCATGTTCAAGGTTATTTTGTACAGGTTTATTTGGGTGATGGTGAACCCTATAAAATTATATGAAAGGGTAAGATACAGATAAAATTATAGAATGGAAACAAATAGTTTTTTAAAGATGTGGGACATGTTCCTAAGTTTAGAAGAAATTTAATGTTGGTAGGGCAATTGGGAAGAGAGGGCTAGACAGTTGCATTTGCAAAAAATTCATGGAAGGTCACTAAAGGATCATTGGTAATAGAAAAAGGAGAAAGGATAGGTACATTATATTTATCTAATTGTAATGTTGAATCTTTTATTGATTTAGATTATATATAAGTAGATACAAAATTATGGCACCATAGACTTGGGAATATGAGTGAAAAGGGGCTACAAGTTCTCCACTCATTAAATTTATGTCCAGATTTGAAGAAGGTGGATTTGGATTTTGTGAGCACTATGTGTATGGAAAATAGAAAAGTGTCAAATTTTTCAGAGTTAGGATGTCAAAGAAGGATGAAAAGTTAGAGCTTGAGCATACAGATGTATGGGTGTAATATCATCCCTTGATGGCTCTTCTTATTATGCTATTTTTATTTATGATGCAACTAGAAAAAATTGGGTTTATTAAATATGAAAAAAAAGTTAATGTTTTTGATACTTTTAAGAAATGGAAACCTTTGGTTATGAATGAGACAAGAAAAAATTTGAAGTGTGTCAGATTAGATAATAGAGGTGAATATTTTAGCAAGGAATTTGATAATTATTAATCATCCCATGAGATTCATAAAGAGAATATGGTTCCAAGAACACCAAAATTAAATGGTGTGTCAGAAAGGATGGACATTACAATCTTGGAGCACGATATTACATGTAGGTTTGCCCTTATAGGTTTAGGTAGATGTTGTTAATAATATTATTTATTTAATAAATAGAGTGCCTTTAAGTCCCTTCGATGGTGGTATTCTAGAATAATCATGGATAGGTGAAAAGGTAGATCATTCCTTTTTAAAGACTTTCAGTTGTGAATCATTTCTCTATATTGAGAAATTAAATATAACCAAACTTGAAGCAAAATCTAAAAAATGTAATTTTATTAGATATGGAGTTAATTATTTTGGTTATCCTTTATGAGATTTAGAAAATCATAAAATCATTTGGTGTAGAGATGTAATATTTAATGAAAAGGTCATGTACAAAGATTGGTTGCATACAAAAAAAGAAAATCCAAATATTGAATATGTAGTACTTGATGAAATCACTAGAAATAAAATTTCAAAAGTGCCAGAAAATCAAAATGTCCAATAAATACAATAAGTACCTCAAACTCCTAGAAGTGTAGTTAGAATATTTACTAGAGTAAGTAGACTCCTTGAATGACACTCTCCTTCACTTTATTATTTAGTATTGAATGATGGTGGCGAGCCAAAAAGATATGGAGAAGTAATGTAGGTAGAAAATAGAAATAAGATGGAGCAATGAATGAAAGAGGAGATAAAATCCTTGGTACATAATAAAACTTGGGATTTGGCTAAGTTGCCTGTAGGTAAAAGAGCATTATATAATAAAAAGGTTTATAAGTTGAAGGAAGAAGATGGAGGTAAAACGAGGTATAAGGCCAAACTTGTTGTAAATGTGTTTGCATAAATTAAAGGTATTGATTTTGATGAAATATTTTCTCTAGTAGTTAAAATGACTTCTATAATAATTATTTTAAGTTTGGTAGTAGTAGAAGATTTGTACATTGAATAGTTAGATATGAAGATAGCATTCCTTCATAGTGACTTAGAAGAGAAAATATATATGGATAAACCATAGGGATATAAATTTAAAAGTAAGGATAAAATAGTGTATAGGTTGAACAAGAGTTTGTATGGCCTAAAGCAAGCTTTAAGATAGTCATATTTGAAATTTGACATGTTTATGATAGAACAAGGTTATAGTAGATGTCATTCTAACCAATATGTTTACTTTAAGAGATTAGATAATGGTAGATTTTAACTTGTTATTATATGTAGATGACATTATTATTTTAGTGTCTAACATGCATGATATAAATAAGCTCAAAATAAAACTAACATATATATTTAGAATGAAGTATTTGGGTGATACAAAACAAATCCTTAGTATGAGAATAACAAGAGATAGTAAAAATAGAAAATTGGAATTATCTTAAGAAGAATACATCAAGAAGGTGTTAATCAGGTTCAATATGAAAGATGCAAAACTGATGAGTACACCTCTGGTAGGGCACTTCAAATCAAGTAAGAAACAGTGTCTTAAAATGTAAGAAGAAATCAATTACATGTCTAAAGTGACCTATGATTCAACATTTGGAATTTTAATGTAGGAGGAGGACCATAGGTTATGTATTCACTATTCATGACATAGAATTTAGTTGGATTTCAAAATTGTAGATGATAATTTCTCTGTCAACTAGAGAGCTAGAATATGTTATAACTATAAAAATAAGCAAGGAGATGATATAGATGCAACAGTTAATGGAATATTTGATGCATAATTAGGAATATTATAGGTTTTATAGTGATATCCAAAGTGTGATTCATTTATCAAATAATGTAGTATTCCACTCAAGAACCAAACATATACAACTTAGGTATCATTTCATTAATCTAGTTTTGGATGTTGGTCAACTAAAGTTGGAAAAGATTCATACATGTTAGAATCTTGTACATATGCTAACAAAGGTAGTCACTTAAGAAAATTTGGAGAGTTATTTAGCTTCAACAAGTCTTTAATGATATCAAGGACGATGAGAAACTTGCCAAGGTCAAAGTTCAAATAAAAGTCTAAGGAAGAGTTGTAGCGATGGAGTTATAATAATCAGTCTCCAGGTGGAAGATTATTAGATGGTTAGCCTTATCTTATTGTAATGCCCAATTTTTGATAGGGGTGTGGGGTGGTAACACTCCCCAAATATGGTTGTCATGGTGACCTACGTGGATTGAATATATTTGGATCCCCCCTCACAGGGTTTCAGGGGCCCTCAAAGCAAAATTTTGTTAAAAATGCATTGTAAAATATTGTGATTTCATAGTAAATCTGAACCATTCACTATTAGGTCATACATCTAATGGTAGAAATTTTGTTTGTGCATTTTTTCCTTATGTAACCCTCCTTCGATAGTAGGGCATTATAATCACGATGGCATATTGTGTAAGTGAATAAGATATTATAGTGGGTGTATTATAGGGTTTTCCCTTTGTTCGTTAGACTAATTAATAAGAAAGATTGGTTGTTTCTATGTGTATGTAGCTAATATTGGGTGAACCATGTTAAATTTGTGTCTCTATTGTGTTATGTTATTTGTATTTGATTTTCATCTTTAATTAATTAATTTTTCTCTATGTTTTATATTCCTAACAATCGATATCAGAGTTGAAGGTTTATTTTGTAGATAAACTCATAAGAAAAGAGGGTTCCTAGTTCAAGTGGAAAAAATGGTAGAAGAATGAAAGTTTAAGGTTAAGAAGTTCAGTGGCCAAAACTACCAGCGATGGAAGATGCAAATGGAGGAACATCTATATTAGATGGATCATTTCCTACCATTGGGAAAAATAATAAAGAAGTTGGTGACTATGAAGGATGAAAATTGCAAGGTTCTTGATAAAAAGGCACTAAGAACTATAAGGCTATGCCTAAAAACATAGATTTCATTCAATATTTAAAAATAACAAACAATAGTGGATGTGATAAAGGAATTGGATAGAGTGTATGAAAAACCCTCAGCCTTGAGTAAGATATCTCATATCAAGCATTTATCTAATCAAGAAATGTTAGAAGGTGGGTCTGTGGTTGATCATTTAAATGAATTTAACATGATCACAAATTAGTAAAGCTTTGTAGGAGTAAATTTTGATGATGAGGTTAGGGATCTATTGATTATATGTTCACTACCAAAAATTTGGAATCGTTTGGTCATGAATGTGATTAATTATTTATTTGGTTTAAGCACTTTAAAGTTTTATGATGTTATTGGTGTTATTCTTTGTGAGGTATTGAGACCAACATACGCCCATTTCTAAGAAATGGGGACCCATGTGTCAAATTGTGCAAGTTTGTACCTTGAAATCAAAAATCCACTTGATCAGAGTGTCACTAGCATGTTTGCACATTATTTTTATTTGAAGATCCTCCACACCATAATCTGGATGACTTATTTGTTTATGGTTTTGATTTAATTTTATTTAAAATTCTAATATTATATATTTGTGTTTCAAGTTGTAGTTTTAATGGAGCCCATTTGGAATTGAGCATGCTTAGGTTTTTTGTACTTCAATGTTAAATTGATCATTTATTAACCTTGATCTGTAATTGATTAATTAAATTCATGTTTTTGAAAACCTAGACTAATGTTTTACTTGGAACTTTTAATTGAAATTTAAATTTGGTTTGAGCCTTTTATTTAAGTTTAATTGGGAAAAAATTAATCATACCATGGACTTAGTTTAATTTTTATCCTAAGGCTTGGTCATGTTTTTCAACACAACCAAACCTTAGGCTAAAAATACTATGTTTAATCTATTTTTATGCCATGTGGTCCCTTTTTTATAAGGCTTAATTTAAGGTCTTATCCTATGGTTTATCATATTTATTAATATGATAAAAACCTTAGCCTAAAAATTTAGGCTATGTATTTATTATTTGCATGGTCCTTTTTGTTCTATTTTCATGGTCTTTTTCTATTTTCGTGGTCCACATTGATCCATACAAAATGATCAGATTGTACAAAGCAAATATAACTTTGTAGAGGATATAAATATCGCTAGTTATGTAGAGACATAAATAAACATGTCTTAATACAATTTAAGCTTTCAAGTTGAACATAGGGATGCCATTAAAGCTTCCTATGAACCTGATTGAACATCGAAAGGGCCTTAAAAACATATGAAAGCCCTAGTATGTTATTATTTACATCATATGAGTGTCTTCTCAAAGATGACTTGATTAAAAATCCATTAGTGATAAATTTAATGAGATTCATAGTAGTAACAACCAATAATGATGTTTCTAAGGAGGACATAGAACTTTATAAACCAACATTGAATATTTTATTTTTATCTAGTTTATATGGGCTTGTTAGAATGTAGTTTTGATTTGATAGTGATATTTTATATAAACATCAGATGTCTTTGTTTCAGGTAGTAGGATTGATGAAGTCCATCTAGAATGAATAATTCATGAGTTCATGATTTAATATCATTTTTATCTTTAGTTTGGATAGCCTTTGGTCTTTCAGTAAATAGTTGGATTTATTTTAAGCCATGTTAAAATCTTATTCTTAAATATTTTTAGCATAGGTCTTTTAAAGTGGGATTAAATTTTAAATGGAGACACTCTAATATTGATCAAAATTATGTTTTAACACATGGTGATTTGTGATAAACATATCTTGGTTACATATTATTTATGAATTTCATTTATATTAATGGGCATACCCTAAAATGATCATGGTTTTACCCATCCAAGGTTTCTAAAGATTATTTCTTGTGTTTTACAGGTTCACTAGAATTTTACTTGAAGGAAGAACATGGTTAGGGCTTTATAAATCAAGATTAAATTGACATTTTATTATCCTATGGCCTATAAAAGATTAATTGGATCTTTTTTTATCCATGTTTAAATATATAATATAATGTTTCAACCTAGGTCCCTTTTATATCCCATGATCCCTTGGGCTATTTTATTATTGGCTTGGTCTAAATAATACAGTGTCCTTTTGTTATCCTAGACTTAGCCTAAGGTTTTAATTGCATTTATACAATGAAAACCTTAGGCTAAACCTTATGTCATGTCCTCTATTATTCACGAGATCCTTTTTATTATGCTTCTAGCCTAAGCTAAAAAAGTTATGCCATGTAAATTTTATTTGGTGGCATCCTTTTATTATGCTCAGGACTTAGCTTGAATTTTCCTAGCCTAAGGTCTTAAATCATATATTTATTAAACATGAAATAAGGCCATAGTATATAAAATTTATGCTAAGTTATTTATGTCCCTCAAACCTTTTTTAAACACTACACATCTCTATAGGATCAACTATCTTTATTTGCTCACATGAAAATGAACTTATGGTGTGTGTTAAGTCAACCTTTCAATAAAGCTCTAAGATGAACATGGTGGTGACAAGTGTCACCATTTCATTAAAAGGATATTGATCAACCATTGGCAGTCCACATCTAGGATCAATATCTAATGAAATGTAGTAGCTTAGATAAATATGATCTAATGGATAAATATGATCTAATGGAGAAATATTGATGAAGACATTTCAACATAGCCATGATGAATGTAGTAATGACACATGTCATAACCATGGGAAACATAACAAAGGTAACCAATGGTAGTTAATTCTTGAGATTGAGATTAATGACCTACATTGATCCATGTGAATAGATCCAATTACATGAATCAAGGCTACCTTTTCAAATATCTTGGATCCAATTAAATATTAAGGAGTAAGATGCCACAGTGAATCCATGTGGGCATAAAATGATAGAGTTAAGGATTTTGTGGACTGGGTGATGTAAATAAAAGAACCAAAAAATAGTCTAAGGCACATAACCTATTATTTCATGATCATAGAAGCCATTAAAGTGTTAATAATACCCTTAAAATACCCTAAGCAAATACAAAAGCATCAATGTAACCATGTATTCATTATAATCGAGCTAGAAATTTGAATAGTCATCTATTTAAAAAAATTTCAATAAAAACTGGAATTATAGTCCACTAGTGAGAAACTTAATAAACCCACAACCATGGTAGCTTGATAATATATTTAAAGGGAAGATATAGAGCTCTATATGATTTCAGAAGTAGGAAGTCAGGAATAATAAGTGACAAAGATCTCAAATGCTAAACATACCAAGAGGATGAAAGTTTTAATAAACCTATGTCTAATTTGAAACTAATAGATGAGTAGTATCAAAGGGTAAAAGAGCTAAGTACAGATGGTAGCTAGACACTTCAACAACAAAAGAGACCTTAAGGTCAAGTTAATTGAATTAAGAATATTCCTTTCATATCTTAGTTTGTATAATGCCTTGAAAATGAATATTATTTTAGGCATGTGCAATTGGAAAAACTCCTTGTCTATATATCAGCCTATTAAAAAATATCATTTGTTCTAGAAGGTGTTAATAGGGGAACTAATCCTATGCACATATCCTAATGCAATGGGAAATAACTGACTGACATGCCTAGTGGGTTATCTATTTGAGGAAGTATGGTCAATTGTAAAATGGAGTGAGTTCTTAGAAACAAATTACTTTGTAAACTTTGAGAAATTAATATAATCAATGAATTTTGCAAATATTGTCTAGTATTTTCTTGTGTGAAGTGTTATATGGTTTCTCTCTTAGTTATCTAGTTTCACTTTCAGATTTGAATAGTTCGTATGGATCTTGAATGTGTATCTTGAATGGAAAGTTTCTAATTTATTCCAATTCTAGATTAGTTAAAATTTCTTAGGCTTATTTCATTTGTTGTATTTATTTTGTATTTGGGTTAATGTTGTTTGCTTACAAGAGTGAATATTTAAAGTGAGCATGGTTCCTATTTGCATCATTTTATATCTTTCTTAGAAGTTTTCCTAATGTATGTTGTGATTTTGGATTAATATATTTCACTTCATGCATTGGTTAAATGCATATTCATATGATACTTTAAATTTTTCATATTGTCTATAATAAACACTGACAATATCCTTCTTTTTGCCCTACCCTTTTGCTTCTTTTTTAACCTGATCACCTTAGTTTAATGGTCATTGTAAATATCCATCTTAGATTGGTATTTAGGTTGTTTTTTTTAATCATAATTCACTATTCTAATCTTATTATACTACATATTCTACATAGATACCACGGTGGTTCTTAACCACCAAATAATATAAATATTGTGAAATAATCACTTGTTCTACCTCTATTCTACCACTAGATAACAAGATTATCACAACTCGCAACTCATGCACTAACTTATTTGAGTTATAAAATTAGAAGTGTTTTTTAAACACTCTAGGCATCTATGATACACATTTAGGCATTAATAGGAGGAGCTTCACTTGTGTTAGAAGGAGGGCCTTTAGTTAGATCTTTGTGAATTTATTGGATCATTGCTAAATTTGGTGTATTTTGATCAAAGATTGATTTATTCTTTGCATATTTTTTATTATTTGAGCATAATTGTGTAAAAATCATCAATCTTAATGGTTTTAGACCAATTTTTAAGCTTTCTTTAGCTAAAGATTGATATTCTTTGAAGATGTATGCATATCTATGTAAAGGTAGTCCATGTTTTGTGTATTTTCCATGTTTGAGGTTAGTAATAGCAATTTTTTATAATCATTGAATATTTTTTTGAAAATTTGGGTTCATTCAATCTTAGAGATGTAAATGTATCTTTCATTCATCATTTTGGATGTATATTTGAGATTATTTAGTTAAAATCTAGTCATTTATTTATGTAAACTTGGCTTAACATGCAAACTTAATCATTGTACTTTTAAAGATAAGTTTTTTGCATCATGTTTTAAATAGGTTTCGAAGTCACAAGATGGAATTTCCTAAGTCAAGGCTTAGGTGAGAAAAATTCCCAAGGTCTCAAACACTTCAGTAGTTCAAGCTACTTATGTTTTCAAGGTGTGGCTTGGATAGGTGGTTGTTCAATCAATGTGCCAAGTATAGTACATGATCTTCCTCAAAATCTTAAGAGATATTTTCCTTCTTTTAATCATAATAATTTTGTCATTGTTGAATAACATATTAAGTCATTCAAGGCTACTTTGAGATTGTTAAATATAGTTCATGAAGATGTAACATTTAGATTGTTCCCATTTACTTTCAAAGATGTTGCATATAAATGGTTTCTTAATCTTATAAAAAACTAAATTACTAGTTGGAATGACTTTAAAAATGTCTTAATTGATCAATTTGGAAAAATTATTAATCCATGTGTCTTGTATCAATAGTTAACCATAATTAAAATGGATGTTAATGAAACCATCAGAGCCTTTAATGCTTTGTTTTAAAAAATGTTTAGTAGAACCATATCCCCTTATAGACCAAATGAGGCTTTATCCTTAAAAATTTATAAGGATGTTATAGATACCATGACCTTTATGTTCCTAAAAATGTTTCTTCTAGTCATAAACACATTAAACTAGGCCTAATCTGAATTTGTGATCATTAATAACCAAATACAGCCTTAGGGATAGATTGCATATTCCATGCCTAATGTCAATTCAAATTGGCCCATCTATAATGTCATTCCTAGTATACCTACTTTAACGATAGTTCAAAACCATTTTCCCTTGAGTCATACATATCCTGGCTAAAACCTAGAGTTCCTAAATAACACTACAAGTGGATCCCATCCATAAAATCATGAAACCCTAACACTCATAGCCAGTAGTAATTCTCCAATTCATGAGCTTGAGACACCAAAAAATTCAAATGAATTAATATTAAAAATGGTCTAAAAGATCGGTACTAAATTTCCTTAGTTGTAAAGACAAGTAGGAAATTATGAGGAAGGCTCCAACAAAAACTATGCTTCTCAAAGGTACAATAGGCCTTCAAAAAAATTTCATAACAACAACAATAATAGATCATCTGAAAGCATACAAATGAGTTTGTATGATATTGAGTTGGCTAATCATTTCAATATTTCTAGAACATCTAAAATTGTACCTAACCAAGATAATATTATAGGGACATCTGGCTTTGCATGGACATCTCAATCCTTCATACAAGCCTTTTATTTTCCATTTGGAGATGAAGATGAGGATGAGGATTAGCCAATTGAAGAAGTTTCATCTGAGATGACTTGTATTCTTGAATATGTAAGAGATATTACATTTGAAGACCAAAAAAACATCATTATTAGAATATATATATAGATGAAGAAGAAGAGTTTCTAAAAATGGATATTGATCAAGTACAAGATGATCTTTCTTTAGAGGGTATCCAAAAAGAAAACCCACATATATTTATTTATAAAATGGAGAATACCCTTGAAGAATATGATCACTGGTAGAGAACATACCATGATTTCTTGATTGGAATTAAAGAGTTAGAAATGTTAGATGATGGGATAGAACAATACATAGATGCTTCATCTAAGGATTTTGCTAATGATCTAGAGTTCTTAATAGATGATATTATTTTGGAGGTCTTAAACCAAGATATGTTTGAGCCTGATTAGATAGAATTACTGCCTTTCTTTATCAAAGATAAAGATAAAAAAGGTGAAATAGATCAGGAATGGTCATATGACTTCATAAAGAGGTCAAGAGTATGGGACAACCATGTATTTGATGATAAAATTCCAGATGAGCGTCATTCAATTGATCAAGACAAAGAAGCCTTTTGGGATGACTTGGAATATTTTTGTGTGAATATTGGTAGTCCACATCCACCTTAGAAAGAACCTAATGAAGACATCAGTCTAAAGATACTAGTCGATCTACCATTATTAAATGAATATGATATAAGCCACTATTTGTCTATGGATGAAGCAAAACTAGCACTCATATTGTAAAATAAAATAATTTAAGAAGAATATGATTAGGTCTTATATTAATATCTTTGATCCATGAACCTAAGAATGTTGATAGGAGACCAAGCTACATCACCTATAAGACACAAGCATGCAAGTGATCCTATCCATAAGAAGAGGCCAGTGAATGGAAGTAATCATAATTTAAGGTTTTGTAGTAGAATAAATATTTTTCCATTTGATCCTAGAGGTAATTAATTTATGGGGTTAGTATAGGGCTTAGTTTAGTTTATTTCTTGTTCTTTGTTTATTACTTTTTTCTTTCCTATCCCTTTTTTGTATATATATGTGTGTGTTTGTTTTTTCTTCCTTTGTTCCTTGCTTTTGAATAAGTCCTTTTGGATAAATTTCAGCTCAAGTTTCATCTAACTACCCAAGATCTTCATAGTTCATAAATACAAGTATGATTTTTCAACACTAGTTGATCATGGATTGTTGAAATATGAGCTTGATGTTATAGTTTACAATAATTAGCAAAGACTAATTGATAAGTTAATTGTTCCTTGAGATTTTAAATTTTTTTGTAATCTAACCTTGGTTTTAAGAAGGATTTCACATGTATGATGAAATCTTAAATTATTGAAGCACAGTCATGTTTGCAGTTAAAAAACATTAAATCCTTGGGATACAGTTTATAGTGAAAGATGATTGTATGAAAATGAAACACTTGACCTAATCCCTAAAATTAGCTAACTTGGTTCAATACATTTTTTGTAAATCCAAAAATGATTTAAAAAATCTAAAAATAAAATCCTTTTCTCAAAATTTAAATAACTTTCCAAGCAAAGGTGATTATAGTAATCTTCACTAGGGTTATGGATGCCTAGCTAGCAGTGGATCAAGACCTTTATTGGAGTCAAAGTAATATATATCAATGCTATAAATTCTTGGATGGTAGTAGATCAATGCCCAATCCCTCCTTGAGATAAAGCATGGTTCTTAATAAATATTCAAACATGCTGAAAGTCGATATTAATCATTAAAGCTATGAACTTGGAAGTTCATCTCTAAATCCTTTGGTAATTAGTAAGTGGAATCAAAGCACACACATAACATGACTTAATTTTGATGTTTGATCTAAATTTTTCATATGAAATATTTGTTATAACAATGAATCAATCTTAATAATGGTGCCTAATCAAATGGAATAAGTAGCTTAATTATTAGTTTGAACCAGAGTCTCTAAATTTTAACATATTTCTATGTTTCCCTTAGAAGTTACCATTTTTTGAGGTCAACATACCCCCATTTTTGAAATATGAAGACCCATGTTTCAAATCGTGCAAGTTTATACTTTTAAATTGAATGTCCACTTGATCAGAGTATTACTACCATGTTTTGACATTATTTTTATTTGAAGATCATCCACACCATGGTCTGGATGACTTATTTGTTCATAGTTTTGATTTAATCTTATATAAAGTGCTAATGTCAGATATTTGTGGTTCAGGTTGTAGGTTGAATGGATCCCATTTTGGGTTGAGCATGCTTAGGGTTTTTGTGCTTCAATGTTAAATTGATCATTTATTGACCTTGATCTATAATTGATTAATTAAATTCATATTTTTGAAACCCTAGATTAGTGTTTTACCTAGACCTTTTAAATTGAATTTAAATTTGGTGGGATCCTTATATTTAAGTTTGATCAAGAACAAATTAATCATATCATGGACGTAGTTTAATTTCTATCCTAAGGCTTGGTTGTGTTTTTCAACACAACCAAACTTTAGGCTTAAAAACTTATGCTTTGTCTATTTTTATGCGACATGGTCCCTTTGTTATAAGGCTTAGCTTAAATTCTTATCCTAAGATTTATCATTTATAATACAATAAAAACCTTAGCCTAAAACTTTAGGCTATCTCTTTGTTATTCATATGGTTCTTTTTATTCTATGTTTATAACCTTGGTCCATAAATATTTGTGCATTATCCCCCTTTTTAATCATGGAGTCCCATTTATTATGTCTCAAAACTGAGTTTAAATGATCCTTGCCTAGGTTTTTAATTCATGTTTTCAACAAAAAATTAAAACCATAGTCCATAAACTTTACGATTATGCCTGACTTAAACCTTTTGCATATATGCAAGATCAATGACATGTGGTTAATCAGACAGATATGATTGAATAGAGCATATATATTCAAAATCTCAATAAAGGCTCCAACACAATGAAAAGGTGACAAGTGTTATGATTTCAACCAAATAATAATGAATGGCCAATGGCAGTCTTTTCCATGGATCATGATCAATAAACTCATGTTTACTTAAATGGAATAGATCTGATAGAGTGAGATCAAATGTTGAAAAGTCAAGATATGAACTTGGATTAAACCTTGAGTAGTTTCCTAAGATCAATGGTACATGTTCAAGCATATAAATTTAGGTCAATCAAGCATATCAATTCAAAGATTTTCAATAATGCTTAAAAGGCCTGAAGGACTACCAAGTGGTAAAACCTTAGAGTGTAGTACATATTAAATCCTAAGTATCTTTTAGAGATCAATAAACCATGTTGATTTGTACAAAATAATTAAATGGTGCAAGGTAAAGCTAACTTTTTAGAGGATATAGCTATCATTGGTGATGTAGAAACATAAATAAAGATGTCTAAATATAGTCTAAGCTTGTAATATGAACACAAGGATAATATTAAATCTGCTTGTCAACTTGATTAAACGTCAAAAGAGACCTAAAAAACATATGAAATCCCTAATTTGTTCCTGTTTGCATCATATGAGTGTCTACTCAAAGATGACTTGATTTAGAATCCATTAGTGAGCAATTTAATGAAATTTGTAGTAATAAAAGCTAAGAAGGATGTTTCTAGGGAGGACATGGAACTCTATGAACCAACATTGAATATCTTGTTTTGATATAGTTTGTATGGGCCTTTTGGAACATAGTCTTCATGTGACTATGATCTTTGTTATTAACATCAAATTTTTTGGTTTCAGATATCAAGATTAATGGAGTCCATCCAAAATGAAAAATTCCTAAGATTCATGATTTAATATCAATTTTTATATTTACTTTGGATATCCCTTGGTCTTTGATTAATCATTTGGATTTATTATAAGCCATGTTAAAACCTTAGTCTTAAATATTTTTAGCCTAGGTCTTTTAAATTGGGATTCAACTTTAAATGGAGACACTCTAATCTTACTCAAAATTATGTTTTAACACATATTCCATTGTTATAATCTTATCTTGGTTGCATATTTTTTATGAGTTTCATTTAGATTAATGGACATACCTTAAATGATCATGGTTTTACCAATCCAAGGTTAGTAAAGATTATTTTTTGTGTTTTATAGGTTCAATGGAATTTCACTTGGAGGATGAACATGCTTAGGGCTTTATACTTCAACATTAAATTTATGTTTTATTAGCCTATGGCCTATAAAGATTAATTAGTTATTTTTTAATCCATGATTAAATCTCTAGTCTAATGTTTCAACCTAGGTCCCTTTTATATCTCATGATCCCTTGAGCCATTTTATTATTGTTTTGGTCTAAATAATGCAGTGTCACTTTATTATCCTAGACTTAGCCTAAGGTTCTAAGTGCATTTATATAATTAAAACCTTAGGCTAAACCTTATTTCATGTCCTCTATTATTTGTGGGGTCCTTTTTATTATGTTTCTAGCCTAAGCTAAAAACTTTAGGCCATGTCTTTTTTATTTTGTATGGTTCCTTTATTATGCTAGAGAGTTAGCTTGAATGTTCTTAGCCTAAGGTCTTAACTCGTGTTTATTAATCATAAAATAAGGCCATATTATAAAAAAAATTATGCTAAGTTATTTTTTTCCTTTGAACCTTTTTTAAATATTGCACATCTCTACAAGATTAATGATTCATGTTTTCTTGTATGAAATTGATTTGACGATATGTGTCAAGTCAACCTTTCAACAAATCTCAAGGATAAACGTGGTGGTGATGGGTGTCACCATTTCATTAAAAGGCAATTGAGTAGCCAATGATAGCCCATCTCTTAGATTAAGATGCAATTGCATGCATTAGCTTAGATGAGGATGACCTAATAGAGTAAGATCGATGAAGACTCTTTAGCATAGCCAATATGAATGCGGTAATGAGACATGTCATAATTGAGGGAAAGATAGTAGAGGTAGCCAATGGTGGTTAACTATTGAGATTGAGATCAATGACATGCATTGATTCATGTGAATAGATCTAATGATGTAAATCAAGGAAGACTTTTCAAAGAGATTTTAACCAAAAATTACTGAAAAATTAGGATGCCATGGTGAATCCATGTGAGCATAAAATGGTAGAGTTAAAGATTTTATGGATTGGGTGATGCAAAGAGATGAATTAGAAGATAGTTTAAGGCATGAAACTTATGATTTCATGCTCACATATGCCATTAAAACACTAGTAAGACTCCCAAAAGACACTAACCAAATATAGAAGCATTAGTGTGATTTTTTATTCACTATGATCAAGTAAGAAAGCTAAATAGTCATCTATGTAAAAATAATTCAATCCAGAATGGAATTGTAGTCCACTAGTGAGAAACTTAATAAAATCACAACCATGGTAGCTTGAGAAGGTATTTCAAGGGGAAATAAAGAGTCCTATGTGATTTTAAAAGTAAGAAGTTAGGAAAAAGAAGTGATAAAGATCTCAGAGGCTAGATATATAGAGAGGATGAAATTTTTAAGTAACTTATATCTATTTTGAAACTAATAGATGAGTAGTATCAAAGGGCAAAAGATCCAAGTATAGATGTCAGTGAAACACTTCAATAACAAAAGAGACCTCAAGATCAAGTTAATTGAATTAAGAATATTACTTTTATAACTTAGTTTGTATAATGACCTAAAAATGAATATTCTTTTAGGCATGTGCAATTGGTAAAACACCTTCTTGTGTATTAGCATATTAAAAAGGATAATTTATTCTAGAAGGTGGTAATAGGGGTACTTATCATATGTACATGTCCCAATGTAATGGGAAATAACTAACTGACATGCCTAGTTGGTTGTCTATTTAAAGAAGTATGGTCAATTGTAAAGGGAATGGATTTATTAGAACCAAATTACTTTGTAAACTTTGATTAATTAATATAAGCTAGGAATTCTACAAAGATTGTCTAGTATTTAGTTATGTGAAGTGTTATATGGTTTTTCTCTCTTTCAAGTTTGAATGGTTCTTATGGATTCTAGATTTGTATCTTGAATTCAGAGTTGTTAATTTGTGCCAATGATAGATTAGTTGAATGTTCTTATGCTTATTTCATTTACTGCATGTCTTTTGCATTTGGTCTAATGGTGTTTACTTATAGGAGTGAATCTTTAAAGTGAGCTTGGTTCCTATTTGTATCATTTTGTACCTTACTTAGAAACTTTCATAATCTATTTTGTGATTTGGAATTAATATATTTCAATTTATACATTGGTTAAATGCATATTTTAATGATATTACAATTTTACCATAGTGTCTATAACAAAGACTAGTAACATCCTTCTTTCTACCCTACCCTTCCTTTTACTTATTTTTTAGCCTAATAACCTTAGTTTAATCATCATTATAAATATCCATCTTGTATTAGTCTTTATATTAATTATTAATCATTATTCATTATTCTTAGAATATTATACTACATATTCTAGATAGATCTATTATTTGGCCATGGTGGCTCCCATCCACCAAATAATATAAATATTGTAAAATAGTCACTTGTTTTCCCTATTTCACCAATAGATAATAGTATTATCACAATCCAAAATTCATGAATTATATTTTTTGAATTCTAAAATGAGAAGTGTTTGTTAAATGCTTTGGGCAACTGTGGTACACATTTAGTCATCAACACAAGGAAATGTTATGGAAAAGCGCAGGTGAGATATTTGGTAATGCTTTGACTATGGAGAATAGGGGAAGTCAAAACGATAGAGGAAAGAGCCTAAGGAATCATGATAAGTCTGAGAAGGGTAGTTCTAAATCCAAAATAACATTGTTTTGTTGGATTTGTGGGAAGAAAAGATACTTGAAGAAAGTTTGTTGGTTATGAAAAGGAAAATAAGGAGATGGACAAAAAGATAAAAATCAAGAAACAAATATAGAAGGTTATGTGTTAAAGGATGATTTAATCATTTATTTTAAAAACATTAATGATTATTATATGTTAGATTCAATGGCTTTGTTTCATGCTACACCCCATAAGAAATATTTTCAAGACTATGTTTAAGGTGATTTTGGATAGGTTTATTTGGGTGATGGTGAACCCTATAAAATTATTGGAAAGGGTAAGATACATATAAAATTATATAATGGAAATAAATAGTTTCTAAAAGAGGTGAGGTATGTTTCTTAGTTGAGAAAATCTAATTTTAGTAGGCCAGTTGGGAAGTGAGAACTGCACAGTTACATTTGTAAAATCTTCATGGAAGGTCACTAAATGATCACTGGTAATAGAAAAAGGAGAGAATGTAGGTATATTATATTTATCTAATGGTAATGTTTAATCTTATATTACTTTATATTCTATAGAAGTGGATAAAAAATTATGGCACCACAAACGTAGGCACATGAGTGAGAAGGGGATCCAAGTTCTCTACTCAAAGAATTTGTTGCTAGATTTGAAGAAAGTGTATTTAAATTTCTATGAGCATTGTGTGTATGAAAAATAGAAGAGAGTAAGATTTTTTAGAGTTGGGAAGATAAATAAGGATGAAAAGTTAGAGCTTGTGAAATAGATGTATGGATATTAGCTTAGGTATCATCCCTTGGTGGCTCTTATTATTATGTTACTTTTATTGATGATGCAACTAGAAAAACATGGGTTTATTGCATACAAAAAAATATAATGGTTTTGATAATTTTACTAAATGGAAATATTTGGTTGAGAATGAGATAGAAAATAAGTTGAAGTATGTCTGATCAGATAAGGGAGGTGAATACTGCAACAAGAAAATAGACAATTATTTTTCATCCCATGGAATTTGTAAAGATAAGACAATTCCAAGAACACCATAACAAAATGTCATGTCAAAAAGGATAAATAACATAATCATAGAGTGTGCAAGGAGCATGAGATTACGTATAGTGTTAATCTTACATTTTTATGTAGATGTTATGGAAACTATTGTTTATTTAATAAATAGAGGGACTTCAAGTCCTTTGGATGGTGGAATTCCAAAAGAAGCATGGATATGTTAAAAGGTAGATTATTCCTTTTTTTTAAAAAATATTATGAATCATTTATCCATATTGATAAAGAAAATAGAACCAAGCTTGAAGCAAAATCTAAGAAATGTAAATTTATTTTATATGGAGATAATGATTTCCATTACCATTTATGGGATTTTAAAAATTAAAAAATCATTAGGATTAGAAATGTGATGTTTAATGAAAAGGCCATGTATAGAGATCAATTGTAGGGAAAGAAATAAGAAAAGCCAAATACTAAATATACATTACTTGATGAAATCATTAGAAATGAAATTTCAAAAATGCTAAAAAATCAAAATGTGTAACAAATATAACAAGTACCTCAAACTCTAGGAAGTGTAGTTAGAATATTTACCAAAGTAAGTAGCATCCCTAAACTATACTCTCCATCACTTTATTATTTATTATTGACTAATGTTGGTGAGATATAAATTTAAGAAGAAGAAATGTAGGAAGGAATCAAAAAGAGGTGGGAGTAAGGTATAAAAGAGGAGATGGACTCCTTGGAACATAACCAAGCTTGGGATTTGGCTCAGTTGCCTATAGGCAAAAGAGCATTGCAAAGTAAATGGGTTTAAAGGTTGGAGGAAGAATATTGGTGCAAAAAGAGGTACAAGTCTAGAGTTATTGTAAATGGGTTTGTATAAATGAAAGGTATATATTTTGACTAAATATTTTCTCTAGTAGTTAAAATGACTTTTGTAAGAACTATTTTATGTTTGGTAGTAGTATAAGATTTGCACATTGAATAGTTAGATGTGAAGACATTGTTCCTTCATGGTGACTTCAAGGAGGAAATATATATGGATCAACCATAGGGAGACTAAGTCAAAGGTAAGGAGAAAATGGTGTGCAAGTTGAATAAAAGTTTATAGAGCCCAAAGAAAGTTACAAGATAGTGGTATTTGAAATTTGATATGTTTATTGAAGAAAAAACTTATAGTAGATGTTATTTTGACCACTATATTTACTTTAAGAGATCAGATAATTGAATCTATATTATCTTGTTATTTTATGTAGATGACATCCTTGTTTCATGGTCTAACATGTATGATATAAATGAGCTCAAAAGAAAACTAACAGATTTATTTACAATGAAGGATTTGTGTGCTACAAATTGAATCCTTGGTATGAGAACAACAAGAGAGAAAAAATATAAAATTGACATTGTCTCAAGAAGACTACATCAAGAAGGTGTTAGTCGAGTTCAATATAAAATATGCAAAACCAACGAGTACACCTTTGGGATGGCACTTCAAATTAAGTAAGGAATAATATCCTAAAATTTATGAATAAATAAATTACATGTCTAAAGTGCCATATACTTTAGTAGTTGTAATTTGTATGTTGTGGTGTGCATTAGACCAAAAATTGCTCATGCAATGGGAGTTGTTAGCAGTTTTATGAAAAATCCAAGAAAAGAGCACTAAGATGCAGTCAAGTGGATTCTTAGGTACTTGAGATGGACCATTAATAGATAGTTATGCTATGAAGGGTCATATGTTACCTTATAAATAAATATTTATGTAGACATGGTTGGAGATATAGATGGTAGGATGAGCACCATAGGTTACGTATTCATTATTGGTGACATAGAAGTTAGTTGGATTTAAAAGTTGTAGAAGATAATTACTTTGTCAACTAGAGAGGTATAATACGTTGTAGCTATAGAGGTAAGCAAGGAGATGATATAGATGCAATGGTTCATGGAAGAGTTGAGGTAGAAGTAGGAAGATTGTAGGTTGTATAGTGATATCTAAAGTGTAACTAATTTAACAAAGAACTCAACATTCTACTAAAGAACCAAACATATACAACTCAAGTATCATTTCATTCATTTAGTTTTAGAGGTTAGTCATCTAAAGTTGGAAAAGATCCATATGATTCAAGATCCTATAGATATGCTAACAAAGGTAGTCATTAAAGAGAAGATGGAGAGTTATTCAACTTTAATAGGTCTTCAAGGATAAAAGGGAAGATGAAAAACATGCTAGGGTCAAATTTCAAAG
The DNA here is from genome assembly GCA_037957365.1 of Torreya grandis. NCBI lineage: Eukaryota > Viridiplantae > Streptophyta > Pinopsida > Cupressales > Taxaceae > Torreya > Torreya grandis. The sequence continues at coordinate 228,693 of JARHVA010007117.1, read as the reverse complement.
AAAACTCCAAGGAAGAGTTGTAGTGATGGAGTTTCAATAATCAGTATCCAAGTGAGAGATTATTGGATGGTGGACCTTGATCTTATTATAATGCCCAGTTCTTGATAGGGGGTGTCAATGGAAACACTTGCCACTAGGGTCACTTTGGGGATCTATGGGGTGGAGACCATATTTTGATCCCCCATTACTGGGGGTTAAGGGGCACCCAAAGTAAAATTTTGTTAAAAATACATTGTAAAATATTGTAATTTCATTTTAAAAATCTAAACCATTCACTATTAGTTCATATATCTAATGGTAAAAATTTTATTTATGTATTTTTGTCTTGATATGTAACCCTCCTTTGATATGAGGGCATTGTAATCATAGTGACATACTATATAAGTGAAGATTCTATTATAGTGGATGTATTGTAGGTTTGTCTAATCATTTGTTGGATTGAATAATGAGAATGATTGATTGTTTCTATGTGGACATAACCCATATTAGGTGAACCAAATTAAGTATGCATCTCTATTGTGTTATTTTTTTTGCATTTTATTTCCATCATTAATTCATTAATATCTCTTTATGTTTTATATTCCTAACAATAGGTATCAAAGCTAGAGGTTTATTTGGAAAATAAACTCATAGGAAAAGAGGGTCCTAGTTTGAGTAAGAGTAATGGCATAAGAAGGAAATTTTAAGGTTAAGAAGTTTAATGGCTAAAAAAATAAGTTATAGAAGATGCAAATGGAGGACTATCTATATTAGAAGGATGTTTTCCTACCATTGAGTGGAATAGAAAAGAATATGATGACTATGAAGGATGAATATTGGGAAACTCTTGACAAAAAGACACTAGGAACAATATGTTTATGCTTGGTAGCATCGGTGGCCTTCAACATTTCAAAACACAAGATAATATCGGATGTGATAAAGGCATTGGTAGAGTGTATGAAAAACCCTTAGCCTCCAATAAGGTATTTCATATGAAGCATTTATTTAATCTATAAATGTCAAAAGGTGGGTTTGTTGCTGATCATTTAAATGAATTTAACATGGTCACAAATTAGTTAAGCTCTATAAGAGTAAATTTTGATGATGAGGTTAGGGATCTTTTGATTCTATGTTCATTTCCAGATAGATGGCTTGGATTGGTCATGGCTATGAGTAATTATTTCTCTAGTTCAAACATTTTAAAGTTTGATGATTTTATTGGTGTTATTCATAGTGAGGAAATGGGATGGAAAACCACAAGTGAGACATTTTATAATGCTTTGACTATGGATAATAGTGGAAGACAAAAGGATAGAAGAAAGGGCCCAAGGAATCATGGTAAGTATAATATGGGTACATATAAATCCAGAAGAACATTGGTGTGATAGATTTGAGGTAAGAAAGGACACCTAAAGAAAGATTGTTGGTTTTGAAAAAGAAAACAAGGGGATGGACAACAAGATTAAGAAAAATTAATAAGCAAATGTAGTAGGTTATGTGCTAAAATATCCTTTAATCCTTTATTTATATAAAATTAATTATTCTTGGGTGTTAGATTTAAAGGCTTTGTTTCATACTACATCCCATAATAAATATTTTCAAGACTATGTTCAAGGTGATTTTGGACAAGTTTATTTAGGAGATGGTGAACCCTATAAAATAATAGGAAAGGGTAAGATACAGATAAAAATACATAATGGAAACAAATGGTTAGTGAAAGAGGTGATACATGTTCTTGAGTTGAGAATAAATATAGTTTTAGCATGGTAGTTAGGAAGTGAGGGTTACATAGTTATATTTACAATAAATTTGTGGAATGTCACTAAAGGATCACTAGTAAAAGAAAAAGGTGAGAATGTATGTAAATTATATATATCTAATGGTAATGCTAACTCTTCTATTTCTTTAGCTTTCATAGAAGTGGATACAAAATTATGACACCACAGACTTGGGTATATGAGTGAGAAGGGAATGCAAGTTCTCCACTCAAAGAATTTATTTCTAGATTTGAAAAAGGTGGATTTGGATTTCTATAACCATTGTGTGTATGTAAAATATAAGAGAGTCAAATTTCTTAGAGTTGGGAAGACAAAAAAGGATGAAAAGTTAGAGCTTGTGCATACAGATGTATGGGGACTGATTTAGGTATCATACATTGGTGTCTCCTCTTAATATGTTACTTTTATTGATGATGTAACTATAAAAATTTGGTTTATTACATACAAAAAAATATAATATTTTTGATACTTTTAAGAAATGTAAATCTTTGGTTGAGAAAGAGATAGGAAATAAGTTGATGTGTGTCAAATAAAAAAATAGAGGTGAATACTACAGTAATGAATTTGATAATTATCATTAATCCCATGGGATTCATAGAGAAAAGATAGTTCTAAGAACACCAAAATAAAATTGTGTGTTAGAAAGGATGAACAGGACAATCATGGAAGATGCAAGGATCATGACATTACATGAAGGGTTGCCCTTATAGCTTTGGCCAGATGTTGTGGATACTATTATTTATTTAATAAATATAGGGACTTCAAGTCCTTTGGATGGTGGCATTCTAGAAGAAACATGGATAGGTTAAATGATAGTTTTTTTTTTTTTAAGCATTTTTATTATGAAGCATTTGTCCATGTTAATAAAGAAAATAGAATTAATATTGAAGTAGAAACTAAGAATTGGATTTTTATTGGATATGGAGTTATAAAAATTGGTTTCCATTTATGGGATTTTGAAATTTTCAAAATTATTAGGAGTAGAGATGTAATCTTTAATGAGAAGGTCATGTATAGAGATCATTTGCACAAAAAGAAACAAGAAAAGCCATACTTGGTGAAATCACTTGAAATAAAATTCCAAAAGTGATTTAAAATCAAAATGTGTAACAATTACAATAATTACATAAAAATCTTAGAAGTTTAGTTAGAAGATCTACTAGAGTAAATAGACTCCTTGAATGATACTCTCCTTCACTTTATTATTTAATATTGACTAATAGTGGTGAGCCAGAAGTTATGAGGAAGCAATGAAGATAGAAATCAGAAAGAAGTGGGAGCAAGGCATGAAAGAGGAGATGGACTCATTGGTACATTACCAAAATTTGGATTTGGCTTAGTTGCTTGTAGGTAAAAGAGCATTTAAGAATAAATGGGTTCATAGGTTGAAGGTAGAATATGGAAGTAAGAAGAGGTACAAGGTTAGACTTGTTGTAAAGGGGTTTGCACAAAACAAATATATAGATTTTAATTTTGAAGAAATATTTTCTCTAGTAGTTAAAATGAGTTCTATAGGAACTATTTTAAGTTTGGTAGCAGTAGAATATTTACACCTTGAATATTTAGATGTGAAGATGAGGTTCCTTTAAGGTTACTTGGATGATGAAATATATATGGTGAAACCATAGGGATACAAAGTCAAAGGTAAGGAGAAAATGGTGTGTAAGTTGAAGAAGAGTTTGTATGGCCTAAATCAAGCTCCAAAATAATGGTATTTGAAATTTGATATGTTTAGGATAGAACAAGGTTATATTATATGTCATTTTTACCAATGTGTTTCCTTTAAGAGATTAGATAATGTTAGATATATTATTTTTTTATTGTATGTAGATGGCATACTTGTAATATCTAACATGCATGATATAAATGAGCTCAAAATAAAACTAGAAGATACATTTACAATGAAGGATTTGGGTGTTGTAGAACCAATCCTTGGTATGAGAATAACAAGAGATAGTAAAAATAGAAAATTGACATTCTCAAGAAAAATACATCAAAAATGTGTCAGTCAGGTTCAAATATGCAAGATGCAAAACTAGTGAGTACACCTTTTGGAGGGAAAATTGAATTAAGGAAGGAAAAATGTCCTAAAATGTAAGAATAAATCAATTAGATGTCCAAAGTACCCAATGTTTTAGTATTTGGAAGTTTAATGTATGTTATGGTGTTCACTAGACCAAACATTACACATGCAGTGGAAATTTTCAGCAAGTTTATGAATAATCTAGGAAAAGAGCATTGTGATGTAGTCAAGTGGATTTCTAGGTACTTGAGAGGGACCACAATAGATAATTATGCTATGAAGGGTAAAATGTTATCTTCTAAGGATATGTTGATGTAGACATGGTTGAAGATCTAGTTAGTAGGAGGAGCACCATAGGTTATTTATTCAATGTTGGTGAAATAATAGTTAGTTTGATTTCAAAATTATAGAAGATAGTTGTTTTGTCAAATACAAAGGTAGAATATGTTGTACCTATAGAAGAAAACAAAGAGATGATATGGATGCAACAATTCATGGAAGAGTTGAGGTAGAAGTAGGAAGATTATAAGTTGTACAATGATAGCCAAAGTGTTATTCATTTAGCAAGGAACTCAACATTCCACTCAAGAACCAAACATATATAACTCATGTATCACTTCATTTGTTCAATTTTGGAGGTTGGTCAGTGAAATTTGGAAAATATCTATATGAGTTAGAATCCTATATATATGTTAACAAAGGTGGTCACTAAAGAGAAGCTAGAGAGTTGTTCAGCTTCAATGTGTCTTCAAGGATAACAAGGAAGATGAGAAACATGCCAGGGTCAATGTTCAAAATAAATTTTAAGGAATATTTGTGGTGATGGAGTTGAAATAATCAGTCTCCAAGTGAGAGATTATTGGATGGTAGACCCTAATCTTGTTATAATGTCATGTTCTTGATATGGGGTGTGGGGGGAAACACTCCCCCCTAAGATCACCATGGGGATCAAGGGGGGTGACGACCATATTTAGATCCCATTTAGAGGGGGTTTGGTATCCCTCGAAGAAAATTTAAAAAAAAATGCATTGTAAAATATTGTAATTTCATAGTACATCTAGACCATTCACTATTAGGTCATAGATGTAATGGTGGAAATTTTGTTTGTACATTTTTTCCCTAATAGGTAACCCTCATTTGATATGATGGCATTGTAATCACAATGTCTTATTGTGTGTATGAAGAGGATATTATAGTGGATGTAATGTAGGTTTTTCCCTTCATTTGTTACACTGAATAATAAGAAGGATTGGTTGTTTCTATATATACATAGCTCATATTGGGTTAGCCATGTTAAATATATGTCTCTATTGTGTTATGTTTTACGAATTCTATTTTCATCTTTAATTTATTAATATTTCTCTATGTTATATATTCCTAACAAGTGGTATCAGATCTGAAGTTTTATTTGGCAAATAAACTCATAGGAAAAGAGGGTTCCTAGTTCAAGTGGGAGTAATGGTAGAATAATGAAGTTTAAGGTTGAGAAGTTAATGGTCAAAACTACCAACAATGAAAGAAGAAATTATAGGACTATCTATATTATAAGGATCTTTTCCTACCATTAAGTGGAATAACAAATAATCTAGTAACTATAAAAGATGAAGATTGAGAGGTTTTTGATAGAAAGGCAATATGAACAATATCATTGTGTCTGGTAGCATCTGTGGCCTTCAATATTTCAAAAGAAAAGAACACATTGGATGTGATAAAGGAATTAGATAGAGTGTATGAAAAACTCTTAGTATCCAATAAGGTATTTCATATGAAGTGTTTATTTAATCTATAAATTTCAGAAGGTGGGTATGTTGCTAATCATTTAAATGAATTTAACATAGTCACAAATGAGTTAAGCTCTATAGGAGTAAATTTTGATAATGAGGTTAGGGATCTTTTGATTCTAATCTCATTAATAGAAAGATGGAATGGCTTATCATGGTTGTGATTAATTTTGTCTCTGGTTTAAAAACATTAAAGTTTGATGATGTTATTGGTGTTATTTTTAGTGAGGAAATGCAACACAAAATCACAGGTGAGACATTTGGTATTTCTTTGAATATGGAGAATAGGGGAAGAAAAAATGATAGATTAAATGGCCAAGGGAAATTTTGGTAAGCCTAATAAGGGTGGATCCAAATCTATAGAAACATTAGTGTGTTGGATTTATGGGAAGAAAGGACACTTGCTGAAAGATTGTTGGCTTCAAAAAGGAAAATGAGGAGATGGACAACAAGATAAAAATTACGAAGAAAATGTAGTAGGTTATGTGTTAAAAGATGATTTAATCCTTTATTTATATAACATTAATGATTATTTGGTGTTAAATTAATGGGATTTATTTCATGCTACAACCCATAAGAAATATTTTTAAGACTATGTTCAAGGTGATTTTAGATAGGTTTATTTAGGTGATGGTGAACCGTGTTAAATTATAGGAAAGGGTAAGATATAGATAAAATTATAGAATGGAAACAAATGGTTTTTGAAAGAGGTAATTCATGTTCCTTAGTTGAGAAGTGAGGGATGCGTAATTACATTTACATAAAATTTGTGGAAGGTCACATAAAGATCATTGGTAATAGAGAAAGGAGAGAAGGTAGGAACATTATATTTATCTAATGGTAAGTATGACTCTTCTATTATTTTATCTTCAACATAAGTGGATAAAAAATTATGGCACCATATATTTGGGTATATATGTGAGAAGGAGATGCAATTTCTCTACTCAGAAATTTTTTCCAGATTGGAAGAAGGTGGATTTGGATTTTTGTGAGCAGTGTGTATGGAAAATAGAAGAGAGTCAGATTTCTTAGATTTGGGAAGATAAAGAAGGATAAAAAGGTAGATCTTTTACATATAGATGTATGGGGACCATAAAAAGGTAGATATTTTACATATAGAGTTCATATCTTGATGGATTTTATTATTATGTTACTTGTATTGATGATGTAACTAGAAAAACTTTAGTTTATTGCATATGAAAAAATATTATGTTTTTTTACTTTTAATAAATGAAAGTTTTTGGTTGATAATGAGATAGGAGATAATTTAAATTTTGTCATATTAGATAATGGTGATGAATAATTTAGTAATGAATTTGATAATTATTATTCATCCCATGGGATTCATAGAGAGAAGATGGTTCTAAGAACACCACAACAAAATGGTGTGTCAGAAAGGATCAACAAGATAATTATGGAGCATACAAAGAGCATCATATTAAATTTAGGGTTACCCTTATAGTTTTATCAGATGTTGTAGATACTATTTTTTATTTAATAAATAGAGGGCCTTAAATTCCTTTGGATGGTGGCATTCTAGAAGAAGAATGGATAGGTAAAAAAGTAGATCATTCCTTTAATAAGACTTTCAGTTGTGAAGCATCTTTACATATTGATAAATAAAATATTAGATTCAATAGAGATATGAAGAAATGAATTAAATAGCTTTAAAAATAATAAATATAAATCCTATTATATAGGCATAAAAATAACACCTAAAAAATAAGGAGGTCAGTGTAACCAAAAGCATCAAGTAGCATAAAAAAGCTAGGCTTATGAAACCTACCTACCTAAGTGGTTAAAAACACTATAACCATAAGCATAAGGAATATAAATTAGAAAGTATCCTAAGGTAACACAATAATATGATAATACCCTACCTTAATGACTAAACTAGAAACAAGACCATATTTTTCCTTGAATTTTATGAACTTGTCTGAACCAAGTAGTTTGGTCATTATATCAACTAGTTACTCTACAATGGGGCAGTATAAGAGATTGATGTCTTCATTTGTAACCAAATATCAGATGAAATGATGGTTAATCTCAATGTGTTTTGTCCTAGCATGGAATACTATATTCTTTACCATCTTTAAAACACTTTGGTTATCATATAAAATTAGAGTAGGCTTTGATGAGTCAAACTGAAGATCCTCCAAGATTTTCTTTATCCATAAATATATACTTTGCTTCTATTGAAGATAATGACACTTTATTTTGTAGTTTTCTCCACTATGAGAAAAATCCTGAACCAAGGGTGAATACATATCATGTTGTAGATTTCTTTGAATCTACTAATCCTACCTAAGTAGAGTCAAAATATCTTGAAAGCTCAAACTCTACAAACTTGTTATATAGTATGGCAAAGTCAAGAGTACCTTTTAGATATATTAATACCAATTTTATAGCTAACCAACTTAATTCATGTGGTTTATACATGAATCAATATTGAAAACTTGCTATAGAATATCTAGTCTAGTGGTAGTGAGGTAAATGAGACTACCCACTAGTTGTAAATACATTGTTTCATTGGCTCGAGGTGAATCAATATCAATTAAAATTTTAGTTCCAAATTTAATAGGTGTGTGAGTTTTATTACAATCCATAATTCTAATCCTTTCTATCAATGATTTGGAGTACTTATTATATGACATGAATACAACATAATCACCTTGCCAAAACTCAACACCTAAATAGTATTTCAATAGTCCTAAGTCTATCATGTCAAAAGTACAAGAAATATTAGCATTCATTTGTTGAAAGAGACTATCACTCTCTTATTGATGGATATATCATCCACATATACAATGATAATCTAGATATCATCACCAAACACTTTTACTTAAAGAGGTGGTTTAAAATTACACCTTTTGAAACTAGACTCCCTTAGATATGAATATATTTTCATATACTAGGCTTGAAGAGCTTGCTTAAGCCCATACAAGTACTTGATCAACCTGAAAACAAGATGTTCCTTACCAAAAACTTGAAACTTCTATGGTTAAACCATGTAGACTTCATCCTCCATATCTCCATTCAAAAAAGCACTCTTGACATCTATTTGGTACACCTGCCATCCAAACTAAGCAGCAATAGTAACAATCAAATAAAAATTTACCATCTTTGTATTATGAGAAAAAGTATCTTCATAATCAACCCCCTCCTCTTGTGCATAACCTTTTACAACAAGTCTAGCTTTATGTTTGTCCAAGGAACCATCTTCTTTGATTTTTACCTTGTAAACCCATTTACAACCAATGGATTTCTTTCCTTATGGTAGGTCCATGAGATCCCAAGTCTTATTTCTCATCAAGGAATCATATTCTAATTACATGGCATATTCTCTCTCTGGCTTCCATTTGGCCTCTAAAAAATAATTAGGCTCAAATGCATGTGAAATAGTAGTTTCTAGAGTAAAATTGTCATTCTCACCTCTATTACCAAACTACTTTCCTGATCTCAATCTTCTTCCTTCCACACCTTGTGGCAATTCTCCTTCTTTTAGTGCTTCTATTATGGTATAATACCACTTTGGCTTCTTTGATTATTCTATTGAAACCTCATAATGACCTTCATTAATTCTCTCCCTGAAATGTGATTCCACTAATGAACTAGAATCTTGCTCAACTTTCACACCACAACTTATAATAGAATCATTAGAAGAAAACAATGACTCAATATCTAAAACTATACTAGTTGTTCTAAAGTATGGCATTTGGTCATTTACTATGACATCTCTATTTACCACAACTTTATTAGTAGAAACATCAAGTAATCTATAGGCCTTTGATTGCTCACTATATCCAACAAACATGTATGCTTTGATTTTTGCATCCAAGTTACTTCTCTTTTGATTAGGAATAACTACAAAATCTACACGACCAAAATTTCTAAAATCACATACATATGGAGTTTAACTTGACAAAGCCTCCTCTAGATTCATATTCTTCAATGATTTTGTAGGACTTTTGTTGAGGATGTACACTATCGTATTCACTACTTTTACCCAATATCTATATGGAATTATTTTGATTTAGACCATACATTGAGCCATGTGTATCATCATCCTATTTTACCTTTCCACAACTCTATGTTGTTATGGAGTGTAAGGGGTAGTGTATTATCTATGTATGCCTTTAGTTGCACAAAACTCCTTAAAATGTTTTGAGTTGAAATCACGCCCATTATCTATTCTAAGATATTTCAGGGACCATCCTGCCTATTTTTCAACCATAAATTTCCAAGTAAGGAAGTTATAAAAATAATAAAATTTCTTCACTAGAAAGTATACCCACTTTTTCCTATAGAAATCATCGACCATCAATAGAAAATAATGGGATCCAAAAAGGGGTACGTATTTATAGTAGACCATGCAAGTCTACATGTACTATATCCAATACTCCCTTAACACTCAAAGCTTTACCAGCATCAAATTAATCTCTAACTTACTTCCCTAACTGACATCCTCTACATACATGATGGCTATCCCAAATAGAAGGAATTCCCTTAAGCATCGTAGTCTTGCTCAATGTATTCAAATACTAAAAATTTAAAATGCCCATACTTTTCATGCCATAGTGAACTTATGATATCAACCACTACAATTGCACTTTCCTTTACTCTTTTTGGATCTATGATCTTATACAAAACTTTCTCACCAATCCTAACAATAATAATCTTGTTATCTCTGGTAGTGACTAAACATTGTTGTCTTTGAAATTTTATAACAAAATTAGAGTTTGAAGTGATCTCACTAATTCAAAGTAATTTTTTGTTCATATCAGGCACATATACTGAATTCCACCATAAAAATTGATCTAAACATTACCATATCCCTTCAAAAAATGAGTTCTACCATCTCCCAAAGATACAAATTCATTACAACTATAATTTTTAACAAAATCCAAATATGAGTCCTTATGACATGTATAATGGCAAGATGCCCTTGAATCAAAGTACCAAGCTCGATCTACCACAAAATTACCATTGGAAGCCATGAAATCAAAATCATAATATTTTTCCTCACCTTCACCTTCAACTATATTCACATAATGAGCTTTCTTTCTGGGGTTAGCCATATCCTGTTATCTTTTCATGTAATCTTTCTTAAGATGACCAAGTTGCTTACAATAAAAACATTTCCACTTTAATCTCTTATTAGAACCACTTACTTGTGAAGTTTATATCAGATAACTAGTAGTTTTACCACACTGCTTACCCTTTCCCTTGATGAATAATATACTCTCTCTAGAAGTATATGTAGACAACATTATCTACTCCTATCATCTCTCCTTCTATAATAGAAATGTGGACAACTTTTCAAAGTCCAAAGTCTGTCTTAGAAATCCTATGGAAAAAAATCCATAAATGACTCAAATGAAGGTGGAAGATTCTACATAACTAGAAAAATCAAATCTTGCTCATCAATAGGCTTCTACATAGCCTTCAACTAATCATTGATGTCCTTGATTTATGATAAAAACTCAAAAATAGAGCCACCTTCCTGCATCTTAGTATAAATAACAAATTCTTCAAATCCAATACCCTACCAAATTTATAAGCCTAGTATTTAGAAGTAATATTAGTCCACAAAACTGATGAAGTGGTTACATTTCTGACCTTTGAGATTAATTTATCTAATACTAATAGTTTTAACAACATAAGAGCCTTGTGATGAAATTTATCATAGTCATCAATACCTATGATAGGCCTTTGCTCTTTACAAAGCACTATTTGATCTAGATTATGATATGCATATATCATCAAAATCTTGTGACTCCATGAATTTAAATTTTTGTGTGTCAATTTTTGTGGATCTGGCAACAAGAGGTGTTGTAAACTAGCAATTTTGACCTAGTTTTTCAAAAAATGCAAATACCAAAAAAACTATAATGAATTTACATAAAATTCCTCCTACCCACTAATTCAAATGACGAGCTGGTCAATACCTCTAGTTTTTAGTAATAATCTCAACATCGTTTGGGAAATTTTAAACTTTTCATCTTTAAAAACACTAAAAAATGGAAAAAAAGAATTAAATCAGGGGATCTACAACTTTTATTTAAAAATTCCTTCTCCATCAATATCTAGATAAAAAAACACAAAAAATGGTGAAGTTTTCAAGCAAATTGACTTTTATGGTTTGCTTCCAACATAATTAATTACGTTCCTCCAATCAAATATTTAAGAAAAAAATGATTTTTCCATTTTTAATTTAAATGAATTGCAACTTATTTTTGATTGGTTTGATTAAAACCTAGGATAAATATTCGTATGAAATAAATCCACCAATAAAAAAACACGTGCATTCCCAGAGAAATGGCCTACCTATATTACTTCAAATATTGATTTTGGATGCAATTCTAATGGAAATTGAATTCTATCAGATCCAAGAAGCTTCTCCCAACTAAGATAAAATTACAGCAATAAGAAATAGGAGAAACAGTGAAGAAATGAATTTTTTACTTCTCCTATGGTGCCTTCTAGTGTCATATGACATGTAGGGATAGGGAAAAATAAAAATAGGCCTTAAAGACTCTCCTTTTATTTTCTCTCCCTCTATCTTGGTCTTAATAGACCTTATCTTTATTTTATCTATTTTTTTGGCTTTCTTGTTGGTCATAAAAAAATAAAATTTGATTTTCTTCATCTCACAGCTCTCCACCAGGTGCTTCACGCTCCTCCCTGACAAGACCATCCTCTCTTGCTCCACAAGCTCCCTCCCAATCTTCCTACACCACAAGATTTGATACCATATTAGATTTAGCAAAGAGATGAATAAATAAATTAACTAGCTTATGAAATAATACATAGAAATCCTATAATATATGCACAAAACAAACACTCAAAAAATAAGGAGGTGGGTGTAACCAAAAGAATTAGGTTGCATAAAAAATTTAGGCCCATGAAACCTACCTACCTAAGTGGTTAAAACCACTATAAAAATAATCATAGGGAATATACCTTAGAAAATAAACTAAGGGAACACAATAATATGCTAATAAAAAATAGAACTAGGCTTGAAGCAAAATCTAAGATATGTACTTTTATTGGATATGGAGTTAATGATTTTGGTTACCGTTTATGAGATTTTGAAAATGATTAAATCATTAGGAGTAGAGATTTTATATTTATTGAGAAGGTCATGTACAGAGATCAATTATAGGGAAAAAAATAAGAAAAGACAAATATTGAATATATAATATTTGATAAAATCACTGGAAATGAAATTCCAAAAGTGTTAAAAAATCAAAATCTATAACTAATACAACAAGTACCTCAAACTCTTAGAAGCATATTTAGAAGATCTCCTAGAGTAAGTAGACTTCCTAAATGATATTCTCCTTGACTTAATTATTTATTATTGACTGATGGTGGTGAGCCAGAAATATATGAAGTAATGTAGGTAGAAACCAAAAAGAAGTGGGAGTAAGGTATGAAAGAGGAGATGGAATCCTTGGTACATAAATAAAATTAGGATTTGGATCAATTATTTATAGGTAAAATATCATTTCATAATAAATGGGTTTATGAGTTGAAGGAAGAAGATGGAGGCAAAAAAAGGTACAAAGATAGAATTTTTGTAAAGGGGTTTACACAAAATAAAGGTATATATTTTAACAAAATATTTTCTCTAGTAGTTAAAATGACTTCTATAAGAACTATTTTAAGTGTGGTAGCAGTAGAATATTTTCACCTTGAACAGTTAGATGTAAAGATGGTGTTCTTTCATGGTGACTTGGCAGAGTAAATATATATGGAGAAACCACAGGGATATGAAGTCAAAGGTAAAGATAAAATGGAGTCCATGTTGAAGAAGAGTTTTAATGGCCTAAAACAAGCTCCAAGATAGTGGTATTTGAAATTTGAAATGTTTATGATAGAATAAGGCTATACTAGATGTCATTATGACCATTGTGTTTACTTTAAGAGATTAGATAATGGTGGTTATAGTATCTTTTTATTGTGTGTTGATGACATGATTTTTTGATGTTCTAGCATGCATGATATACATGAGTTCAAAATAAAACTATCAGATTCATTTGTAATGAAGTATTTGGGTGATACAAATAAAATCCTTGGTATGAGAATCATAAGAGATAAGATAAATATAAAATCAACATTGTATCAAGAATAATACATCAAGAAGGTGTTAGTCAAGTTCAATCTGAAAGATGCAAAACAATGAGTACACCTTTGGGAGGGCACTTCAAATTAATCAAATAACAGTGTCCTAAAATGAAATAAGAAATAAAATACATGTCCAAAGTGACCTATGCTTTAACAATTATAAGTTTAATGTACGATATGGTGTGCACTAGATCAGACATTACTCATGCAGTAGGATTTGTCAATAGGTTTATGAATAATCTAGGAATAGAGTTTTAGGATGTAGTCAAATGGATTCTCAGATACTTGACAGGGACCACTGATAGACAATTATGTTATAATGGGTTAGATGTTACCTTACAAGGATATGTTTATCCATACATGGATGGAGATCTGGATTATAGGATTACCACAAGTTATGTATTCACTATTGGTGACATAAGAGTTAGTTGGATTTAAAAAATGCAAAACATAGTTGCTTTGTCAACTATAGAGGTATAATATGTTACAACTACAGAAGCAAGCAAGGAGATGATAAAAATGCAATAGGTCATTGAAGAGTTGAGGTAGAAGTGGGAAGATTGCAGGCTATATAGTGATAGATAGAGTATGATTCATTTAAAAAAGAACTCATCATACCACTCAAGAACCAAATGTATACAACTCAGGTATCACTTCATCCATTCAATTTTGTAGGTTTGTCAACTGAAATTGGAAAAGATCTATATGAATCAAAATCATGTAGATATGCCTATAAAGGCAATCACTAAAGAGAATTTAAAGAGTTGTTTGGATTTAATAGGTATTAAAAGATAAAAAGGAAGATGAGAAACATATTAGGGTTAAAGTTTCAAAAAATTCCAAGGAAGAGTTGTAGCGATGGAGTTGTAACAATCAGTCTCCATGTGGGATATTGTTGGATGGTGAAGCTTGATCTTATTATAAAGCCTAGTTCCTAAAAGGGGGTGTGGGGGGAAACACACCCCCACTTGGTTTACCACAGGGATCTAAGGGGGGTGAAGACCATATTTGGAGGCCCCATGGTGGGGGTTCGGGGGTAGCACCCTAAAAAAAAATTGTTAAAAATTCATTGTAAAATATTATAAATTAGTAGTAAATCTAGACTGTTCACTATTAGGTCATAGATCTAAAGGTATAAATTATATTTGTACATTTTCCCCTAATATTTAACCCTCCTTTTATATGAGGGAATTGTATTCATGGTGGCATACTATGTGAGAAAAGAAGATATTGCAGTGGATGTATTACAGGTTTTTCCCTTCAATTATTTGACTGAATAATGACTTCTTGTTTTTGTGTGGATGTAGCCCATATTGGGTGAACCACATTAAATTTGTGTCTTTATTATGTTATGTTTTCTACATTTTATTTTTGTATTTAGTTCATTAATATTTCTCTATGTTTTATATTCCTAAAACACTCCTACTTATGGAGTGGTTACTTCAAACATATGGGGATGTGTGTAGGATAAGGGAGAATGAATCAAAGATGTAAAGATTTAGCTTGAACCTGTGTCTAGCATGGAAAAAATAGATCTAAATTATTATAAAAATACTCTAGAGTTAGAAAGAGAGTTGTGATAATAGAGGAGATGAATAGATAGAGCATGTTTCAATAAATTGTGAATAAAAAGAGTGGTGGAATTGATGATTTGGGTAAGACAAGACACCTAAGAGAAAGGTACAAAAAAGAGAAGTAGAGCAAGGAGCTTAGGACAAATAGGTACAATGGTAAAGTAAGTTATGAGGGTCTATCATGGATAAAAGAATAAGGTATTAGTATATAATTAGAATAGATGAGTAAAAGTTCATAGTTTTTAGAAGGGGTATTCTAGAAAGAATATCAAGTATTACCTTGTCGCAAACATAGTATAGGTTTAAGTATCGAGATATACATCTTTGGAGGTAAGTATCATCTTCAAATGAAGCACACATCCCCCAAGTCCATAATTTTTCAAAATATTAGTAATTCCTCCTTGACTTTAGATGACGACACTCTGCAAGGACCAGTTACAGAAGAAGTTTATAGAAAAGCTCTAGAAGTAAAAAAGTCTACATATCATGAAGTTACATAGAATTTCTCAAACCAAAAAAAGAAGACAATCAAAACATTGATTGTTATAGATACATATCCTTTAATCCTTGTGCAAGCTAATAATTTCATTACATAACTTTAGATTTTAGAAAAAGAGGAAGGAAATGATGGAGATGTATCTACAACTTCTTTAGCCATAGAATCAGAGGATATAAGACAACTTACACTAGATAAAGATTCATCCGCAAGTGTGAAAAATTCCTCAAAACCACAACCATCATTAACATCTATTGCAACAAAATCAATTATGATATCTATACAAAACCCTATTATGGTAGCATAGTTGGGTGCATTTATACATTTATCTCCCTATGATGGGTCTATAGATATTGAGTAGTACTTACTTACCTATGACATGAAATGGAAGGAAAAATCAATCTTCAATGACAATATCAAGAAGTTTTAATTGATCAATGCTTTCCGTGGACATACACTAGAGTTTTCATCTTCCAAAAAAATATAGCTAGAGAATCCTTAGATGATGTTAAGAACTGTGTCATCTTAGAATTTAAGGTCAAGAAGAGTTCAAGCCAAATGATTTAGGATTTAAAGGAGATCCAACAAGGACCTTAGGGGACTACTAGTAACTATGATCACATATTTTATAAATTCATGAATAAGATATAATTTGTTTTAGAAGATAAAGATGAAGTTTCCTGGTTTCTATAAGGTTTATAACTAAGGATCAAATTTTTCATGTCTTAAACTTGGTTTGGAGATAAATCTGATGTCAAATCTATTATGATTTAGGTAGAACATATTGAATATTATGGTGACATAAATGTACCATCATCTAAGGTATAAAGTACCTTATAAACTATTATAAGTAGATTGTATGAATTTCAAGGAAGGGTTGAGAGACCCAAGTTAGATATCTGGTACATAGAGTGTGAAAAGCAAGGGAACCATAGCAATCAATGCCCTCATGTTAAGATAGAGTTATATAATATATGAAAAGTGGTAGGGGATTAAACCTCATATTTTCATATTTTACAATAGTACATAAAAACTCCATATGACATGTATTCTAATTCTTCAAATCGCCCACACATGATGATAAGGATTTCTCTGCACTTTAAGAACTAAAGGAGGATATAACTAACAACTTTTTTTTGGTTATTGCAAAGAAAGCCAGAGATGTACCACATGCTACTCCTACCTTGGGAAGCATCATACTAGGGTATAATCTCTTGGCAATGCCTTGGGTTCCTAAAGTATAGAAACAACCTCATACACTAACAAGTTCCCTACATTTTAAAGAAAAATTGAATATTACCTCGCAGAAGATCATAAAATCAACTATGACCTACCCATATCAAACTCCATGGAATCCTATGATTCCTCAAGTGCAATAATATAGATGGGATCTAAATACACAAAAGTCATAAGTGGATGGATTTAATGAAAATAGACAACATCAAAGATGGAATGTACCCCAAAATAGTGTAAATTTTGGGCAATCACAGTACCAAGGTGGATGGGGATTTTAGGTGAATAGAGGAGGATACATAGGTGGATATCGAGGTGGTGCACAAAGAGGTAGAAGTAAAAATGGGCCTAGACCACCCATTCATTTTTATCTCTATAGAGAACTAAACCATGTGCAAAGAAATTGTCTTGCAAATCCTTAGAGACAACTTTACTATGCATATTGTAGATTGACATAGAAGCATAATATAAAAGATTGTCTAGTCTTAGAAAGATAATAGAGGGAGACCTATTAGAAATGTTAATATGATTCATGCATAGCTAAAGGAGGATGTTACATTACAAGCAATAATTATAAAATAACATACAGAATAGGGATTACCTCCATTATAAATGCCTAAGGACTTCGGTATTAAAAAGGCACGACCAAATTGATACCTTGAACCAACTAATGAAAAGGGTTTGATGTAAGAAATTATGCATATTTTAAAGATAATTTAGCAACAAGGGACAAATGAAGGGTACGATGCCACTCTTGGTGCACAAATGTATGGGCTAATAGTGCATATAATAAGATAGGATGGGGTTATCATTACATTGATGGATTTGATAAGACTCATCAATATGCTATGTAATGATCATATCTCCTAGAACATCATGAACCTACTTCATAACCCAATAGAATATGCACAAAAAATCTAGTAGTAGATGGATAAGTTGGTTTGGTTTGTAAAGAAAAAAACCTTAGGATATTGATGCAAGGATGGACATATAATTATCTAGATATGACATACCCAATGTTATATTTAATTTTAGAAGAACTATAAAAAACGATCCCTAGATCTACTTGAAAATCCTTAAGAAGACATGTACTGATTTATAACCCTATCATGCTCAGCCTTGCAAACTATGGTAGGGTCAAACCTATTAGTCACCTAAAGGATTTTCAAATCAAAGTCACATAACTTAGTCTATGAGGTGATTTATAAGTAATTGATATGAATATAGATAAGATTCACTACCCTGATCTGATAGGGAATAACGGGGCCTATGATGGATGTATGACTATTAACATAGTCATGAATCAATTAGAGTCTCATCAAGATGATAAGATCATTATCATTCTTCTGAATAAGATTGAGTCTAAACCTTATATCATTTCAAAAGAGCTAGACTCGCCTTATATTGGTGCCAATGCCAACTAGATGAAGGTGTAGACATTATAATTTCATATACTATATATAGTTTTTTAGATATCTTAGGCCCTTATTATTATTTTAAATCTCTTAAATATAAGTATCTTAAGGTTTAGTTTATTTACCATTGGTTACCCAAAAATTTGCCTTTTCACCTCCCTAACCACCTAAATATATTTAAACCTAGGGAATCCTAACCATATTAACCACTTCTCCCACATATGACCCTATCCCCAATAACTTTATACTTACCAAAATGAAATTTACACATTGTTAGAAAAAACTAGCTCAGATATAACCTTCATCTACCAATTTGGGTGAATTAGCATTGACTCTCCCATGATCAATGTTGATTCTCTGGATTGACATCAATCCATTTATAACTAGCCAACCTTTGGATTTTAGATGATGTATTTTTTTACATCAAAATTTTGCTTAGATTTTAGAAGAATTGAGGAATATATAACACTACTTTGCTAAAATTTTGTTATGTATAATCCATATCTATCATCTCCAACTTGAAGAACTATGTGCACCCACAGGGAGGAAATTAATTATTCCTACAACCAAGATCAAGGTAAGTATTTTTATTATATTATTATATTTTTTATTAGTTCCCTTTATTTCCATATTCTTATCCAATCCTTAGAATACAATGTATATCCCTCTATGACTAAATATTAGCCTCTATTATCCAATCAAGTCTCTTTTTTAATTAAGTGTAATTTCAAATAGAATCGTGGCCTATTTATTCTAAATTGAAACCAATTTTATAGAATCATCACCGATCCTATAAGATTTAAATTGATCCATTGTATTTTATTTTCAAAATTTGAGCCTTTTATCTCAGACCTTTGTCCATAATTCATTTTGATTTTCTATCATTTTAAAAATGGTTTTTTTTATGTAGATGACTCTACTTGGTATTGTAGATGTCATTAACATCACTGATATGCCCATAGTATCCCAACCCCTTTTTGTTGATCAAAGTGACATAGCCTTTAAGCAATCACTTTGTGCCATTATTTACTCTCTCTTTTGAATCCACTACTGACCAACTTGATGTTATACAAGAGAATGTGAATGTTGCTAAGATTTATTGAGATGAATATTTTAATTACATTGATATCTTAAATGAAGATTAAATCATAATCATTTTTTTAATCATATTTTTATATTTTTTAATTTCAAGTGTTGTTTATCTACTTAATTATGAAAATATTGAGTTAGCATCCACTTGAGGAAGTTCACAACTTATCAGGATTGGTTCTTAACCCTGCAACTCACCCATTTATCTATTAATCTATTTTTGTCTAAGTTGTTTATTTGTGTGTAGGTTATTCTTCCAAGCCAAAAATAAGTTCCCTCATTTGTTAGGTTCAAGTGGTGAGTAACGATCTTTGTATCTCTAGTTATTCATCTTAAACCCTATATTTCATTGAGTTATTATTAAGTTAAATAAATTAAAAGAAAAATGAAAAAATTACTATAACATTTTGGCATGCTCAGTGGGACCCCTAAGGTCTCATTTCTCTTATTATAATTCATTATGATTGTTGTCTTCATTCCAAATAAAATCCAAAATTTTTTTTTAATTTCCTTTTAAAGGTTAAAAATAACTACATACATTTTTACTCACTTAGATAATTCATATAGAATAATCTAGATGGTTAAATTATCATAGAAATTAATTCTTTCACACATACCAAACTACTTACATAATAAAATCATCAAACATTAACATAAGCGAGTTGAATAGGATTTCATCACCTAGAGGTAACCTTCATCTTAGCTATCCTACTTAGATTTCACCACCAAAGGGAGAACGAAATTAGTACACTGACCAAGTATAACCACTAGTTAATATATACTAGCTAAGTACTTGATAACTTTATGCTGAGGTGTGTGAAGTGAGGGGGTAGGCCCCAATACTAGGCCACATATTGATTCCAAGACATAGATCTTTTTGAGACTAAACAAACCTAAAACCATCCCTAGATTACCACTTTTTAGGACCCTTGGTAACCTTTCTTTTCTTTTATCACACTTTAAAGTTAAAAATTAAAATATTTTTTGGTACATCTTTAACATGTGTGCATTTTTTCCACTAAATATGAGATACTAAAAAATACTTTTGTGCGCTTTTTGTCTTTATTTCTTATATTTTACTTTATCATTATATGGTTTTGATGTGACAGTAATTTCTAAATAAAACCTAAACCCCAGCTTCATCCTCATCCATAGAGAATTCTCTTAGTCCTCCTACTTCTCCTAAGCCCATAGGAGAAGGTATTCCTTAATATTATACTCAAGGTGATCCTAAATTCACCACTTTATTAGATAGTAATCTAATCACACATAGCCATTACCTCAAATCCTAAGATATATGCATCTCACTTTACCCCATACACATTTTTCTAGGAATGCTTATGGCATGACTTTAAATAAAGGTGAAGGGTTTACCATAGATATGGTGTCCTGCTATAATAATCCTCCCTTGACAAGTTCTGACACTAACACTATGAAACCTTTAGGTAATCTACCTTTGGTAATATCTATTTTTCCATTCCCAATTAGTACCCAAGCTCAAAATATCACCATACCCCAATCTATGTCTACTCCACCTCTTATCACGTCAATTTAGAACCTAGTTATCGCAATCGTATCAACCCTTCCACCTATCCAAACTAGCATACCTTCAAATACCCAAACTCAACATTTGTAACAAGCCCCTATAAATCAATTACCTCAAAAATGTATCCCATTCACAACCCAATACATATCTCCTTCACAAGCTCTTAGGTCAACTTATATACCCTTGCAATCCCCATAGTATGTGGTGGAATCTAATCAATCATGGCCACCTCAATCAGTTATCCTTTATCCCATCACTTTTCCACTTAGTTTTCTACTTATTAACTCCCATAGTAAAATGTCTTTGGGGGAATCCCTCAATACAATACCTAACTAAACCTTATGAGTATCCTTATGAATAAGATAGATAATTTGGAAGCCTTTACCTTTAGGAAGAAAAATATGCTCACTTATGAGAAAAGATGTAACAAAAATATTAATCCAATAGTCCCTATTAGACGTTAACTTCCATGATGGGAGCTCTTAAAGTTTTTCAAGTTTCAAAATAAGGAGTATCTTCAATAGTACCTTTGAGGATCTAGACGTGATTGCTACCTTATAGCTGATGATGATGCACTTATTCTTAGGATCTTTCCTATCACTATTTGGACTTACCTTAGACTAGTATAGATCAACTCCTTAGCATTCCCTATTCTCTTTTGGGTAGCTATCCCAAATATTCTTAAATTACTTTTCTATCAACATCATAATAAAAGTAATTATCACTGACCTCTATGCCATCAATAAGTTCAATGACAAACCTATCATTGATTTCATGGCTAAATGGAGGAGTCTCATAAACCAACTCATATTTTCCCTTCCATAGACTAAAATAATTAAATTATTCATGATATCATGTGTTAAACATATATCATTGATGTTATAGGTATAATCCTTTAAAACCTTTGATGAGGCCTTTTCTATGGCCTATAAATTGGAAATTAGATCCATAAAATAAGGGAAAGTGAAATTATGTAGTAAAAACTTCAAACTCGATCCCTCTAAAGTGACTAAAAACAATAAAACCAAAGAAGCTACTAATGCCATAGTTTTGAAATCATCACCATTACAAATAAAAATCCATTCTAAACCATCTACCTCTTAGGCACAATCCTAGAAACCATTGGCACATTTTCATCCATGATAGTATACACCTTTGGGATATTCTTACACATCTATCTTAGATAATCTCTTAAATTAATCTATCATCTAACTTCCTATAGTAAGATATCTTGATGATTCTCTTCCTAAGACTAACTGGTTTAAGGAAAATGACTTTTACAAATTCCATTGTGTAATAGGTCATGACATCAATAGATGCCACTTTTTCAAGGGTAATTATAATTAGATAACCCTAACATGCCCCCTAATTAATCTATAGATATCTTTAGTCATGTATTCCCTAATCATGCTTCCAAATCTAATTCTATCTATGCTAATTTAGGATCCAAATCAGACCATGAAACTCATGTAATTAGTATAATCCATGATCATCTTCTACCTAAATAATTTTATAGTGATTCTATCCCTGATACCCTTATAGGATACACCTTCGAGCCATATGAATTAATTGAAGTTATCCCCATAACTTCCTCAAGCTTTTTGAATCTCATTATTTGGGATCCACTTAAGGAAATAGTATTTGAAAACATTCAAGATGATCAATTAGAAATAAAAGAGGAAAATATTATCGAGGAAAAGGATTTCTTAGATATTTCATAATATATGAATACCATTCCCCACATCATCTCAATACCTACATCTAACATATGTGTCCCCTCTAACTTATTATCCTGTAAATAAACTATCATGTTACCTTAAAATAACTCAAGACCAATACCCCTCATTACTCAAGGAGAGTTAAATATTAGAAAAATTAAGGGAAAATTTATATGTACCAAAAACAAAAACCTTGAGGCCCCATGAGAAAAATCATTTCAACATCATCCCATTAGGATTGAACTCCCTAAAAAGAATATCCCCACTAGCACTAATCAAATCCAAAAAGGGAAGGTGCCATTTCCACCTATTCAAATAAAAGCATCTATATTGGGACCCCATCTTTTAGTAAGACTAAAAGACACCATCATAAAATCATCTACTAAAGAGCATGTATCACCACAAATAGATCTTCCTACTATTATAATACCAATACCTAACCCTTTAAACCCATAGTATCTACAATTTTTAGGTCTAAGATATTATCCTAAAAGCAAAGTACATATTGTAGG
Organism: Torreya grandis; assembly: GCA_037957365.1. NCBI lineage: Eukaryota > Viridiplantae > Streptophyta > Pinopsida > Cupressales > Taxaceae > Torreya > Torreya grandis. The sequence goes on along the minus strand of JARHVA010007117.1, from coordinate 205,419 downwards.
GACTATTCAAATAACCAATTTGAAAGGTCAAGATTCAAATTCAAATACCTCTTCCCTACGAATTCCTTGAAAGACTAAAAAACCAAGTCAATATCAATTAAAGGGTTCTTATTATAAAATCCTAGATCAGTTTATCCAAACCTCCCTTTTCACTCTACCACCCATAAAACCCATTAACCCTCATATTTAGAGACTAGTGTGGTATCAATAAAACAAGAAATGTGCATATCATCAAATAGCAGGTCATGATATGAAAAGTTATAAAGTGCTAAAAGTTATGGCCTAAAACTTATTAGAATAAGATGATCTTTTAATGAAATAGATAGATCATGACCATCCCCATAGTCAAAATACTAGGGTCACCTCCACCTTAAGAAGTAATATAATATCAATAGTATCAAAATGAGCTATAAAAGAAGATAAAACCTTTGATAATTCTCAGTATCAACCCCTTTTCAACCCTCTAGATATGGATGAGGTTGAAAACATAATAAATCCCCCTTTATTTTAGATAGATACAATTCACATAGGTATGTGATCCTGAACTCAGGGTCATAAGACCCATAATCATGATAAAGATAAAGTGATTATTTTAAAAGCACCAGCTCCTATAATAAAAAATCCTATAATATCCACTCCAAAACCTAAAATTTAGATTTTGTCGAAAGTGCAAAACATAAGGCTTCATAATTAATATAGATATATGTTCTAAAGTAACTTCATCAACTATAGATCAAGATGTATCTATATAAACTTATCTAAAATTCTCTACAACATCACGAGGCTATAATAAAAGCATTGAGGGCCACCGAAACACAAGTTGATGAACCCCAACCTTTATCATCTTTCATTGCATCACATCAAAATCCATAATCCATAACATTCCATGATTCTAAAATATTGCCCTTACATACTGATGAGCAAGATCCCCCACTATTTATCACTACCCAAATTGATCAAACTCAAATAAAAGGAGTAATGATTGATAATGGTGAAATGTAAATATCACCTCCTCTCATGCATTTAAAAATCTATAGTTACCTAAAACCATTGTAGCCCAATCTCCTATCATATTATGAGTATTTAATGATACTATCACCTCTACATTAGAAACAAAAGTCCTTCGCATTCAAGTAGGTATGCATATTCTACCTAAATTATTTTACATAATAGAATGGGAGTTTTAGTACAACATCCTATTAGGTCATCCTTGAATAAGCACTATGTGTTGTGGCCCCTCCACCTTGAATCAATGTATTAAGTTTGAATATGAAGGTAAAATATACAATGTCCCAATTGATACCCATCCATTTAAAACTTACAACCTCAACTTTCACCCAAATAATGCTTTAATTCCATTTTAAAACACTACCACATCATCGTCTAATGAGGCATCAACTAGTATGACAATTCTTGCATCAAGGATTACTAAGGATTATATTGATTCCACATTTTCATCAGCTATCAATTAGAGAGTATCAATTATTGACTCTCAATACTTTCTTCACTCCCTAGGAATATGGGCATCTGAATAAATAACATGCATATTGTCCAAATTTAGCATACATTATTCCTTTTGGTCCACCTTTCCTCTATTCCCATTTGATCTATGGGGGAATTGATCAACTTTATTTATGTCTTTCTAACCAAACCCATGTTAAACCTATTACCTCAAACTTTTCATTCCTTGATAAACCCCACTTTGTAAAATCATACCTAAAATTTTGTGCTTGTAAAGGTTTTAGCATAGGACATTATGAAAAGGATCCACATGAGGTTACATTGGGAGATTTTAAGAAACCCCATGAAAATCACAACCTTGATTTTAACAAGAATCCAAAAAATACCACAAAGGTTATTCCCCTTCCTATCCTTGAAGAGGGCATGTCCTCTTCACCATCTAGCACCCCTTCTTTGATAAATGATGTCATATTCATTCCCAAAAAAAAAAAATCAATGGCATTACTATAGAACCTCTCATCTATCATCACAATGGGGAGGTCAAAAACATTCCTCTATCCTACCCAAACATGATAGGGTAGGATTTTCCCACCATCCCTATTATTTATTTTTAGGATGATGAGTATATTTTAACTCAGTTAGGCATAGATAACTACCATATACATAAATATCTTCCATTTGAAACCTCTAGTCTATTAAATAAGGCTACCATTGACAATAACATAGGATCTCATGGGAATCCACAAATAGTTAAGGTTAGAAAATCTTTGGATCCCTAGGAGCACCAATATTTCACTAAATTTTCAACATATCATAGTGTTTTCTTGGTCCTATACTAACATTCCTTTTATTTACCTATCCATTGTCATCCATAACATTGTCACATTCCCTAATGCTAAGTCTTTAAAGAAAAATCTTTAAAAAATGCACCCTCACATTATTCTCTTAGTCAAAGAAGAGTTACAACATCTCTTATCTATTAACTTTATCTAACCTATTGATTACCCTTAATGGGTATATACTATCATCCCTATCATAAATCCCATTGGGGAACAATGCCTTTGTACTAACTTTCACAACCTTAATCTCACTTATCCTAAGGATGATTTCCCTCTACTTAATATTGACCAATTAATTGATTTAACAACTAGGCATGAAGTGTTATCACTTATGGATGGTTTATCTAGATATAATCAAATCTTCATCACACTAGAAGACCAACATAAGACTTCATTTATTACTCCTTGGGGGACCTTATGCTATCAATTATGCCTTTCAACCTAAAGAATGTAAGAGCCACTTGTCAAAGAGACATGACTTATATCTTCCATGATATCATGAATAAAATTATTGATTATTATGTGGATGATCTCCTTGGTAAATCAAAATTATAAAAAGACCATATTTAGGCCCTAAAATTCATCTTTGCTCACTTAATCCAATTTTACATCCATCTAAATTCCAGGGATAGAAGTTTACCACACTAAGATCAAAGAAATTTTAGAAATGCCACCCCCATATAATCTTCAGCATATTTGTAGTTGTCAAGGTAAATTATAGTCTATCATCATTTTACCTCCCAAATATCTGATTGATGTCAAGCATTCCCTCAACTCCTAAGGAAAGATGTCCATTTTAATTAGGACTCTAGTTATTAGGAGGCCTTAGATCCTCTTAAGAGCTACATTATTTCACCACTAGTTTTCACTCCCCCAAAGGAAGGTTACCCATTTTTTATATATTTTCACTACAGATCATGTCCTTGGAGCCATGCTTGCCTATTATGATGAGTAACATAAAGAGAAGGTGGTTTATTATATCATTCATACACTTGTTAAGTAGGATATACATTATTCACATATTGAGAATTTATGCTTGGCTCTGGTTTAGGTATCTTCCAAGCTTCGCCATTATCTTCTTAATCATAAAACTTATGTGGTCATGAACACTGATCCCCTAAAAATTTTGCATTAAAAACCTTATTAGAATTAGTGAATGGTCAAAAGGCTGATGATTTTGGCAAATTTTGATCTAGATTTTATCCATCAAAAATTAGTTAAAGGTAAAATCATTATTGATCATCTTGTTGAGGAACCTCTTACCAATAATCAACTAGTTAATTATGAATTCCCATATGAACCCATAACCTTCACATCTCAAATAGATCCATAATATCAAATGACTCTATTCTTTGATGGATCCAAATGTGAGTATGGTTGGGGAGCTATAATTATCCTAATCCCTCCTAGGGGAACCTATACCTCTATCTTTTAAGCTTGATTTTGACTGCACTAATATATGGCAGAATATGGGGCTTTAATCATAGGTATCCAAACTACTTTAGACTTGGGTATTAAAACACTTAATATCTATGGTGATTTCTAGCTTTTGGTCAATCAAATTAAGGGTGTACATCAATGTAAAAATGATACCCTTAAAAAATATAAGACATTGGTTGATTAGTTACTAGCTACTTTCAAGCATTATGTTATCTAAGCCACTCCTTGGTCAACTAACAAGTTTACAAATTCCATGACTTCGTTAGCCTTATTTATCCCATCATCATCCCAAGAATCTAAGATTTTTTGTCCTTATCTATAGGATTAATCAACCTTATTTCACCAAACTGATCTTCCTTCCATCCATAGTGTGGATCAAAATCCATTAGATCTATGATATGCATAGATATTTGATTATTTATCAAGGGGGCTTACTCCTCTAGATCTATCAAAAAATAGAAAGTGAGATTTCCATAATTTCATCATGCATTTGGTCGTACTATGGGGTGTTATTTTTAAGTGTGGTTTTGATGGTATCCTTCTTCATTGTCTATATAATCATGAAGCTACCCTCACTATCAAATAATCTCATGATGGGTCATGTAGGGGACATTTTAGTCATTGTACCAATGTTAAGAGAATATTATGATTGGTCTATTATTAACCACTTTAAATTTGGATTGTTGTGAATACATTAATAAATGCATAAAGTGTTAGTAGCATGCCAACCTATCCCATGTCCTTATTCAAGTATTATAGGTATCAAAAGACTTTTGGTCTTTTTCCTAGTGGGGATTTGATCTTATAATTTATATTAATCCTAAATCTTCTTATCATCATGGATTTATGATTACTGGCACTAAGTATTTTACTAGGTGGGTGGAGATTATCCCTCTTATCTTGACCAAAGTAGATAAAATTGTATTCATTAGTTATCATATTATTAGTCACTTTGGTGTTTCTCATAAGATCATCATAGATAGTGTAAGATCTTTTAAAAAAATACTCAAGAGATTTGTGATTATTTTAGCATTAAACTAATATTTTCCTCACCTTACTATCCTCAAGCTAATGGATAGTCTGAGTCATCTAATAAACTCTTGTCAAAATCCTAACTAAATTTTTTAATGAACCAGGAAAGAACTGGCATCTTCATGTTCCCTTTTCCTTATGGGCTTATCAAACTAGTATTCAAACCTATACAAGTGCTACTCCTTTCTCCATAGTCTATGGTACCAATTCTATACTTCCTCTTGAGGTTGAAATTTCTTCTCTTTGCATCTCCCTTAAAGATATCATTTCTAAGGGTGACTTCCATCAATAATTATTACCCCAACTTGAACTCTTGGATGAGAATTGATCAACAACCCTTGACCATCTCCATGTATATCAAGAATGAATAAAGCAAGCCTATAATAAACATCTAAAACAATTTGAATTTAATATTGGTGACCTTGTTTTAAAATAAAATCAACGTGTCACTAATATGGAAAAATCAAAAAGGGAAAATTTGCTCTGAATTGGTTGGACCATATATTATCACCCATAAATATGGATCTAGGGCATATCACTTGGCTTCTTTTGATGGAAAATTAGAATGATAACCTCTTAATGCATTGCATTTTCATCTTTTGTATTGTTAATAAGTCTTGATCACCTTAGGCCATTTAGTTTCTTGTCTTTTGGTTTTATTTGATAAAACCAAATCCCTATTATTATTATACCAAATAATGATGAATAGATACATACAGTTATCTGGAAACATTGTCAATCTTTAACTTGGATATGAATACCTGAGTTGTATTCATAACATGATCTAAATTGGATAAACTCTACCTATAATGATAAGGATCTCCAGATCATTATTTCTTGAAATCCCTCCTTATCACTAATTCATTTTGAGAATAAGAGTATTATCTTATACAACAAATATTTGGGAAATTATCCTAGGATGCCTCATGCCAATCCATAAAGAAATAATAGCACTTGAGATCAAAATAAAATAATCTATAAAATAAGAAAAATAATAGACTAATCCCTCAAAGGAAAGTTATGAAATCTACAAAATCTACAAATATATATATATATATATCAAAAAGCATAGATTGTTCCCTTGAAGGAAAACTGATTTGAAGGGCATCTCTTAAAATATAGATCACTCCCTTGAAGGAAGGTTATCATTCATAAAATATCCCGAAAAAGCTTCCCATATTGATCAGCTTTTTAAAATTTAATATACTTTATGCATTGATCAGTCTACATGGATTGTCACAAAAGGATTATAGGGTTAACCTTAGTTTTGGGTCTACAAGATGAAAACATCTTCTTCATAAGAATTCACTTTCTATCAAATTAAATCCTTAGAAATTTCCATCTCAAATCAATAAGATCTTGAACATTAGTTGACCTAAGGTTGTTAGGCTATTTATTAGCAGTCAGTTAAGGATGCACATGCATTCATTTCAAGATGTTTTCTTAGGTCATGGTATGAGCCAATAATTAGAAACAAAACCTTTTGTAAATTAAATTTGTGACAATTAATTATAAATTTTCCACATATATGAATTAATATCCTAATCTAGTAATCCAAAAATCTATAAACATGAAAATTGTAAGCTATAAATCACATCCATAATAATCATGATCCATAAACATTTTTCATAATCCATAAAATCCATACACTATAATCTAATTCATATTCATAATAAAATAAGCATAATTTATTTACATTTCATAAAGCTTTAAATCCATAATCCATCATCACATATCATAAAATATATAATTCATAAATCTATAATCTAATGCACATCCATTATCTATAAACATTTTCATATAAAAAACCCATAATCCATAATCTCATTAAATCCATAATCACATAATCAGAATTGCATCCATATTAATTTAATCATGAATGTTTTATAATTACATAAAATCCATAGATCACATAATCAAATTCATATCCATAATAACATAATCATGATTTATAAACATTTTATGAGCATTTAAATCCATCAAATACATAATTTAAACCCATAATTATATTTCATAAAATACATAAAATCCATAATCCATGATCTAATTCACATCCATAATAACCATAATCCATAAACATTTTAAAATCCATAAAATGTAAAAACCATAATCTATCACATGGTTTAATAAGATATATATATATATATATATATATATATATATATATAATCGCATCATCTAAATACAAGTATCTATGATAACATAATCCATAAACAAAATACATAATTCGTAAATCAATAATCTAATGCGCATCCATAATCTATAAACATTTTCACATAAAAAACCCATAATCCATAATCTCATTAAATCGATAATCACATAATCAAAATTGCATCTAGATTAATTTAGTCATAAACATTTTAGAATTACATAAAATCCATACATCACATAATCAAATTCATATCCATAATACATAATAATGATTTATAAACATTTAAATCCATATTTTAAACCCATAATTATATCGCACAAAATACATAAAATCCATAATCCACAATCTAATTCACATCCATAATAACCATAATTCATAAACTATAAATTATAAAATCCATGTCCCTTCTCATCCACAAGTACTATAGCTTTTTTTTGCATAGGTTATAAAATCATATATATGTATATATATATATATATATATAATCCTTCTTAGTAATAGTCATCACTCTTGTGGGTATCTAAAATGTCTCGACAGTCATGTCCCATCACTATAGTAAGGTGACCAACAAGATATCATCTCGATGAATGCACTAGTAGTAGTGCACTCCTCCTAGGCCTATGACCTCTAAGTGTGACCACTCATCATCACTAATCTAATCCTACCTACATCTACATTAGATTCCATGCCTATCATCATAATCCCCTATAAGCCTAACTTCTCCTAAAAACTCTACTTAGCCTAAACCCTAGACTTTAATATAACCTTTTCACCCTTTATGTATGAATAAACATCGATACCTTATAGATCAACATCATTCTATTAGGATCTATACTATTTTAACTGAAATTTTGTTGATTCCTAATGAATCATCATTGATTCAAAAGAATTGGCATTGATTATCTAGTGCCATCCTACCATAGTTTAAGCATTAATCCTAATCCCAACAAGCAAAAAAATCAAAAATTAAAAAAGATTAAAGCAATAATGGGTCCTACCTCATCTTATGATCCTTGCCATCACCTCAATCTATTGCCACTAGCCTCCATTTTCTCTCATGTCAGAATCATCATTTTAGCTCTCATGCATCATTTTATTTTTTACACAAATAGTAGATGAGCCCTTTTTCATTTGGGATTTTGTTATATACTAAACTTTATATCATCACTAATCTATTTTAGATCAATGTTGATTTGGTGGATTGGTGTTGATTCATTTTATATTAGCACCGATTTGCCCATTTTTTCACTACTTACTATTTACATGCATCTAGTCCTGCTCCTTAGCCTCATTTTGGTACCTTGCCATATCTACCCTATTATTTATCTTATACCATTTAAATTTTGTGTATTTTGACCCCCTATTTATCCCTCAGCCTATGTAAGGCATGTACTTTTTAGGTATCTCCCTTTAGTGGGTCTTGAGAGTACATTATCTCTTAAGAACATCTATTTATACGTAGCATGCATACCAGATGCACACTAGATGCTTTGGTCAGCTAAGTCTTATCACGTTTCCTCTTATTTAGCCTTTATTTAAGCCCACATGTTTTATTAGTGGCATTTTTTATGGGTCTAGCCTCAGTGCATCTCTATCTATAGTACCTTACATCTTATCAGTGTAAAACATATACTTCATGTTATGCATCCATGTTATTATATCTCATTTGTTATCTACCCATCCCATCCACTATTCCATTTTTTAAACCCATCACCCAAATTTTATCCTATACTAGTGTAGACACTATAAAACTACACGTAATGGTTGTATATATTGAAATAATCCTAAACCACCTTAGGACCTTCTAAGGACCATCCCCTAACCCTTTGATCACAAACATGAGTCTAGTTAGCTGACTAGCTAAACTGGATCACTAACCTACCTTAACTAAACTTATCTTTTGACACTTGACCATTGATGGTCACCCTAACAATCAATGATTAGGCCTAACCATTGATGATAAGGTTTCCACATCTTAAATGTTAAATGCCCACTTCAACTACAACTTGCTTTCTTATAATTAGCTTGCTTAATCCACTTATGAATCAATGCATGTTGAAGTTTAAATTAGATAACAAGTTAAACCTCTTTTTAGACCTAAAATTCTACTTCCCCCTCCTCATATAATAAGAGAGGAGGAGGAAGTGAAAGAGGATCTAAAATAAATCAATCATATGCATCTAGAGTCAAAGCCTCTTACATCAACACTTCTTTTTATAGGTGTTCTTCCAGTGACTAGTGAGCTAGAAAGTGCAACAGAGATCCAAAGTGCTACCAATCATTAGCCAACACCCATATATCATTACTCTATTAAAATTTTGCTAGGATTTAGCAATAGATATCTTAACCACTTTTAAGATCATAAACTAGAAAACTAAGTATCTATTTTCATTAATTAGTTACTTTGTTATTGCTTCATGACCAACCTAGCCTAAACCCAATTTCTATATTTCCATTCTACAACCTTACGAGATCAATTTCTTGAGCACACCCAAAACTCATATTAATTTTTCATGATCACCTTGATCATCAATGATCTATCCTAACTACTGATACTTACCCTAACCATCGACGGTCACCCCAACCATTAATGCTCATTGTCAGATAAATAAATGGTAAGTTATTTTCACCTACTAGACCTCAACCAAATCCTAGTTTCATATCCCATACCTAATCATAGAACCCTACCCCATTTTATAAACCACACATGATTCATTTGACATTAATATCAATTTTATTATTACTATAATTATTCAAATTCACCTATTCATTTATCAAGCACTTCTTGTATTTCATTTTAGTATCTTTTATGATATGTGTAAATACTTTATCTTATAGAACTTGATTTTTTAAAAGTGTGGATTGATAGCCTTTAAGGAAGCTCATGCTTCTTGGATCTAGCTTATTATCCAATCTACCCTACTATCTAAATAATCAACTATCTCCTTAGTGTTTTCTTATCTATAGGTCATTCATTCTGAGCCAAAAAAGACTATATACAACCATTTAGATCAATCTACACATAATATATCAGGTTCTACTAACCATACCCTTCTCAAGTTTATTTCATCCTTATAAAGAATATAAGAAAAAATTATCTAAAACATTTTGGCATGCTTGCTGTGACACTTGAGTCTTTTCTAAGGTTCATAGTTGTATCTAGGTGCTTATTCTTCTTAACTTTCTGCTCATACAAAAAAAGCAAATTTTCATTTTGGGCTTAAAATTGACTGCATACTTTATTTTATTATTTATTTTATCTCATATATCTTAATTAATCATAGATTAACTCTTATCACACACACAATACCAAACCACTTATATCTAATCAAGAATCAATCATTAACATAAGGCTCGAGCCATCCTACTTGAATTTCATCACCAAGGAGAGAAACAACTCAACTTTCTAGTTGAGTATACTCTTTAAAAATCAGCATATATTGGCTAAGCACCCAACACCCTTATCTTTGTAGTTTGTGAAGTGAGGGGGTAGGCCCTTATATCAAGTCACATATTGATTTCCAATATAGATCCTTTTAAGAGCCTAAACACAACCCAAAACTAACCATAGACTTCTTTTCTAGTACCTAATATAGAAGCCAATTTGAGTCACACAATTCTTAAAGCTTAAGGCATAATCCAGAAGAGAGACTAAAAAAAACCTTAAGATTTGATGTGCTTTAGTGTGTGTTTCATCTCCTTGACTTTTTCTTGTCTTCTCTTTGCTTGAGTTGTGAAATTTTTGTATCTTCCTCCTTTCCTCATATGCATGGTTTTAACAAGACAACAACTAAGAAACTAAGTACAATAGGACCCCCCCTCATAATCATCTATCTTCATCTTCTCCCTCATCCATGGAGTATATATGAAATGTAGAATTTTTTCCTCATCCTTATAAGAGTCATACCATCCTTCAGATATTTTCCCAATTGATGTCTATTTCTCCACCTTTCTAGATAAAAAACCCATAGCCCTCTATCATTACCTTAATACCATATCCCATTGTACCACTACTTTAGTTCCACCTGTTAACCATGCCTATGGCATGCCATCCCACCCTATGGGTGACATTGTTTTGCCACTATCTTCACTCAAACTCTAGTCACCTAGGAATCTTATTCTACCCATAATCCTACTAACACCACCATCCAAAACCAACCCACTTAGCCAAGTAACACCTAAGCACCTTCTTTCCCAACTAATAATCTCTTAGTATAGGGGTTAAACAAAATTTGGTCTCCAACACTTCCCTTACCTTAGGATTACACTCTATTATCGTCACCATCATTCCCCTAATTCCTAAATTGCCTACCTCCACTCCATTTTAGAGCTTGGTGGTTCCCATACCTTATAGCCTTCCGCCTATCCATACAAGAGTTACCACTATTTCTCTATCTACTAACCCAACCATACCTCCTACCTAACCTATGTTAATGTATCAATAATAACCCATTTCACAAAAACCAAGCTACATCCTTAACCCATAAGGGTATGTACCTTTACCTTCCACCCAACTACCTATATCCACACATTCATATGTGGCATCATCCCAACCACCCATATCCACATATCAACATGTGTCAACTTCTCAACCCCCCACCAACTATACATATGTCATACCTACCCAAACCCAACACAACCTAGCTTACAACTATGAGAGTGAAGAACCCCAAACTGACCTTGTCAAAATGTTAATGGACAAAATCACTACTTTGGATTCATCCAATTCTAGAGCTCATAATATTTTGTCATATGACCAAATCTGTAATGAACCAATTCAACTATCCATCTTAATTTAACCATATCCTCCTCAATGGGAACTCTAAAAGTTTTTAAAGTCTTAAAGTAAGGAGGATCCTCAACAGCACCTAAGAGCATTTAGGAATTCATGTTATATGATTGCCTATGATGATGTTCTCCTTATTTTCACCTTCCCCATGTCTCTATCAGGTATAGCACTATATAGGTCCATTGTTATTACTAAGAAATCCCTATTTTATTTTTCCCAACTAGCTCATATTTTCTTAGATCACTTTTCCATAAACATCTCTAAGAAAGTCTCCAACATTGATCTTTACTCCATTTAGCAATTTGATGATGAATACATTCCTAACTTTGTGACCTATTAGAGAAGTCTGATAAACCAACTCTCCTTCTCTCTACCCTAATCTGAGTTAATTTAACTCTTTTCCTAGGCTTGTGCCAAACATATCTCCTCTACTTTATAGGTTCAAAGCTTCAAGACCTTTCATGAAGCTTTCACCATGGCACAAAAACTAAAAAATAGGGCCATTGATGAGGGGAAGTTGAAATTGAGAAACAATAATTCCACCTTCAAATCAAATGAGGCTTCCTCATCCAAATTGAACAATCAAACCAACACTATTTCTAAGAACAAGGGAACTATGAATGTGATTGTCCTTAAGACTGCCCCTCTACCCATTATCAACCAATCTAACTCCTCTAATTCGTCTAATCAAAACACTAGGAACCCAAACCACAACACCTAGAAGTAATTTAATCTATGTATAATCATATGCTTTAGTCTTGGAAAAGTTATTAAAATCTAATATCATACAGCTTCCCCCATCAGATCTCCATAACAAATTGATTCCTCTCATCATGTACTAGGATGGTACAAGGATAATGAATTGTGTGTCTTTCACCAAGTCATTGGATATGATGTTAGTAGGTGTAATACCTTCTAGACCATTTTCCAAACTCTCCTTAATAAGGGATAAATTGTGTTGGATAAACCCAATGCACCCCTAAACCAATCACTTGACATCTTCAGACAACCATTTCCTAACCATGCTCCTTTTACCAATAGCAAAAACAAAATAAAATCTTCTCATGCTCATGAGGCCCATACTATAAATATGGTTCTTGGTAGACTCATTGCTAAGGAAACCATCACCCAAATCATCTCTTCCCCCACTACACTTATTGAAATAGTGGATTCACCAACCTCTCCTTTGATATGCACAGTAGATGAGGAAACTATTCCCACTCTATCATTTTCCTCAATTATATGGAAATCCACTCTTCATTTAACAATAACTCCTAAGGAAGAAACCATTTTGCCTACATCTCCCACTGAGGAGTTACCTTCTTAGATATTAGAGCCTTTTAATAAAGAAAAGGGTGAGGTAATCATTCATTCCCCTCAACCCTTGGTTCTATCCTTCAAATCCAATAATAAGGGATTCAGACCCATATATAAACCCTTCTCCAAATTGGTTAAAAAATTAGAATTCATACTTTACCCTAACCTAGAATAGGAACCTTTTAGAAATATACTAGACTCTCATATAGAACCAAGCAGGATCCTTCTTTAGCACAATGACCTACCCTTTCAGCTATTAACTCCACTATCACCACAACCCAACCACCAAACACCTCTACCCATTAGTCTATGGTATCACCATTAGAACCAAACTCACTCAAAGTCACCAAATCACATTCTACCATTCTAACCAAACTCACTAAGAACCTTAGTATATTTCTTACTCATAACATTACTCACCCATTGGTAAAGTTAGATTTAAGCCCATTAAACCTATCAGAAAAACCCCAAGCTAAGACAACAAAGAAATTAAAACCACCTAAAAAGCTAAAAACCAAAACTCTACCTCCCTTATCCACTTTTCCCTCTATTTTTAGACCCCATCCCTCTACATTAATTGAGAAACCAACCATGTCAATCAAAATACAACCACTAATTTTGGTTACACCATCACTTCTTATTTCATCCATACCTATTTTCACCACACCACCCATGAACATACCTCTTATCTCATAACCATGCATTAAAACAACTAATTATACCTTGATTATTTACCCTAAAACCTTTTAACCTCAAACCATCAACCTCTCTACTAAAACCTAAACCATCCACTAGGGACACCCATTCACCCAAATCTTTGACCATGATTATCACTCCTAAAAGGGATTCCACCCCCACTACCAAACTGAAACCCTCCACACCTTTGCCATCACAGTTGAGTCTTACTCTACCATCCTATAGAGGTTATTACAAGCATCTTCCTTAACCTTGCCACATAATAGACCATTTGACCCACACAATCCTAAACTATCTTGGTATAATGACAAATTAATATGTTTATACCATAGGACACTTAGGCATGACATGAAGAAATATAAGGCTCTCCAAGAATTGGCCCATCAACTATATCATGAGGATGACTTATTATTAGATGAGCCCCATATGATCTAGACACCGATCCAAGAACTAAAAACCATCGACCAACACATGTGTACTCCTCTTCTCTCACCTCAAAGTGAAGATGAATTGATGTAATCACCTATCTTGACTCCTCCTCCAATCCATACCATCTATGTGATCACATGATCACAAGCTCAAGAAAAGGATAAGAGAAATACAAAGGTTGCCATTCCATAGACATATCCCTCTTCTATCACCCAACCATGTAGCCAACACCAAACACCTTTACCTTTAACCAAACCCAAAGTGTCCATCTTAAGAAACTCTCAATCTAATCCATCTGAATCAATCCAATGAGAAGTTATAAAATATCTTCACCAAACACTAGGAAATATGAGTTTGTATGAACTAATCAATACCTCACCCCATCACTACCAAATGATGATAGAAACATTGCAATTTATAGAGGTTAGGATAGAAGACCCAAACCTCTAGTAACCTTTATCATATCTCCTCACCTTTCTAACCTTATTACTTTCAAGGATTCAAAAATACCTTCCATCCATCTATATGTCTGAAATCCTCCCATCATTACCATGTACACCAACCAAACCCACATCCATCTAGTTATGATTGATTGAGGAGCTAGTATTAACATCATCTCCTCATACACCTACAACCAACTAAAATTACCTGAGAACATCATGTTGGAAACCTTAGTGGTGCTTTGATCATTCAATGATACCCTAATCATGACTTTATAAATTATTGTCCTTCACATTCACTTAGGACCCCACATACATTCTAAGCTCTTTTATGTAGTAGGAGAGTTATAGTACAACATCTTGTTGGAATGCCCTTGGATTCATTCCATGGGTTCTGTGTCATCCACCCTACATCAGTGCATCAAATTTGACCATGAAGGTCAAGTTATTACCATATAAGCTAACCCAAGTCATTTTACAGTATATAACATGATGTAATAACCCAATGCCATTATCTTTCCCTAATATAACAATCCTTCATCATTTAATGATGAGACCACATATTATTCCACTAATGAATCATCCATAAATTCTTCCATCCCTTACACCCATATCCCCATAATGAAGCCTTTGGAATCAACCTTCCAACATATTTCATTAAGAGACTATTGGCTAAATATTTTTAAGCTAACAAAATTACCTAGGTAGTCATGTGATTAAATCCCCTTAATTTAATATTGAGATGTTGTATAATTATATCTACTTACTTCTAATTATCTAATGTTCGTAGTTATTCATAAACTATATAGATTATTTGCAAGTTACATTGTTTTTGGGGTATTACTTTAATCACAGTGTTCATGAACCATAACAAGGTGATTTTGTAGCAAGTAACCAGCTATTTCAGGGAATTTGTAAAGAAACTCTAGAAAATCAAGAGTGTAAAACTATAAAATATGGATAAAAATAAGTTTTACTTCATAATAAGCCATTTTATAGGTCTTATTACATCTGCACAAATAAATAAGCATTCAAGAAATGATAATATTTTAAACAAATTTGTAAGAAAGATTGGAATTCACATTCAAATTAAGCATAACACAAATTTTACCATTTTAATATTCAAATATCTCTTGAGACACAAATTTACACATAAAATAATTTATTTTTCTTTCACTTAGAACCAATTTAATACAATGAATTTCTCAAAAATCTAAACACAAAGTTTTAGATAGCTTCAATTCTCTTTCTTTAGTTATAATGGCTATGCAAAAATTATCATCCCTAGGTACATAGGCCTACACTTATATTTATACATAAATAGATGTCAAATTTAAATAGGTAATGTGTTGCATTAAAATTGGGAACTTTTAAAGTCCATCTTCCTCAAATTTATCATGTGTGGCATGTAACAAATAATGACATGTAGCATTTTTCATTTTTGCTATTTGGATTGAACATAACTACTTTACATGTAGCACAAAGTTTTCTTAAGTAATTTACATTCATAGAATGACCTCAAGTATTGGCATTTAACCAAATTAATTGAGTCTTACAATTTTAAAGAGTAATTTGCCTCAGTAAGTAACCCTACTAAATATCTTTACTTAGAAGTGATTTCTTCTAACAAAGTTATTTTACAAATAAAATGAATAAAATGGAAGAAAATTGGAAGAACGAAGAATAAATTTAAGGAAAAAAGAGAAACAATAATCATTCCACTTCATGGAATTTTGATCTACATTTCTCTTTGTACTTGATGTGCTAATACATCATCAACTATATTGTTGCATCATTGGGTTTAGCAAGTGATTGCCTTTCTATCTCAAATCTTAGCATTTCCTTTTCCATTCTTCTACTATGAGATTTTTACCTTTTCAATTCTTTGATCAAGTCTTTTTATTTTTGGTTGACATTTGATTAACTCTATTATGGATTTAGTTGTGAAAGGAGTTGTGAATTTGTCCATTAACTATTTGAATTGCTCATATAACTACTCTAATGTCCTTATAACATTATAAAACCAAATGATAGTAAGACCATGGAGATAGTCTTCCAGATTCACATTCTCATTATGAGATTCTTCCTCTAATGTCTTCATTTACTCACACATTGCTTCTAGAATACACACCTGAAAAGATCAGAGATACTCCTCTTGTTTTACCTTCTTTACAGATCCTTTAGGAACAATATTTTCCTTAATTAAATTTTTTTCACTCAAATGACTTATTATTTTTAGACTCTCTTGCTTCAACTTAGAAATGTCATTTTAATTCTCTATCTCTTTCATTACTTCTTTTTTTTCTTTCAATTTCTTCAAAATATCAGTATGAACACCTAGAAATTTAGGGAAAATATTTTATGTAGTTTAATTCATCTTTTATATCCATTTATCAACTACCTTAGTTTTATCCCCAATTTCTTCTACCTCCATTATCACTTATTTTCCAATTGAATGTCTCAAAATGATATATTATTATGGAATAGACCTAGCAACCTTAGCTATTATTTCATATAACTCAGTGTTATGTTCTTTCAATTTAGCCCTAGAAACCTTCTCTTCATCAAGTTTCTTAATGAGAGTGTTAATCAAGGTTTGATTATTTTACTTTAGGCCTTCAGTGGTAACTTCCCCAAGTGATATCTTTTTAATTATTAAGTCACTTTATTGACTTCTTCTTCTCTCATCCCTTTTGGTGGAACTAATACCTCTACAAACTTCTACCCTATTGGTTCAATTATTAATTTTTAAGTTATCTTGGAAGGTTTAGGCTACTTTCATTTCTTATCAAGACTTTTCAATAATTTTAAGTCTATCTCTTCAAGATTTATCACTTTCTTAGATTTTGGAGTTGCCTGAAATACCAACCAAGATGAGAAGTATGTACCAGTAGATATGTCTAAATGGGTTACTATTTGTTGCTGGTTGTTCCTCAGCACTAGTTCTTGAGAAGGAACCCCTTGGGTATCTGTCACTTTCTAAATTTCTTTCTCTAGCTCCTTTTCAACTTGATTCTAAATTTATCCTTCTTTCTCCTTATCATTTTCCTTTTCTTTGGGATTTTCTACAATTTTCTCTGCCACTACCTCCACCTCTTTTTCTTTCTCATCTTCTCTCTCTTTTTATGTACCATCTACCTCCTTCTCAGCTTCAACTTCTTTCTTTGTTTCAAATTCCTTTACCTTTTAAGCTAATACTTCTTCCATGGCTTCCTTATCAAGCTCAAATACTTATTTTTTATTTTCTTATAGTTCTTCCTAAGATGGGGTCTTCTTTATAGTAATTGTTTTTTTGGCTCATTCTCCATGGTGGATTTCTCTTTTGAAGGAGGTGGAGATGGATAAATAGGTGGAGAAGATGAAGGAAGAGGAGGAAGAGGAGGAGTCTCCTTTTGAATGGATTTCTTGAGAGGTTTGATGCCATGAGACTTAGGGGGTGGTATTAGTATTGATGGATCTATGATAGGTGTAGTGGAAGTGGAAATAGAAGGAATGGTGGTTTCATTGGAAGAGACCAATGGAGTTGTGGAAATAATTTGATGAAATGGCTCTTTGTCTTTTAACACAGAATATGTATCATGAATATTTATTTTCAATTTTAACTTCTTTGTGCAGAATTGGCTACTATCTCCTTGTATTATTTCCTTCCTCTGATTACTAACATGAGTAGTCTCCTTCATCAACTCATTCATTAAATAGCCTTTGTTGAGAATTCAAGTGGAAGTCATTACCAAAAGATTTGAAGTTCTATCCGAAATAATCTTGGATTGATTTTTACCAAAAATAATCAGTGAAAGCAGGGAATTGTCTCCTCATGCTTTAGGAAAAGCATCACTAGTTACAATTCCATCATCTTCCATATCCTCAAGAATTATGACTAGATAAAAATAAAGGATTTGTTTAATACTCAATCTATTTTTGTCCCTTCTTCTCACATCAAATTATTTTATTTGCCACTATGAAAGTTATTTTTTTATACTCGTTTTACTTGTTTCAAATTATTGTTTTTACATGCTCAAGTAGTGTTAAAAACTTTCAAAAATCCCTAAAAACACTACATATATATAAAACCTCCTCAAAATGTTGTAAAAAACAAGCCCTAGCTCAAAAAGCTAACTTCTCAAAACTAGACTAGAATCCTGAGTTCATCACTATTGCTTACCCATCCAGAGTCCCTCAAACACAAAGGAACAATATCTACATACCTCAAACATAAATGGGTTGAGAATAATTGAATTAAAAATCACTCTAAAAGGCTGAATAACTTTGTTTAGGGTTAGTAGGTGTGGTGACTTAGTCAAACAATTTGAATGCCATGTGGGAAATGAGGTGGAATACTTTACTATTTATATTTTCCAACACATTAAATTACATGTAGTGGACATGTGTGAAGGGTCCACGTAAGCCCTTGGATTTTTTTATCAAGTTTATTAAATTGATTTAATTAATTTGGCCTTTAGAAGTTAAGCACCTTCACAATCTCGAGTTGGTCTTGGTTAGTGAGTATTTTAGGTTTGAAAACCTCCATTACATCTACTTGTGGTTTTGTATGAGCAATATTACTTTAAAATCCTAATTTTCTTTGTACAGTGTTTGACAAACTCTCAAGACAAAAATACTTGGATTTTGATGCAAAGTAAAGTAGTTTGACAATTTGGTTTAAACTAGACATTGAAACTCAAACTTGTGGGACTAATATTCATTTTGTTTAATAAGTAAAGTAACTTAGAGAAACCAAGTTGTTTTTGAGATGAGTCCCAACACTTAGTTTTTTTTATCTTTTAAGAAAGATGAGTAAATGGATTTTTTAGTGATGGCCTCAAGTAGATGTTTTCAACCTTTTAGAGTAATTTTGAAGCAATTGAGAGAGAAAAGTAATCAAAAACAAACTTACTAAAGACTAAGACTTTATTTAGGGGATTGGTCTAATAAGGACAAGAGACTCACATAAGACAAAATTTAAAATTTTAAATAGGGATAACAAAAATTTTAAGTGTGAAAATTTTGGGACACCAAAGAGTATTGCCTTTTGACACTAGACACCTTTCCTAATCCTCAAGAGTGTAGGAATATTGACCAACAACTTGGTTATGACCCCAATATTGGAACCATTATTCCTTTTAGACCCTCAACCTTTAAAACCAATTTCATTTATGGGGGAATTGATAAACCCCTAGACACTTTTGCCACCTCTTTTTCACCTCAACCATTCACCTCCAATTTTTCCTACCTAGATAAACCAAAATTTTCCAAAACATACCTCTAAAGGTGTGCTTGGAAGGGATTTAGTCTAGGTCGGTATGAACATAGGTTACATGAGTTGCTTCTAATGAAAACTTTAAAACCTCATAAAAATCATGGCCTTGATTTCACACCACCTAAATAGAAAACCAACCCACCTCTTATTACCATCATTGATGAGAAATCCTCATCCTTGCCACCCACTCTACCATCGATAACTAAGGATTCTAACATCATCCCCCTTAACTTTTTTTTCATCAACATGATTATCCTTATACCCATGACTTATCAAAAGGATGGGGTGACTGTAACCATTCCTCTAACCCACCTTGAGATGATAGGATATGACTCTCCTACCATTAACATTATTTAGTGTCAAGATGATGATTCTATTCTCACCTTTTATGGTGCATAAAATTATTCAATCCACATATGCCTTCTTTCTAAGACTTTAAACATGTTGAATGAATCCACCATGGCTATCAACTTGGGCACTCTAGATGACCCATGCATTGTCAAAATTATCTAATCACTAAATTTTGAAGAGTTTCAATACTTACCCTCCTTCTCGAAATAAGGTAGCATAGCATTTGCTTGGTCTTACAATGACATGTTAGGGATCGACACTCCATGGCTAACCACAACATAGTCACCAAACATAATGCCAATCCCGTTAGATAAAAACTTTGGTAAATGCACCATTTCATAGCCTTTCTCATTAAAGAAGAGATTTAACATCTCCTATTTTTTAACTTTATTCAACCCATTGACTATCCCCAATAGGGCTTGAGCATTGTGCCTATCACTAAAGCCAAAAGGGGACTATATATTTGTGTGGACTTTTGTGACCTCAACCTTGCTTGCCCAAAATATGACTTTCCTTTACCAAGAATTGACCAAGTAATTAACCTTACAATTGGCTATGAGATGATATCTCTTATAAATGGATTTTTAGGTTAAAATTAAATCTTAATTTCCCTTAAATATCAACATAAAATAACTTTTATCACCACATAAGGAACTTTCTACTATAGGGCCATGCCTTTTAGAATGAATAATGTAGGTGTAACCTACCAATGTGCTATGACCTATATATTTCATGACCTTATTCACAAAATTATAAAAGATTATGTTGATGACCTTATTATGAAATATAAATATCATAAATACTATTTGGTTGTCCTTAAGATTATATTTGAGTGACTCATCCATTTCCATGTCTGCCTTAACCCTAATAAGTGTATTTTTGGGGTATTTTTAGGAAAGCTCTTTAGATTTATCATCTCCCTTTGTGGAATCAAAGTCAATCCATTCAAAATAAAAGTAATCCTTTACATGACTCCTCATACATACCTCAAGTAACTCCACATCTTATAGGGGAATCCAATCCATTCATCGCATTACCTCTCAGCTCTCAGATTGGTGCCAACCCTTCCATTACCTTCTAAAAAAAGATGTATCTTTCAAGTGAAACAATGAATATCAAAAGGATTTTGATTAAATTAAAAATTACATTTCATCTCCACCTATCCTCATTCCTCCCAAGTAATATCAATAGTTTTACCTGTATATCTCTACCACCAACCACTCCTTAAGTACAATGCTTGCTCATCAGGATAAACAACATAAAGAGAATTGTGTCTACTATATTAGTCATATGCTTTTAGAGTAAGAGACTTGGTACACCCATAACAAGAAAAATTGCCTAGATTTGGTCTTCATGGCCACCAAACTCTACCATTACCACCTCAACCACAAGACCTATGTCATAACTAGTACTGACCCACTTAAGTATATGCACTCTGAACCATACCAAAACCAACATATGGCCAAGTGGATCATGATTTATCTAATTTTGACCTTGAGTTGCTTTAGTAAATTTTAATTAAAGGGAAAGTCATTATTTACCAATTATCTAATATATTATTAGCAGATAATCAACCTTATCCTCTTGAGCTCCTTGATGAGTTCATTACAATACTCTCTCAAGTAGACTTCACCTATCAAGTAACCATATTCTTTGATGGATAAAAATTTCAATGTGGTGGGAAAACCATCATTATCCTTATCCCATTTCATGTTGGAACTCTTCTTTTATCCTTCAAGACAGATTTTGAACGTACAAACAATATGGTTGAGTGTAAAGCCTTAGTGATAGGTTTCTAGACTATGTTAGCCTTGGGAGTCAAAATGATCAACATCTTTAGTGACTCTCAACTAGTGATAAATAAAATAAATGGATCTTATCAATGAAAAAATGATGTTTTGCAATAGTACAAACAATTATCCAATGCACTCTTATCCTCATTTGAACACTATCATATCCAAAGTACCCTATGATCTATGAACAACTTTAGTGATATGATGGCTTCCCTCACCTCTTAGATCCTATCTAAACCTTATAACTCTAAGATATCTATCATTATCTATAAACATACCCAGCCTTATTATTTAAACTATACTCTCCCACTATCAATGTGGAGGAGATTCAACCTGAACTTTGTTATCAATAGATCTCTGACTATCTCAACCTTACCACCATTCCTTCCAATCTTTATATAAATTCTCAATGATCATTTATTTAGAGTACCTCATGATATACCATGCTATGGGGAATCCTTTATAAATGTGGATTCAACAGTCTTCTCTTTTGTTGCCTATGTATTCATGAAGCCTCTCATGCTATCAAGGAAACACATGATGGGATATTTGGAGGACACTTTAGTGGCCTATCCATCACTAAATGCATCCTTCAACATGGATATTATTGTCCCACCCTTAACCAATATTGATTGAAATTATGTGAAAAAGTGTGTTAAGTGTCAATAACATGCCAATGTACATCACGTACCTATCCATGTCGTCGTGTATCCATAGATTTTTAGCCCTTCTCATAACAGGTTCTAGACCTTATTAGTGAAATTAACCCCCATTCTTGAAATCAACATCATTCTATCAGCACTACGACTAAGTACTTAACCAAATGGGTAAAGGCTATTCTTATTATCTCAACCAAAGAAAAAAATATTATCAACTTTATAAACCATTATATCATCTATCATTTTGGTGTTCCTCACAAAATCATCATCGATAATGGAAAATGTTTTAAAAATAAACAATTCCAAGGTCTTTGTGATGCATTTGAAATTATGTTAAGTTTATCTTCACCCTATTATCCTCAAGAAAATGGATAGGTAGAATATTTTAACAAAACTCTCAATAACATGCTAACTAAAATGGTTAATACATCTGGTCGAGATTGGCACTAACATATCCCCTTTGTCTTATGGGCATATCATACTAGCATTTAAACCCCTATAGGTACTACCCCTTTCTCTCTAGTTTTTAAAGTAGAGATTATATTACCTCTCTAAGTCTAAATTATCTCTCTTTACATATATGTATGAGATCTCATCTCTGAGTGCAACTATCATCAAGAATGTTTACCACAACTTTAGTTACTTGATGAGAATTGTTTAACAACACTTACTCACCTTCATGTCTATCAATAATGAGTCAAATTTTATTATGAAAAACACCCTAAAGTATGAGAATACAATATCAGAGACCTTGTCCTCAAATATAATCAACATGTCACCAATATGGAGAAAATCAAGCAAGGCAAGTTTACTTTCAATTGGATTGGACCTTATATCATAATGAATAAGTATGGATTAGGAGCTTATCATTTATCTTCTTTGGAGGGAAACCCAAAACCTTAGACCCTCAATGCTTCACATTTTCATCATTTCTTTTGTTAAACAGATCAAATTCACCTTTTGTTTAACCTATGCTCATTCCATGATTTCAAACCACATTCATCTCTCTATTTTATGGTCAACCTATTTAAACTAAATAATTTGATTATCCATGATAATCATATCCTAATCTTAAATAATAGGTATCAGGTCTCTATCCATGGCATGGTTCTCATGTTACTTTCTACCCCTTTCCTAGTATGGGTTCCCATGGTCATTATCACCTAAACCTATTTTATACCTAATCAACCTTATTTGGCTTTTTGTCTTTCCTTTTAAAAGGGTTACCCTTTGAGACTATATAAGCAAGTCCATGACATCAAAAGAAAACATCAAAATAAAAATAAAAATAACTCATGAGTCACTTTATAGCATCTTCAAACTACTCCCTTGAAGAATAGTTGCCAAAGAATATAAAAATTTATCAATATAAGGCAGCATGTTCCTTTAAAGGATAGCTATCAAAAGCCTTAAACAAAGAATGCAAAACTTAGACCACTCCCTTGAAGGATGGCTGAGTAAAGCATTTGTCAAAGCATAGAATTTTAATGAAAGCTTCTTGCATTTTATTAGCTTCCCTAGCAATCCCAAACAATAATAAAATATCAAAAGACCCATTATCAAACATCAAATAAAAGAAAAATAATGTGGAAGTTGTAATCAAATTTCATAATTAGACTTCCTGTATTGATCAGTCTACACCTTGCATGCAATGGACTTGTTTATATTAAATGTTTGGTAACCTCTAGAAGAGGTAAGCAAGTCTCCCAAGAAGGTTCCATTTTCATCTCCCTCCCCTTGTTATACTCCACAAGAAAAGGATGTTGATCTTATTTGACATCATGTGGTCAAGACACCTTTTAACCAACTAACCCATGCTAATGCAAATTTTTCAAAGGGCTTATATTCCTTAAGTCGATCCATCTTTGATTTTTTTAGTCCTAGATAAAGAAAAAACATCATGCCTTATTCTTTTTTCTCTCATATTGGTTGATATATTGACCTATATGTTTGTCTCAATGTTTGTCTTCTCTCTCTCACATTTAGTTTTGTTATTTACCTTACCTTATGTACTTCACCTTAATCTTAAAAAAATGACCATAATCATAACCACACCATATACTATCACAATCACATCATAAAAAAAGTAGGCATAATTAGCATAATTTCCACATCCATAAAAAAATCAATTATTAACATCTCAAAGTCATAATCACATCTACCATATCCAACACATGTCTAAATATGAATTAGGAAGCATATACTCATTAAATTTTAGTATGAACACCATGATCATAACCACATCATAAACATCATCATAACATCATCAAAATCCTAGCATTTATCACATTCATATGACCATGATCCATAATCCATAACCATAATGATAATCAAATCTAAACATAACCATAACCACAATCATATCACTATCCTGCACATGACATTAAATGATCACATCCATAAAATAAAATCATCATAATAGCATCACATAATCATATCAAGATCATGATATTCATATGTAACCATCACATCATAAACACATCAATAAAATTAATCCATCCTGAACATCGTCATGAACATAAATTAAAGAGACATATCATCACATACCTAGCTAGATGAGTCCACATCAACATCTCATAAGCATAACCATAATTAGTATGATATCATCAATGATCAACATGAAAATCACAAACATGAACCATAAACCATAAACAAAGGATCACATATATATCTCATACATAATCATCATAATATGTATACAAAGTATCCATATCTCTCAAAAATATACATCTCATTACATCAGATTATAAGCTGGTATCAAAATCATATAGTAGATAAAAAATAATGTCTCATCATAAATCTAAGATCCTAAGGCACCACTACCTCCTAGAGCTTATCCTCCTATACCTATGTGGCCACCCATATATGCAAGACACTAACCTAGTGTTTTTATACTTTCACACGCTACCATCCTGACTTGTACATGCCCCATCATGGCTTGTCTAGATAATTCCTAAATATCCTCCACAATCACTATGTATCTCTATATGTGAATCATCCCCACTAGTCTTGTAGTTACCATTAATCCACCCCCTACTTGTTGAATAAAATCCCTCTCCTACATCACCAAGGTGGCTAGCTGAGACCTAGCTTGATATCTCTCACATGTAATGGTGACCAACTAACCACGCACTACTACTAGTGATTCATGTGTTGCTATCAAGAATGCATATGTTATGGCCAAATCTATTCACAATTGATCCCTCTCCATAGTCACTTCCTATACATCTGGGGTAACCCCTAACATTTAAACTTATTACCCATCTCCTCTGGCATCAACATCCATATCTTATTAACCTGCATATTTAGGACAAATATCAGCTATGGCATAGAGTGTCTACTACCATGAAGGATACCCATGTATGACACATATATCATTTATATCTATCCTTGCTAGTAGCTCCTCATGGTCAATGAAATCATGCACTGGCTATGGAACAGGTAATGGGAACTCTTCATCCTTCCTCCTATACCTCAAGAACACCCTGAGTATATATTGCATGAGGTGCAACTACCTATATACCATATAAAATAGTATTAGATATGTCTCACCATCCCATCTATCATATATCCATTTATATCTCTATAAGGATAGAGTATGTCTCCCTATAATGTTCCCACCCTAGAAACCTAACATATGGTCTCCAAATCACATCTTCGATGACTAAGGCATCTATCCCAACTTTGAAGTAGTCAATATCATGTAACCCTCATCCTAATTTAGAGAGAGCATAATCACTCCTCTACTACATGTATCCCACTCAAAAACCCATCTGAACATAAACCTCCCATGGTAACCCCATTAGTCTCAGCACCTAGATGTGCTCATAAGTCCAATAATGGAGGATGAAGCCAACATTGATCCCATATCTTCAATGGGTGTGAAATCCCCATATCTCTCAATAAATATAAACTAACAACACATGTGCACACATGAGCACAATGTGACCCAAAGACATCTCCATTAGTACCCACAACAACAAATAAGGAAACCTCTCATTACTAAAATCAAGCAACACATAACACATCACCATTATCATAATCAAGGTGAAAAGACTCCTTACATCCCTATGCCTTTGGTAGAGTGGTGTTTAATGAAAACCTATAGAATGTCTAACAAAATCCATGTCATCTCCAAACAAAAGCTTCATAAGCTCATTCTTCTCCTCCATCTCAATGTGGTAGATCATCTTGCCATGTATGGGTAATCACATGATCTTATAGATATCCTCAAGCAAAATAGTTAGCTCCCCTATAAGCAATAAAAAGGTGTTATTGGTAGGATCCCATCTCTCAATGAGTGACACCAACATCATTATGTCTCAAGGTACATGTTTGTAATGCATCATACCATTAAGGACCACATCTTCCATGTGTACCCAATCATCACTAGTCATACCTTAATGAATCTGGTCAAAAATATAAGTCACTTTGTCCCTCATCTAAATCCTCTCTTGTGCCTATAAAGTTAGATAGCAAATAAACTTAGTTCTCTATACTATTTTGGCCTACAAACTTAACCTCTTATACCTACATCTCATGCTAATCTCTTCAACACATAATATTCTCCTACCATGACCTATACCTATGACTCATCTACATCACTACCCTTAAGCTATCTAATTTAAATAATCCACCTTTAAGTATTACCTATCAACCTTCAATTATCACCCTAACATTCAAACCATTAACCTTATTTATTCATAACCCTCACTCCTTGACCTTTTACCACTAACTTTTACATTAACCCTTATCCATTACTTATCAAATCATTCACTATCTACTATTCACAAAATCCTTTACCAATAAAATTTCTACCTTTCACCTTAAAAACTATCTATTCACACAAACTTTTTAAACGTTTCCAACCTATATCGATCATTGATAGTCATGGTGATTGTTGATGGTTGGGAGACCAACTGTTGATGGTCCCCACATAATAACTATTGAGGAACACTTATTTAAAATTGATGGTCAGTAGTGACTAGTGATGATTGAAAATGACCACTAATGGTCTGATCTGAGTGACATTTTAGGTGACAATTCAGGTGATGGTTCTACCCTAATTGGTGGTAAAACTTTTGGGAGCCATAAATTTTTCACCATAGCTTTGTTTGACTCCCCATTTGAACTATTGGAAAGCTAAAAATGAGGGGAATGTACTGATATGGCATTAATCTCCACTTGTCGGGTTTTGACCCCTAAAAACCAAATGGAAGTGACCCAAATTTCAAATTTAGTAGTGCAATCTAAAAATAGTAAGTTTCTAAAAATAGTAATTCCTCAAATTTTGTATTATTGTGAAACATGGAATTCAAACCACTTAATCTCCCTCGAGATTGGTGACCTTCCACATCCTCCTCCTACCTTCAAAATGTGTATAAATGAAGATGTAACCCAAAAAGGAAATTAGACATATTTTCTCAGAGATAGGCATATGTTTGGATCTACAAATTTAATCAATAAAACATCTCTTCTTAGAGATAACAATATTATAATTGTGTTGTTCTTATTTCTTGAATTATCTTTAAACCAAGAATTTTTGAGTTTTGGAGCATGGTCATAGTAAAGTGACTATCGGTGATCAACATAGAGTTAAAATTATATGCTTGACCAATCAAGAAGAGACCATATAGGTTGAACTTTAATATGAAGCTAAAATTGAAAGCTGAACTTGATTGCATGTTGGAAGAAGGCATTATCTTCCTAGTCGATAAAGTTGATTGGGTTGTCCCCATGGCAGTTCAACCAAAGAACACTTGATAGATATGCTTCTATGGAGACTACCATATCCTTAATGATTCTTTTGTTAATGATCTATTTCCCATTCTCTTCATGAATGAAGTTTTAGAGGTTATTTTTTAGCATGTAGTGTTCTCATTTATAGATGAATTCAATGATTACCATTAGATACCTATTATAAAAGAGGAAATGAACAAAATCACATTATTCATATAAATGGGTTTGTTCACTTATAAGGTCATGCTATTTAAACTCAAAAATGCACCTACAGTGCTCTCTAGAATTATGTTGATTGCACTCAAGGATTTCATCCATGACTTCTTAGAAGTATACTTAGATGATTGGGCAGTGTTTCCTTTATTTAGAGAAAATTTGTCAAAACTTATATTAATGTTAGAAAGATGTAGAGCACTATGAATATCACTAAATTTAAATAAATGACTATTTTCACACCTTTTGGTGTTTTATTAGGTCATTTAGTATGTAGTAAAGGAATCTTGGTAAACCATGCTAAGATTGCGATCATTATAAATATGTCACCACCCAAGTCTTCAACAGAAGTGCAATCCTTTCTAGGACACACTAGTTATTACAAGAAATTCATCAAAGGATATGATACTATATCAAATCCTTTGGAGAAGTTACTATGAAAAGAAGTTTAGTTTGTATGGACAGAGGACTATCAAGATGCATTTATTGATATGAAGTAGTGACTAGTGATTGATCTAATCTTTATTTTTTTAGAGTGGAGTAAACCTTTTCACGTGCATGTGGATTATTTAGAGCTTGTTATTATAGAAGTACTCGCACATCTAGGATATGGAGGATTGGATCATCTGATCCACTTTGTAATTCAAAAGTTGTCATCCATAGAAAATAGTTATATGAAAATTGAGAGAGAAACCTTGGTGATAGTGTTCACACTAAAATATTTTAGACACTACTTATTGTCTACACTATTTGAGTTGTTTACTGATCATCAAGCTCTGTGATACCTAGTGAACAAGCCACTTTTAGGAGGATGCATATCTATCTAGTTGATGCTTTTTCATGAATTTTAATTATTTATTAAAATCAAATTAGGATGGGAGAATGTTGTTCTAGAACATCTCAGTGAATAACTAATGATGAGGAACCTAAGGAACTTCAAGATGATTCACCAGATGCATATGTATTAAGGGTGACTATGATTTTAGAATAACTATAAGAGATCACATAGTTTTTTGAACAAGGGACATTCCCAAATCACTATATAGAAAGAGATAATAAATAGATGATAACTAAAGCTCTTCCATATACTCTTATTAATGGATTTTTATATTACTTAGGTAAATATGAAGTCCTGTGTAGAGTATCACTAGAGAATGAGCGCATGTAGATTACTAAGGAAGTTTATCAAGGAGTAGTAGGAGGACATTTCATAGGAGATGTAACTACAATAAAGATTTTATAAATTACCATTTGGTGGCCTTATCTATTTTAGGATACATATAGAGTTGCATAGCAATGTGATGTTTGTCAAAGGATGGGGAAGCCACACCAATTGGATGAGATGACTTTACATCCCATTTTATCACAATAATCCTTTTAAAAGTGGGGAATTGATTTTTGTCAAGCCAATAAATCAACCAAGTAAACACAACAAGGTAAGGTGCATAACCACTATGATGGATTACTTTACCAAATGGGTAAAAGTTGATATGGCTCTAAGTTATGGTGCAAAGGACATAGCTAAGTTCCTATATGATAATATCATTACCAAGTTTAGTTATCTTATTGAATTAGTAAGTGGTAGAAGAACCCATTTTTTGAATAAGACCATCAAACCCTTACAAACAAGTTTTGTACACCACATCATAAAAGCACTGTGTATCATCCATAGGAAAATGGCCAAACAAAAGCTATGAACAAAGTGATTGGTAATATTCTCACTAAAACATATGATGTATAGTGAAATGACTAGGAGGATAGACTTATAGCTATCATGTGGGCTTATCCAATGCATTATAAATGTGTAATAAGGTTTACACCATTCTAGTTAGTTTATGGTCTTGAAGTTATGATGCCCATGGAATATGTATTTCCTAGTCTATGGGTCACTAATGTGTTGTGTATGGGTGATCCAGAGTCACTGAGTCATAGATTGTTAGACTTGAATCACATGGATGAAGCATGACAGAGAATTATGGACTTAGGAGATAAACAAGCATATCTAGAAAACATGGCATGATAAAAAACTATGAATAAAGGAATTCTAGTTAAATCAACTTGCTATTCTATATGATAGAAGGTTTAGAGATTTCCCTAGAAAGCTTCACACCGGCTGGAAGGGTCCTTACATCATTCATGAACTTTTCATAATCTAGAATAGGAGTCTTATGAGATTTATAGGGCAGTATCTTACCCAGGTAGGTAAGTGGCTATAATTTCAATTATTACTATCATTAATTCATAATAATATAGAATAAAGGTGTTATATGACACCAAATAAATCATAGGGAGGTTTTTTAACTCTTGCTTCAAGATTATTTGCATTTTTCATGTTTATTTTGGCATGTGTCAATAAATGTAAGTGTGTGTATAGTATGTAACCAAAAGGGTCCATACAACAGTCGAAGGTTTCATTACTATGGATAAATCACCAAAGGTGACCAAGTGTATATAGTGTATGGACAATAATTAAGTCTAGGAAAGACACATGCATTCAAATATAGAGCATCTAGTGCACCTTAATGGTTAATTCATTGCATTTAATGATTAATTATGGACTAGGAGATTAACAAATCTATTTGGAAAAATAGTGGGTTTTTGTCATAAATGGAATGAGTAATGTTTATATGAAGCCCTATTTATGTGATAAGTCAAAAAGCATCAATCATCACTATAATTAAATGTCACATTAGCCAAATTCACACCACATCAACTAAGCATATCCATTTCATTCAAAGCTTGAGATTGAAGAATTTCATGATAGCATAGCTCATAAATATTGTAAACCATTGAAGGAGGTGAACATTTTTATAAATTAGGCACTCAGGCAACTCCATTCATATCCATTGCTAAAATTATTGAGGTGTTGTCCAAATTCCAAGGAATTTTTAATCTTTATAGATTCCATGTATTTATTCCAAAAAGAGATGTGTAATGGTTAGGTTTGATCACTCCCAACTCATCAAAGGGTTTACCAAAGTACGAAATGAGGATATGGGCATCAATGTGGAATTATTCCAAACACACTTCACAAATCCAAATGGTTATGAGTTTTCTCACAACATAGAGTTACGCATGTTTATCCCAAACATAGTTAAAGGAGTGAAACTAGTCACGTTAGTGCAGCCACATATGCTTTGTAATATTGATGTGGAGTGCTTGATATGCTTACACACTTTTGGGAAACTTAGTGATGTCATTAAGGTTTTTTTGGGCTACTATAAGGAGGGAATGATTTATCTTTCCCAAGATATAAACATCCACATTACTATAGCTATGATGGTTAGGGTAAAAATATTGCTTATTCGAGGGAGGTCAATTATGCATTATAAATCATGAAAAACACCCATTCTTCTAGTAATACATTAAAAATAATCTCATAGTTCTAGAAGAATACCCCTAGAATATATTAAATGTGTGTCAAAAAACATTCTAGTTGAATGCATTTTTTGTTGATTATGGTAGACAACCAAGGATTCCAAAAAATCTACAAAAGGGGTCATAAGCATTGCCCATCAGATGATACATTGCAATGAGAAATTCAACTGGCCAAAAATTTTGGTTAGCAAACTCACTTCTAACATCAAAAAAGTTTTGAATACTATGAAATAAACCTTCTAGTACTAATTTTAGGTATTGTTGTTGGTGTTTATGTAGTGGAAGCCTCCTAAGGGTAAATTTCACCCCAATTTTAACTATTGGTTGGATGTCTAGCTCCATGATCTCACCTAGACCCATGAGAGAACATACTTTATGCATCAAACCATGTTCATCACTTTGTGGGATGAGTTGGTTGAGCTTATTACTGCTAACTCATGTATACCACCTAATGTCATGTAGTACTTGGGATAGCATGTAGTTATGACAAAGATGCTGAAAGACATTATTATCTGAGTCCATGAACTACCTACAGTTTTTGGTATACCTCTTCCATATTTTATCAACATGAATATGGCAAAAACTAAGGTGGCTAAATAAAAATTGTCATATTAATGAAAACCACCCCATTATAAAAAGTACCACCCTCTATTTTTGATCCTATGACTATAACTATGTAGCCATCAATAACAACTACTCTAATTCATGATTTTGGGAAACACAAGGTACCCAAAAATTTAATATCTCCATCTCCTCCAAGGTGGAAGACTCGCATCCAACTCATGTCATTGGATGACCTGAGCATTCTTAAATTTGCTAACATATATGATTTTACACATCTAGGAACTATTGGAAGCACAACCAATGAGAGGGGGTGTGAATCAGGGTCCTTAAAATAATCATTCAATTTCACTTATCATTCATGAAGCATTCATTCAAAGACATAGATCAATCAATTCATAAATAATCATACATAAGATCATGAAGCACATAACACATCATATATGTGGGAAACCATTAAAGAGAAGAAAACCCACTGAACCCTACAAATGTATTACATTCTTATAATGACAAGATCCAAGTTTAGTGAAGCACCAACTCCATAAGGAGTACCAACCCATACCTAGTCAAGTACCTACTCAATTAGTCTTTAGCATGATCTAACTTTCAAGGAGGCACAAACCCCTTAAGTGACTCAACACCAATTCATCCACTTAAATAAAAAATTCTAAAAGAACCAACTTTTAAGTAAGATCTCACTCCTTCTTGACAAAGCACCAACTCAACCAAGACCAACTTGATAACCTCAAGACACCTTGTTGCTCAACCTACAAATGGTGGCATCTTCTTTAGCTCTCTTTATGATCTATCTAAATTACACTCACTATAATACATTAGTAACACACATTTAATGTATTTTTTTTAGTCTTTCAAAATATAATCAACTCATTCATCTCTTCTCAACCTTTTATCTCTCTCAAAATAGCCTTTAGGCATTTTTTCTCAGCATACCTCTTACTAGGCTTATTAGGTCAGTTGACCTTATCATCAACATGAAAAAAATATATTATATGTTCATAATAATATATTTTTCATATTATTATGGTCTTAAATATTTCATTCCCCTTCACAATCTACCCTTTTAATCATTCATTTTGTCTCTTATCTACTTCACACATAATTAGCCCAATTAGGCCTTGTATAGATACACATCACTTGCTCACATCCTCTCTTGGTCAGCCAAAGAATTAATCCATTAATTTCTGACACAAAAAATGTCTTATTACATATTACACACAATAATAAATCAAAATATGATCACCTTTAGGTCGTCCAAACTCACTTAGACTACCTTCTCTTCTTAGGCATAGTAGAGACCTATTGTATTTAGGTTTATCCTTTCCACAAAATAACTTGAACCTTTATGTCTTAGATGTCCCTCACAAATAAACTATAAAAATTTAAATAAATTATACTTAAACCTAATATAACCTCCTCCACACTCAATAATTCATAAATCTTTCACTCTGAAATTACCATTAGGCCTTAAAGACCTATTAGGCCTAATTACCCCAAAAACATTGTCTTCGAAGATGAACCTCATAAAACCTATAGAAAAACATTCTAGGGAAAACCAAAACATTTATGTAAACTTATTAACCTTAGGGTCATAATCAATCTCATTATAATCCATCACTTAAGCTGTAAAGACTTGAGAACACCTCATCAAAGAGCTCACTGAAGACAACCCATTTGCTCAGAACCCAATCATTAGCAATTTGATATCAACCATCAACATAGGTTATTTAAAACACTAAAAATGTATGTATAATATCTAATGTAATTTATAATACATAACAAAATTATTTTTACACTTCCAAATTGGGAATAATGACATAGAAACATCAATCTTACTAACAGAGAAAATTGCCAAAGACCCTAAAAGCATAGTCCTAATGAATTTTGGTTTCAAATCCTATAAGGACAATTAAGAGACTTATAATTCATATTAATAGTTCCTATGTGACCTTAATAACATCATCCTATATATATATATATATATATATATATATATATATATAGAGAGAGAGAGAGAGAGAGAGAGTCAACTATTAGTCTTTCAGACCAATTTGTTAATCTTCTTTTTCATAGTTCTTACACAACTAGACAAGCCATTTTGACTTTCATATTTCAAATTATTATACTATCTATCGACCTTATATATATAATTTATAGGTAAAATATATCAAAAAAACATCAACATGTACACTATATATATTTAATCTTGTCAAAGAGTATCAAAATCTTCACTCCATCTTCCATACCCAAAACTGTCATTCTAGTTTGTGGACCAGTGATGATGATTATGAATTCCAACATCTATGTAGACATATTAAATAAGTATTAATTCATTAATATTATCATTATATATACTTATAACATATTAAAACTATATATATATATATATATAAATGGAAAATATGGATTATATACAAGTATCTAAAACTTATACCTTCATTGTCTCATCTTCACTAGAAAAGTCATCATATGAAAAATATTTCAAACATTTTCAATGACATCAAAATAATTATAAAAAATGGAATTGTGTTATAGGTCTTTAAAAACACCTCGATAGAATTGGATACATTCTTAATCTATGACAACTCATCCCTAATCTCATTCTCACTTCTACCTATTTTTTTCATTGTCTTCCTCACTAGGACTTTTTAGTGATAGGACAAATTTTATGATTGGTTTATCATATTTAATGTCTATAAATTGATTCAAAATTACCATATTCATTAATTATAAGTCACAATATTCAACCTCCATCCATTTTGAAACTTTGACTCAGTCAATTCTACCTATTGTATAAAATTTCTAAGAAACAAGGGTTTTATTGTAGATTTCACTCACTCTTATAATATATCAAATCCACTTGGAGGTACCTAAGAGAGTATTAAATATGATACAATCATTATACTAGGTCATCTAATCCATTATGATACTTTTTCCAACAAGATCTTCCCTATTGGATCACTATGAGGGTTTTACGAGGGTTTTAGATTAGTTTCCATTATTAACATTTGTTCATTAAAAACTACCCATAAAACCAAATCTTAATTCTTTTAAAACATTACTAGGATCATTTTCCATCTCTCCATAATATCTCATCTTCCCATGCAATGGTCACACATTCCAACAAGCATGAGAAAATCCTTCTTAGATCTTAACTTATTCATTTTCCACACACAAGAGACCTTCAAACTCATTTTAAATTTTTTTCCTCAAATTTAAGACCTCAAAATTCACAAACATACCTTAAATATCATTGATAACCCTAATTCATGCTCACATGAGCTCACACATCTCCAAACCTGATCATGATGCCTTATCATGTCACGTAAGGTCTTAAGACAATATCCATGAGAAGACCACCAATGAATAGCTTACCCCTTTAGATCACTTTGAGAGTCATGTAAGTGTCTTGACACCTTTCTCACATGATATAACACTCCATTTCATAATTTCAAGATCATACACATCCATATCATCATTATCATACCTCTACAAACCATATTCATGTTCAAAGACTAGTCTATCACACAAAATTTTAGGAACCATACCACTTTGAGATCTTAAAGACACCTTTTATACCTCACTCATCACCTCCAAAAATATGAGATAGGATCTATAACATCTTCCATTATTATCCTTTAATCAATTCTCCTTAGACCATATAGTTCACTACCCAAAACTGAACTAGCCTTCTTGAACCCACAAAAATTGAAGACAATCTCTCTCTCTCTAAACTCATGAAACTCTGAATATCTTCACCAAAGATATGAAACTTACACTACCTCAAACAACTTCACATACCTATATTTATTCATTTCTACATACCTCACTATGTTTCACAAGATACTCTGTTAGATCACTCAAAAGTCACACTAGCAAGCTTTAAATAATCAACTTCATACTAATGACCACAGCCACCTTATTATGAACAAACACTTTAACTCAAACTTCATTTGACATTAATGACCTTGGGAATATGACATCAAAGATAAATCTCACCTTATTGATCCTTATTGACATCAATGATAACTTTTAATAGGCACTAATGAATAGTGGGTGTATAGGATGATGATGGTCGATATGGCTAGAGACCTCTATGGTAAGGATGAAGAAAAAGAGTACTTATTTTGGAAAGTAGTTTGCACCATCCAAGTTTAGAATTAAGTGCCCATAAATGTTAGGGTAGAGCTACCTCCTTACCTAGCCTCTATCATCATTGACACAGTGGCTGAAGAAGCCAAATTATATAAAATTCATCAATTATTTGAAGTAGGAGGGTCAACTATGAGTCTATCACAGTCAAGATCCACCAAAATGAGTCCCATAGTACCATTTTTATGACGTAAGTGGACTCAACATAACCCTTGATAATCTTGGTCCAAAACCTCACATATTCTTGTCCATGTCATTGGTAAACCTATGATGAAATCATAGTTTTCATAGGAATTTACACAACCTTAACCAACAAGATGTTTGTTTTTCAAGTGGCAAGTTTATCAAGTATAAGTGAAAATTATTGTACTTATCTCTTTTCCATCCCAATGTAAGGAGGTAGTGAGCAATATCAAAAAAGTTACACTAGACACTCAGACTACCAAGGAAACAGAGAAGAAGTGTAGAGATAAGTTGAGCATCATGTATGCTAATAAGAAAAGTGCAAGGCTAAGTCTAAGGGTAAGTATAAGGAAGAAATTATGAAACAAGAATGGGATAAATTTTTATAGTAGGCCAAGTTGGAAACAACATGAAAACAACCTAAGGATGATGAAGAATTCCACCAAAAATAATAGGAAGATGACAAGATAAATTATAGCAAGAATCTATAAATACAACAGAAGCTCAATAATAATAACATGCATCAATCAATAGTTCAAGGATGTTGAATTGGAAGTGGATTGAAAATGAATGAAAACTACCAAGGAATTGAAGAAGAACCAACTTTTGTAGGAGCAAGAATAATAGCAGGCTGTAGAGTAAGCATGGAACCAGAAAGCATAGGAAGCAGAGGTTGATAAAATTGTAAACTTTTGGAGTGTGTAATAGTGTGAGAGTGAGGAGGATATTTTAGTGGATATATTTCATGTTTTTCCCTTCATTTATTGGATTAAATAGGAAGAAGGATACGTATTTTTTGTGTGGATGTAGCCCATATTGGGTGAACCACGTTAAATTTATGTCTCAATTATATTGTGTTTTTTGAATTTTAATTATATATTTATTTCATTATTATTGATCTACTTTCTATATTCCTAACAACTAG
This sequence comes from Torreya grandis, assembly GCA_037957365.1. Taxonomy (NCBI): domain Eukaryota; kingdom Viridiplantae; phylum Streptophyta; class Pinopsida; order Cupressales; family Taxaceae; genus Torreya; species Torreya grandis. Next base: position 167,595 of record JARHVA010007117.1, on the reverse strand, counting down.
TATGAGATCTAAAGGTTTATTTGGTAGATAAACTCATAGGAAAAGAGGTTTCCTAGTTTAAGTGGGAGAAATGGTGGAAGAAGACAAGTTTCAGGTAAAGAATTTCAATGGCCAAAACTACAAGCTATGAATGATGCAAATGGAGGACTATCTATATCAAAATGATCTTTTCCTACCATTGGGAAAAATAACAAATAATCTTGTGACTATGAAAGATGAAGACTGGGAGGTTCTTGATAGAAAGGCACTAGGAACAATACAATTATACCTTGCAGTGTTAGTGGCCTTCAATATTTTAAAATAAATGACAATAGTGGATGTGATAAAGGCATTACATAGAGTGTATGAAAAACCCTTAGCCTCCAACAAGGTATTTTTATGAATTATTTATATAATCTAGAAATGTTAGAAGGTGGGTTTGTTACTAACCATTTAAATAAATTTAACATGGTCACATATTAGTTAAACTCTGAAGGAGTTAATTTTGATGATGAGGTTAGGTATCTTTTGATTCTATTTTCATTGACATAAATATGGAAAGGTTTGGTCATGGTTGTGAGCAATTCTATCTCTAGCTCAAACACTTAAAAGTTTGATGATGTTATTGGTGTTATCCTTTGCAAGGAAATGTGATGGAAAAGCATAGGTGAGACATCAGGTAATGATTTGAATTTAGAGAAAGGTGAAGATAAAAGGATAGAGGAAAGGGCCCAATGAATCATGGGAAGTATAAGAAGGGCATATCTAAATCTAGAGTAACATTGATGTGCTAGATTTATGGGAAGAAAAGACACATAAAGAAAGATTATTGGTTTTGAAAAGAAAAAAAAGGAAATGGACAAAAAGATAAAAACTAGGTATCAAATTTAGTAGGTGATGTGTTAAAAGGTTATTTAATCCTTTATTTATATAATATTAATGATTCATGCGTGTTAAATTCAAGGGCTTCATTTCATGCTACACCGCATAAAAAATATTTTCAAGACTATGTTCAAGGTGATTTTGGGTAGATTTATTTGGGTGATGGTCAACCTTGTAAAATTGTAGGAAAGGGTAAGATATAGATAAAATTAAATAATAGAAACAAATGGTTTCTAAAAGAGGTGAGGCATGTTCTTGAGTTGAGAAGAAATCTAATTTTAGTAGGGCAGTTGGGAAGTGAGGGCTACATAGTTACATTCATAAAAAATTCATGGAAGGTCACAAAAATATCATTGGTAATAGAAAAAGGAGATAAGGTATGTACATTTTATTTATCTAATGGTGATGTTGGCTCTTCCATTGTTTTAGCTTCTACAAAATAAAATAAAAAATTATGGCACCATAGACTTGGGCACATGAGTGAGAAGGGGATGCAAGTTCTCCACTCAAAGAATTTGTTGCCAAATTTGATGAAGGTGGATTTGGATTTGTGTGAGCATTTTGTGTATGGAAAATAGAAGAGAGTCAAATTTATCAAAGTTGGGAGGACAAAGAAGGATGAAAAGGTAGAGCTTATGCAAACAGATGTATGGGGACCATCTCAAGTATCATCCCTTGGTGGCTCTTCTTATTATGTTACTTTTATCAATGATGAAACTAGAAAAACATGGTTTTATTACATACAAAATAAATCTAATTTTTTTAATACTTTTTAAAAATGGAAAGCTTCAGTTGAGAATGAGATAGGAAATAAGTTAAATTGTGTCAAATTAGACAATAGAGGTGAATACTATGGCAAAGAGTTTTATAATTACTATTCATCTCATGGAATTAATAGAGATAATATGGTTCCAAGAACACCACAACAAAATGGTGTGTTATAAAGGATGAATAGGACAATCATGGAGCATGTAAAGAGCATTAGATTACATGTAGGGATGTTGTTATAGTTTTGGGTAGATGTTGTGGATACAATTATTTACTTAATAAATAGAGGACCTTCAAGTCATTTGGATGGTGGCATTACAAAATAAGTATGGATAGGTAAAAAGGTATATTATTCCTTTTAAAGACTTTTGGTTGTGAAGCATTTATCTATATTGATAAAGAAAATAAAACTAAGCTTGAGGTAAAATCTAAGAAATGTACTTTTATTAGATATAGAGTTAATGATTTTGGTTACCATTTATGGGATATTAAAAATCATAAAATCATTGAGAGTAGAGATGTGATCTTTAATGAAAAGGTCATGTATAGAGATCAGTTGTAGGAAAAGAAATAGGAAAAGTCAAATATAGAATATGTAGTAATTGATGAAATTATTAAAAATGAAATTTTAAAAGTGCCAAAAAATTAGAATGTGCAAAAACTACAAGTAACTCAAACTCTTGGAAGTGTAGTTAGAAGATATACAAGAGTAAGTAGACTCCCTGAACATTACTCTCCTTTAATCTATTATTTATTATTGACTAAAGATGGTGAGCCATAAACTTATAAAGAAGCAATGCAGGTAGAAACTAGAAATAAGTGGGAGCAAGGCATGAAGGAGGAGATGGAATCCTTGGTACATAACCAAACTCAAGATTTGATTCACTTACCTTGAGGTAAAAGAGAATTGAAAAATAAATGGGTTTATAGGTTGAAGGAAGAAGATAGAAGCAAAAAGAGGTACAAATATAGACTTTTTGTAAAGGGATTTGCACAACTAATAGGTATTGACTTTGATGAAATATTTTCTCCAGTAGTTAAAATGACTTCTATAAGAACTATTTTAAGTCTGGTAGTAGTACAAGATTTACACCTTGAATAGTTATATGTGAAGACTATATTCCTTCATGCTGATTTGGAGGAGGAAATATATATGGAGTAGCCACAAGAATATGAATTCAAAGCTAAGGAGAAAATGGTGTGAAGGTTGAAGAAGAGTTTGTGTGGCCCAAAATAAGCTCCAAGATAGTGGTAGTTGAAATTTGACATGTTTATGATAGAACAAGGTTATAGTAGATGTCATTCTGACCAATGTGTTTACTTTAAAAGATTAGATAATGGTAGTTATATTATCTTGTTATTGTATGTAGATGAAATGCTTGTTTTAGGGCCTAGCATGCATGATATAAATGAGCTAAAAAGAAAACTAGCATATTCATTTGCAATGAAGGATTTGAGTGTTGAAAAGCAAATCCTTGGTATGAGAATAACAAGAGATAGAAAAATAGTAAATTGACATTATCTCAACAATAATACATCAATAAGGTGAGTGTTAGGTTCAATATGCAAGATGCAAAACCTATGAGTACACCTTTGGAAGGGCACTTCAAATTAAGCAAGTAATAATGTCCTAAAACATAGTAATAAATCAATTACATGACCAAAGTGCCATATGATTCAATAGTTAGAAGTTTAATGTATGATATTGTGTTCACTAGACCAGATATTGCTCATGCAGTGGGAGTTATCTGTAGGTTTATGAACAATCCAAGAAAAGATCATTAGGATGCATTCAAGTAGATTCTCAGGTACTTGAGAGGGACCCTTGATAGACATTTTTACTATGAAGGGTCAGATGTTACCTTACAAGGATATGTTGATGTAGACATGACTAGAAATTTAGATGTCAAGAGGAGCACCACATGTTATGTATTCACTATTGGTGATATAGTAATTATTTGGATTTCAAATTTACATTAGATAGTTTCTTTATCAATTATAGAGGTATAATATGTTACAGCTATAGAATATAGCAAAGAGATGATATGGATGTAATGGTTTATGGAAGAGTTGAGGCATAAGCAAGAAGATTGTAGGTTATACAATGACAGCCAAAGTGCAATTCATTTATCAAAGAACTTGGCATTCCACTCAAGAACCAAACATATACAACCTAGGTATCACTTCATTCATTCAGTTTTGGAGGATGGTCAACTGAGGTTCGAAAAGATCCATACAAGTTAAAATCTTATAGATATTCTAACAAAGGTAGTCACTATAGATAAGCTAGAATTTTTTTCAGCTTTAATAGGCCTTTAAAGATAACAAGGAAGATGAGAAACATGCCAGGGTCAAAGTTCAAATAAAATTCCAAGTAAGAGTTGTAGAATTGGAGTTGAAAGAATCAGTATCCAAGTGAAAGATTGTTGGATGGTGGAGCTTTATCTTATTTTATTGTAATTCCATAGTTAATATGGACCATTTACTATTAGGTTTTAAATGTAACAGTAGAAATTAAGTTAGTGCATTTTTTCCCTAATTTGTAACCCTCCTTTGATATGATGGCATTGTAATCAATAAGAATAGTGTGAGAGTGAAGAGTATGTTATAGTGAATGTATTTCAATTTTTTCCCTTCATTTGTTGGATTGAATAGGAAGAAGTCATGGCAATTTTTGTGTGGATGTAGCCCAAATTGGGTGAATCACATTAAATTCATGTCTCTATTATATTTTTTTTTCTAAATTTAAATTCTATCTTTATTTCATTATTATTTATCTACATTCTATATTCCTAACATGAAGGATGACTCATAAAAGAAACCACAGGAAGAAGAGGCCAAGAAGGTGCAAGCAATTGTTGTCAAGAAGGCACTAGAAGATGCTATGAATAAGGATGTTGAGGAAGCTCTAACCACTACTAGACTATTTTTATCTATAAAAACTCCATTGATTTCCTTTTCCCTACCACCATATCATGAGTCACTTCAACCATAATTTCAAGACACTCTAGCTACCTCACAGGATGATAGTGCTTCCTTGATCTTGTCCAACATTTTGTTATGGGATGTACTAATGACATGTACTCAATGTACTATCTTCTCTATACCCATCACTCCTTTACATATGGAACTTATTATTATCTATTTTTCACACATTTTGTTGACTTTTTGAACTACTAAAGTATCCTTAGATGTCTCTTAACTTTCATTATCTACATAGATTGAAGGTGATGTTGTGTTTCATGAGTCTATTTTTTAGAAGGTATTTATATTAGAGAAATAGGTTAAAGATTTTGAAGTCACAAATTTTATCATCATTAATCAATTTTGTATTACCCAAAAAAACAATCAAGGATGCTTGTCCCAATTTTTACACCCACTTGAATATGGATCCATCCCTCCTAGACAAGGACCAACTTGTTATCCTTCTCAATAAGATCACCACCAACTAGTAAACCTTCAAGTAATCATACATCATATATAAGTGGTAAGCCATAAAATTTGAGATATATATCTTTTTTGAGTTGCTATCTGAGTTTTAGATAACTATTGATACTGATCACACTTAGACTATGCATATTGCACTTCATCTACTTGACTCAAAGAAGTAGTTGGATATAATTTAGAACATTATGTAGTTTAAATTTACTATGGTTTCCTTCACTCATGTTGTTTCCACTATGCAAAATACCACTTTTAATACCATATGTTCTACTCTTCAGACCTCATGTAGTGCATGAGATACTATAATTCAAAATTTATAGACTTGGTAGAACCAAATGTTGTGAAACTCTTTTATCAACATGAAAGTATAGTGACATGTTGATAACCTAGTTTAACTCCATGGTTAAATCATCACCAAAGTTCACATGGTGAAGTCTTATTTTATTAGGATGATTGATACCACTATTCACCAGTTGATGGCAAATCAAGTCCCCTTGCATGGTCTTTTCGATAGTGCTTAGAAAGCTCTACTTAATTAAAAATATTACAAGGATGATTTAGATCTCATAAATGCAATAATTTCACCACTCATCATTGAGCCTTAGATCATTATACCTATTCAACTATGATATATTCTTCCATGAAGGAAGATGCCTCCACCAACTAACTGATGCTTGTGCAGGTTTCACAATTTTCCAATTATAGTCCATTTATTTTTTCTTTAGCAAGTTTTTATAGCACTATGTAATGCTAATATATTTTAAACTCAAAATGGTGGTATAATATTAGTTTTATTAGTTAAAAACTCAAAGGGGTGGATAAGTAGTTCACAAGGGGTAAAATTTGGTTTACTAGTACTTGAATGTCTCTTTCTAGGTCTATGCACTTCTATATTTTGGCTCCTTTCTCAGTACTTAGATGGATTCACTTAAGAAATTATCTCAAGATGAGATGACCTTTTATGTCCTAAGAAATATGAGAACATATTGAGGCAAGTCCAACCATATTCTATTGTGGTTTGTTAGGAGTTGTTATGGGAATCTCCATGTTGGTCAGGATTCCACCAAATACAATATGGATATCTATTTTCATCATGGTAAATCCGTAAGTTACAACTATAGTAAATTGTACCTATAAGTATTTTTAATGAATAATAATATAATGTTTAATGATTATGTTCATTTGGATATGTATGTAAGTAATAGAATATTGAATTTTATCCTCAAAAATATTTTACACAACATATTGACAGAACTAGGCATCAATCTATGAGGTTTTTCTTTGTTATAATCTATAATATTAGATCTTTTAATATGAATTATAAGTATTTTTGTTATTTATTTTGTATAATCATAAAGTTTCCTATGTTTTGATGACTATTTCCTTCTTTATATTATTTAGATGTATGAATTTCTTTGTCTATTAATATTTTCCATCATGTGTTGAACCTTTAGATTAGTATATTTATCTATAGTAAACTTTGTTTATGGATTAAAAGTCTTTATTAAACATTAATTTAATATTTATAATTCACTTCACTACCCTATCCCCATTATTATCATGTTTTGGTGAAACCTAATAACCTCTACTAATAGTACCGAATTGAAATATATTCCATTGATTAAAATACCAAGGATAAATGATACTTAGCTATATTTATAATGTGCAAGAGTACTTAAGTTTCACAAATGCATGAGTATGTGAGATCAATATTTTAAGATAGTCATCATATTATAGATTTGATGTTCCTAGATCTGCATACACTATTGTCAATCTTGAGACACTACCATCGATGCTATTGTATGTGATGTAATGTTAATGCTTGGTAAGGAATATGTGTTGTATTATGATGTGAAAAAATTCATTATTATAGGTTTTTAAAAACCTTTATACTAATGTATTAATATATAGAACACAAATTATATATATTTATTTATGTATCAAACCATAACTCTTCATCCTTGAGATGTTTTTTCCAAAAATGGGTTAGTGGGCTCATAGTGTCAAGTGAACCTCAAAGATCCTATGTTAATTATCACTACCTACATATCCATTAATCCAAGGAAGGCCTTAGGCTTATGTAATTATCCCCTATGTATGTGAGTGTGTGTGAACAATCCTGTAATATGATACATGTAGATGCATGCAATGATCCAGCATGTAACTTGATAAATAATTCTCATGGGATGCTATTAGGATGCTTTAGACCTTTTTTACAATTTTTCCTATGACTGATAAATAAATATGGATGAATAGGGTAGAATAACTTAGTTATTTTATTTATTAAATGAACCTTGGTATGTGTTTAAATTTCTATTTTCAAGATCAACAATGAGAAGTCTTAGGATTATATTTATACCCCACATTTTAAAAATATTTCATAATAGGGTTCAAAAATATAAATAGGCTGACCTGTAGGTTTTAATTAATTTTTAATTTAGATGAATTGTTAGTATTGGACACTAGATAAGTATTTTAACACTAGAGTTGATGTTAATGTCTCTTTATGGTCAATAGTATCTAGAATTATAGAAATAGGTATGGATATGTAACTAATAGTGAAGGATGTATATCAATTTTTGAGATTTTTGTAGTGTAAATATTATCTAGTTCATCATAATGATATTTTTAAAACTATAATACTATCATTTAGGCATTTTGAGATGGTGAATGAGAACCTTTTGGTAGTGTGAAGTTTATACAAGGAAAAGTGAAGTTGATCTACAAATAAATCGTAGCTCATAAAAGATAAATCAAACTCACCCTTCCATTTTTTGGTACATTTAGACAATTTGGATCATGACCAATATTTATATGTTAGACATAATTAATGGGTCTCTTATCACACAATATCACTAGAGAGGGTTCAAAATCCTCTAGTTGAGCAATACCACACAACAACCCTAGCTAGTCCCTATGGTTTCTAATAAAGTAAATAACAAAGTAAAGTAAATCTAATCTAGTGCTCACCAAAGCTTGTGGCACAAATAGGGAATAATAAACATTAAATTAAACATGAAGATAACTCTACTCAATTCAATGTATATCTAATACTAAACATTGAGATAGAAATACATTCATAAGCCAACACATGTAAATCTATCTACTAATAATAGAGGAGCAAGAGTTAGGAATAATTACATTGAAAATGAACCTATCAAGTATTAATCTCTCCCTTGGCCAACAGTGATTTTCAAGACATTTTTTGGTTTTTAAGGATAACAAAGATAGGCCAACTCTAGGCTACAAGACTTCTCCTATGCATCAAAAAAAAATCCCACGAGACAAGATTCTTCTTTCTAAAATAAGTATGAAACCTTGAGCAATGACTACTCAAGTATAATGGTGGATAAGTAGATGCACAAATGAATTATTATCTCTATCTCTCTTTAATGAAAATTATGTGAAGGATGTGTTTATATATTCATACCTAACCCTAAATCCTTCCAAATTTTTAGCTGACATAATAAGCCTAGTCAATCCAGTTCCTTAGGAAATAAAAGTAGTTAGGCCCTGAACTAAGTTGGTTGGGTCAAATTTGTCTCGTAACATGCTCATTTATCATAAGAAATTTGGCCCATATGAATTTTTTGAAAGGATGGAAAAATGGGTTTTAGATTAAGTAGGGTATATTTGAGGCAATGAATTATTTGGAGGAGCATGTAAGGGAGGTGCCAAATCTTAGGGAGACATATAGGAGAGATTTATGCTAGTTTTAAGTTGTGGTATAGGGAACAACAATATTGTGAAGCACCAATGGTTTTCCCACCCCTTTCCTAGTTCACCCTTTAAGGCATATACTCAAATATATTGAGACTCGATGGGTTATTGTAAGAGAAAAAATATTAGTAATTGATTAAGTTTAAAAACATTGTGTGTATACATATGCCCCACTTGAAGCTCACCACATATCACACAATGGCATCATAGGATGGTGCTTCAAGAAAAGAACACAAAAATGCACAATTTTGAACTAATTATATTTCATTAAGAAGCGAATAATATAAATGAAAGGATAGATTTTTAAAATACATACCTTTTCTTACCTTAGTGTTGTAAATTAAGAATGAAATGATAGAATTGTAGAGGTGTCCAAAGTAAGTAACATCAGGTGAACTTGTAAAATAAGTGAAAACTCAAAAATAAATCCAAAATATATACATGTAATATGTGGAAAATATTACTATGATGTTAGGATTTTGGAACATCTTTTGGTTTAGAAAAAAGCTAGCAGAAACAAAGTTATGGGCAAAAAATGAAACCTGGTGGAAAATAATTAATTAGTAAATAATTTTTAATAGTAAATATAAATAGGGTGAAAATTAATTCATTTTTTATTTTTACTATTCTAAGAAAATATTGATCTAAGAGATGTAGTTAAACCTAGATAGTTATCATGGTGAGGATATTATAGATATGATGTGGAGGTTATCTAGCAGACATAGCTAGTTTAGCTCAGGAAAGTGGTGCATTAATTTATTTATTTTTGTAATTTTTATTAATATTAAGTTGTGTGTAGGAAAATAGGTGTTATATGAAATATAGGTACCAAAACTTACCCTGAGAAAATTTTAGGTAAATTAGGAACAAAATGGTATATTGGTTAGGAAAGAGTCAAACCAATAAATGCATAAGGCATTAATGGTAAATGGTTGAAAAGTCAATGTAGATTTTGAAAAGAGCTAGCCCTATTGACTTAGTTTGAAAAGGAAAGAGGAAAAAAGGTGGTCAACTACATGGTAGAGAGATAATTTAGTATTATTGAGGGTGGTCAACTACATAACATAGGGATAAATGAGTTGTAAATATGGACAAGGCCAACTTAGTGCATTGGAGATGATGTAGTATGTAGTAGTGGGATGATATAGTTTGTTAAAGGGGACAATTACATGGAAAAGGGTACATAAATTATTTGAAATATAGATAAGTTCCATTTTAGTATTAAAAAGGATGATTATGTTTGCATTAATGGGTTGACTATGTAGTAGAGGCCTAATATAGTTGGTAAAGAGGGTTGATAGGGCTGATTTAGTATCAAAAAGTATAATTGTGTAGGAAAAGGGTGAAAAATAAGAAAATAAGAACAAACTGATGAAGTAGTTAATTTTTGATAATTTAAAGATTTTAATAATGTATTTGGATTAGTTTTACATCAAGATCTAATACACTCTATGTTATTTGAGATTTTGTAAAGACGATGGAGATTTTAGCACCTAGTGGATGCATCATGTCTACCACATTTTTTAAAGAAACTATTAGATGTGGACCAAGATCAGTTAGTTTCCTTAGGATTTGGAGGCATCATGGAGATATGAAGCATCCCACTCAGTGTTGATCTAATCATCATTTTCCTATAATCATGGGAGTGCCTGACCAACACTTTTTGATGGAAGATGGAGAGGGATACCATAGAGTTGGGCATCACCTTGGAGGATGTCCATGACTTACATGGAATTCTCATTATCGATACTACTATAATTATTAATGCAATAAAGGTGGAGGATGAGAGGTGATCCCTATCCCTTTGGATGACTAGATCAGATAGGATTTACCCTGAGTTGAGGCTTAGCTTGTTCTATCTATATATATCAACAATTCTAGATATCCAAAAGGCCATGATAGGACTTGTGATATCATGAGTACTATGTCACAATTCAGATGGGAAGGTATCATTGTATGTATTATCATTATGTCAGTTTATCCTAGATCAATGTGCTCTATATGATTTGGGCTTTGCCATTTAGGTGTAGTTCATGCATGATATGTATGGTATATTGAACCAGGGGTAGAAGACTATGGACTTTATGATTTTTTGAGTGTTTAGATTTGTGATAGGTTTCCAATGTATCAACTAGATGGGTTACCCCATGTAGTGGATGACAAGCTATCTCAAGTGGTGATATAGTGGCAATATTATGCATTGTGTGATGTGCCCCATATCTAGTCTTATATACTATTACTAATGGGTAGATAATATGGCATCCCTATATTGATATTATATCTAGTTGGCCAACTTTGGATACTATTTTTACTAGGTTGGCATGTATTCACATTATGGGACATTATACCTTATGGGTGAAGCCATATATAGTAGAATATATACCTAGATAGATGGACCTACCACATCTGGTAGTTTCGTTAGTAGTCCTACTTATTGGGCATCGCATGTTAGAGAGACTAGAGGTAGAGGAGGTGTAGGAGTGCCTATAAAAGTACTTGTTAGGCCTCAAAAAATGAGACTATGGGCAGGTCAAGCATAGTATCAAGTTTGGGCAAGGACAAAGATAGAGGATGTTATAATTTTAGATGTAGAGTGTGATGATGTAGGTTAGGTAGTTATAGAGCCATAATAGGGATGAAAATATCCATCATGAGCATATAGGATATGGAGGCACTATTAGGAGGAGACACAGGCACTAGCAATCACACATGGAGATCCCATAGAGGATATTGGACAGATATAGTCTATAGAGAGGAAGCTGAGGATAGGACCATGATGTGCATAGGTGCTGACTCCATGTTTTGTAATTGTATAGAGGTAACTTACATAAGATATGCTTGATGTTTAGGTAGACAAAAAGACTTTAGTTGGTGACATGAGTGCTAGTAAGAAATTTGTTATTAATTTTAATTTTTTAGATAAATCACTAGTTACATTATTATATTTGTACTTAGTATAGATATATTGTTTCGATGTGTGTGTGTGTGGTGATTTTTTATGTATATTTGGTTTTTGTTTTGTATGGTGTACTATGGAATAAATTAAATGGAGATTTATGATTTTGGTCATAGATCATGATATTTTGGATGGGGTGTTATCATATTATGAGCCATCTGCCTTGGTGGATCCTATAGTACCATCTGCCCTAACTTATGCTAGCTAGTTTGGATTGATTGGGGATGTTGATTGATAGTTATAGGAATGATGAGATGGCCTATATGTACCTATAAGAGTTGGAGAGGGAGAGGGATAATTTTGGTAAGCATTGACACAAGATTGAGTTGCCCATATGGTGACTATTGTAAAGTTTAGATGTGTGCAGGCTTAGGTGGCTAATATATATAGACAAGTCAATGGTTTGATATCCTAGACTACCTCTTTATACAATATTATTCAAAGGGTGAGTCATAGGCATATATGGATAATGTGATTTGGCCACATGATAAACATGATGGAGCATAACCTTAGAGTTGTAGCTATTATTTTTTATATTTGTATTATGTTATATTAGTCTCATGTTATATATATTGATATGGACATGTCTTTATCTATGAGTTATAATAATGTTATTGATGTATGTATGGATGTATCTCCTTTCTAGCACATGTATTTGACTTTTGTTATATATGCTATGGGAAATATGTTATGTATCTTTTTCATTTCTAACATTATGTGACACACATGCATGGTTAAAAATAAAAACAAATAACTTGGAAAAGTATATAAATAATAATAATATGTAATACACACTATATCACTTGGGAAATGTGTAAAACAAAGGATGCATAAATATAATAAACCAAAATGGTAAAGTAAAGGGTAACAAGTATTTCAAACCATGCATAAGTAAAAAAATTCACCAAAATAAGACAAATATAAGTCATACTATATCAAGTTGGAAAGTATGAAATTTTTTGTAATAAAGTGGAAAACATATGAAAACTAATGGTATAAAAACAAACAAACAAGAAATTTAATCAATCATATAAAATCAAGATATGAAGTATGAAAAAAAAAAGTATATATCAAATTAATCATACTAAATCAAGATGATAAGTATGATAAATTTAATAAAATTGGTGTAAGCATACATGTAATTAGAAAATAAGAAGATAAAAGTGAAGTGTTTATGAAGTAAGGATAAAACATACTAAATCAATATGTGAAGTATTTAAATGACATGTAAATCATAATGTAACACAAATTATCTCAAATTTCTATCATGTAATATTATTGTGACTTGGTCATAATATGAACTTTGTTGGAATGTTTTGTGAGGAATGTCTGATCCTATTTGAGCTATTACACTATAACTCATAAGTTAGACACCAATGAGGTGGATACAGATGTTAGAATAAATTAAATGGATTTCAATGTGGTAATTTGTGAGGAATTCCTAGTCCTATCCAAGGTCTTACACTTAAAATCATAAGGTGAACACCAATGAGGTGAATGGTAATAAGGGGGAAAATAAGAAAATGTTTTTCAAGGAATCCCTTGTCCTATCCAAGGTATTATAGTAAAAATCACAAAGGAAAAACCTTAGGGGTATGATAAATCAAATAAATAATATTCATCAAGGGGAAATATTAGGATTGTTGTAATAAAATAGATAGGGTAAAAATCATGACATAGGCTTTTATGATAAAATCTTAATAAACATGAGGCATACTAGGTAAAAAATAACGACACTAAGAGTTTAGTGACCATTAAAATATAAATGATACATGTTCACAATAAGCAAATATTTATATAGGAAAATAAGTGGAATATTAATATCAACTGATGGAGGTTATATAAACAAGGAGAGTAAAATGGAATTACATTCCCACAACATGTTTTGCACTCTTTAGAACCTCTTATAAAGTCATCAGTCTAATATGAATATTGAGTACTTGTGTGAAAAAATAACATTATAAATTTTTTTAATTATCCTATCCCAATCTATTGGCCTACCATACCCTAATGGACTTTGGCTATATCATGAGGCCAACTGTGGAGTTTGAGCTTCGATTCCTTAGAACCTCTTACATATTCATCGATCTACTATGAATATTGAGTACTTTTATGAAAAGTAACATTATAGTTTTTTTTAATTATCATATCCCAATACATTGGCCTACTACACCCTAATGGACCTTGGATATATCATGATGCCAACTGTGGAGTTTGAGATTCGATTATAAATTGGAGATATTCTAAAGAATGAAAATCATATATTTTTGGTGTGATTAGAATTTTCTAGTTTCGTCTTTTAGATCATTGTCTTTTATTTAAATGATTTGTATTTTAATTTTTTAATGGATTTTTAAATTCCTCCTCCATATGTATTTTTAATAACCAACATGAATGATAAAATGTATACCACAAAAATGAGCTTTAGTCTTTGGTTATAAGACACTAAGTAACCAGAGATATGACTGAATAAATAATTTAGGCTTACCTATGAAACCATATGTAGTCTCAAGTTTCAACCATATGTATGCTTATTATGTGAAAGGAAATAAAGTTAAAAGTGAGATCAAATAGATTGGTATATATAATTATTACAATGAGAAGTCATGTTTCCTAACTGATCATATGGTAAAGATAAAATACTAATGGAATAAGGGTTGTATATTCAAATCACAATAATATTTATCTTTATTTGAGAGTAAAAGATAGAAAATAATAATCAAAGAGAAAATAAAGGAATCTATGTGAAATAATTTAAACCATAAGAATATAATGGTCCATTCAAAAGAGATAAGTGAAATCATGTTTGACAAATAATCAAAGATATAAGATATATAAATGAGTCACAAATCCAATCCAAATCATGTAATAGAATGATAAATAGTGTGAGAGAACACTATGTTGTGTTCACAAATACTGATAGATCTGACCACAAATGTTATCCATAACATCTGACACATCCCTATGCAACTGAATTTTTATGTTAGTCAAGGTCTCAATAATCTTCTTGGAAAGTTGTGAAAATACTTCCTTTTATATCATCTCCACTAAAAATTTAGGTGTAATAGAATAAGAGTGATGCTCATGTGTTACCTCCTATGTGGGGTACTCAATTCTAAAGATAGGTATCTCAATATGAATGTTATTTTTGGATCAAGGAGGAGGTGCAATCATTGGAAGAGGAGGGTGACTTGTAGGAGGAGGAATAACTAGTGCTAGTTTAGACTATGGGAAATCTCAGATATGTTATTGAATCACTCATCACCGATCATTATTATGGGTATAAAATTGATTCTAGAGACAAAATATTTCCCATATTTATGGATGTACTATAGAAGTATCTTGGGAAGAGGTATAGTATTGTCTTTGGGTTGGTAAATGACTAATTGTAAATTGTTGATGTACTACCTAAGATTTTAAAAATGGGTAAAGGAATGGTTATTTATTCCATGGAAGAAACAAATACATTTATTAGTAGACTATGGGGGCCTACTTGTTGATGTGGTATAACATGAAGCATGCGAAGACTAATATAGATGATAATCCTTGGTATGATGACCAACAACTCTATGAATATCACAATAAAGTTCATCTATTGATTATCTAGGTAAGGGATCCAGATAAGGTAATAGTAGAATAACATCACCAAGAAAGGGGGAAGCTAGATCAAAATTGAACTAGGATCATGTGTAGGTAAGTCTGGTTGTGCAGTGGGTCTAAGCAGAGTAGCTAACATATGTGGAGGAAACATATTAGAAGGGTTATGATATCTAGAAAAATGGTAGGGTCTTATCACGACATGATCCATGAGTATGCCCCTTAGAGGCTCTACTATTATTTGAGGCATAATACATGAGTGATCCATCTCTAACCTATGAATAGTAGTGGAAAAACTAATATTAGGTACTATAAGAGAAGGAATGATATAAGAACTAAAAGACCAAAATAAAGAAGAATGATATCTAAGATTCTCAGCATTATTAGCATGGATGAATCTAGATAAAAATGGGTCATATAAATAATAATCATTATCATAATTAAGATTATGTAAGTCAATAGTACATGTGTGAACTATTTTTTGATCGAGGAAGCATGGTGAATAATGTCTAGTTTTAGTTAAAGTAATTGGTATGTTGTCAAAAGATAATTGATGGGATTGACATTGAAGAGAAGGAAGAAGTTGAGTGATGATGTTTGGGGAAAGATAATAAGTTTTGATATTAAGTCTTATCTCATCTAGTTCATCATCATTTAATTCTAAGAGGTTAGGTGGAATATTTCCAATCAATTCTTGATGACCATTATAACCTCTAGTGGAGTTCATGGGATAGTTAAAGTATTGGGATTCATGAAATGGAATGCTAGGTAAGGTTTCAAGGGTGGTTATTTTAAATACACCTTATCCTTAGAATTTTTTGAAATTCCAATTATTTATGTCTTCTTTAATCTTGTATATAGCACCATTGTAAGTTAATTTGACACATTGGCATGCATATGAAGCAAATTATCTCATACAATGAGTCTAAAGTTTACCGAGTAAGATATTATAATAAAGTGTAAAGTTAAATATCATTACATTCACATGGATGGTAATGGGAGGAAAATTAATAGTAATCTAAACCCAACATAGAGGAGGAATTTGTCCTCTATCATATCCTTAGCTTGTAATTCATATGGATTTAAGGTTGATTAAGAGTATCCAAGTGTTTTAATAAAGTCAAGGGATGTAACACAAGTGCTTGAACCTTCATAAATTAAATCAAAATTAACTTGTATATCACCTATTTTAATTCTATTTAATAAAGGAGGATCATCCGAATGAAATAAATATCTCATATGAAATCATAAAAGAGATGGGAAACTTAAGTGAGAGGGAAATGTCCATTATTTTGTAAACATGCATGGACATCTCTTCACATTGTTGTATTATTCTATCTTGAGATCTGGATAAGGTAGATTATTTTCGTATAGAAGGATAATGGTGATTTTAATTTTGAATAATAATTTCATTAGTAAATTACAATGGTGGGGAAATTTTATCATAAGCTCTAAGAAGGGAATTTGAGATGGGAGATAGGAAAGTTTCACAATAGAATCACATTCATCATAACCCATTAGAGGATTGTTAAATAAAGGTACATAGTGTTGTAATATATACTTTGAAGGGGGGTTGTATGTGTAATGAAACTTATGTTGATAAGGTATGGTTTGTTTAGGTTGGTTTCAAGTATGTTTGTTGACCTTAGTTGAGGTGATTGTTTGTTGAGGTATTTTTTGTGGTTGGGTAGAAAAAATATCGTTTAAAGTTGGACGGATGTTTTCTTGAGGGATGGAAGTTGGGGAAAGAGTATAAGTTATATAAATGGTATGAAATTTATGGTTAAGTTGTGTTTATAAGGGTGGTTCTTGTATGTGTGTTGGTTCTTTGTGCACCAATTCTATGATATGGGATGGGGAAGTGTCTTGAATAATACAAAATGTTAAAGAGGTGTGATGGTTATGTGTTAGATTTGAATTAATATAATCAACTATTATTCTCATATTAGTCATATTTTCCACATTTTCATCACTAGTGTTAAGGTCTATAATAATTTTAATGTTTTTAGTAGTAGGGGTAATTTACTCAATGTTTTCTTGGTGATTACGAAGGGGATCGATATAGATATGTAAATGAGCATTAGCCTGGTTTAAAGATTGATTTTTGGTTTATTTCTCATGAGTCCTAAGTGTTATGTCATAATCTTGTTGACATTTGTGTATGAGGAATTCATGGTCAAATTTGGGACCAAGGAGAAAATCCTTAGAAATATTTATTGATTGTGGACAAGTATCAAGAGAATGGCCCCAAATTACATGAAACCAAAAAAAATTATTTGGATCATACCATGATTTCATAGGACATGTGAGGTCAAGATATCATGGTAAAGGTCCTAGAAGACATTTTTATTATCTTCTAATGACAATGGTTTGTGCACATTAGTATGATTTTTTTGGAAAATTGTGGGATTATAATTAGAATTATTATTAGTTAGATGGACATGATATATGGTATTATTTGGATTAATAGCTTGAATGGTGTGTATGGTGTCATAAGTATTGATAATACCATCATTTTTTGCATGATGTTTTTAATTTTTGATAAGCATATGAGTTCCCATTTTAGGTTGAGGAGGTTCGAATTGATGTATGAGGAAATTTTGGAGTTTGGCTTAGTCAAGAGCAGCTTTCAAATTTTTTGAAGAAAGGTTCTTAATGTGATATTGTAATTTAGGGTGGAGAATATTACTAAATAGGTGGAAGAGGTTGTAATTTACCATATTATGCTTAGATTTGTTAGACAAATTTTGTCATCATTTTATTTAAACTTGTGCCATTTTTATTTCTAATTGTTTGGAATTAATGAAATGAACTAAGATATTTATAGGAAGATCACTAGTTTAGAATTCTTAGACTAGGTAATTGACAAAGTCTTCTAAGTTAGTAATGGAGTGTGTTTTTAGTTGATTATACCAATATAAAACATCTCCTAAAATTGTTTTAGCTAAGAGTTTAGTGGCAGTGAATGTATAAGCTTAACCCCATCTTTGTAAAGGTTACCAAATGCTTTTATATGTATGTTAGGATCCATAGATCCATTATAAGTAATGGTGGGAACAATACCTACTATGTCAATGTTGACAATTTAAGGTACAAGAGATTCATGTTGTAAATGTTTAATAGTCTTGTTGATAGGTGGGGGTTTTGATATGAGGTTACCATGTGAATCCCCAAGGGGGGTGGGGGGAATTAGGATTTATTTCTCTCCATTAAGCATGTTGGATTTGGTTTTAGAGATGTATTAGGTGATTCTTCATTTGCATCATATGATTTACAGTATTAGTTTAAAATGCATGTGTTTGCTTAAGTGTTTATGATAAATTTTGATTGGTTTGAGCAGTATTTTGGCTAGTGAAAGAAACACTTGATTCATTAGCATTATGTGACGTATTAAGAGGTTGAGTTTCAATATGAGTGTAAGATGAGGTAGTGTAAGGATAAGTTTTAGTGTCATGAAATGCACTAGTAACATAAGCAACATTAGTAGCATGAGATGCACTAGTAGCATAAGAACCTATCATATTTGTATAAATACTTAGCATGGAGGTAGAAGAATACATAGAGGATGACATCATTGTGTGGGAAGGAGACATAATAGAGGGAAAATGTGTAAAGAAAAAAAAAAGGTCTTAGCCCAAATCCTTGGGAAAAAATAGGGGAAGGTAAATGGGGTTCTCCTATATGAGGTCCCATCATGAGGTTATAGATGGTTATAGGATCATTTCCTCTATCTTAAGGATTTTTGTTGATGAAAAATATCATTTATATTGTGTAATAAAGGTCACACTCATATTCTAGTTAAAATAAGGGGTTAAGTGTCATGGAAGAATAATGAGGAGTCCCATGGTTGGTAGTGTATGCAACATGGACATTTATTTGATCCATGGTAGGTGACACAAGGTGTGTTTGAAGAAACCTAGTAGGATTGGTGAAAATCATCATGTTTGTTCGATTTAATTATATGTTCTCATCAAATAATAAATTCATGATGAGGTAAGGAAGCTAAACACTTGTTAAAAATGAGGATAACCTGGTAGGATACTAGGTTGAACCAATTGTTGATGTCTTGTAAGATAGTAAGTAGGATAGAATGCAAGGCGCACAGTTAAGTAGGTCAATTATGTTCCATAAATGGTTGAACTAATGATTTATATAAGACACATAATTATATAAGTTGATTATGTACTAAAAGTAACAAGAATAGGAAATTTGCCAAATATTGGGTTGAACATAATAAGTGTTATATAAGAAAATAGAGACTGTAGGAGACAAAATCGAGTTGTTTGACCATATTTTATAGGAAAATATAAACTATAGGAGACACAATCAATCAATTTTACTATGTTTTGAAGGTAAAGATAGGTTTTTAAAGTGATGACTTTGATGATATAGTGTTTTTCTGTAGAAAACTTGAAATAAACACATAAGCAACTAGGTCAAACTAGTCGATTTAGTTATAACACACAACACAAATCTTGTACCAACATTTTCTAATATAAATTTTAAAATACAACATACAATTATTAAAGAGAAAATAACAAACATATAAATGTTTTATATGTAGGCATTCCTTAATGTTTTAAATTATAATTTTAGAAATAAATGTGATAGGGAATTGGCCTTAGAAATGAACTAGAAAGAAAATTTAAATATGGTTTCAGGTTGTTATATCTAAAATGGATTTATATTGGTGATGGTACTATCTTGGTAATTGGGCCTATGCCCTCACTTCATCATTTTGCAATGATAAGTGTGTTGGGTGCTTTTCCAATATATACCATCAACCACGTATTTATACTCTACCATAAAACTACGTTGGGTTCCCTCTTGGTGATGAAATACAAGTAGGTACACCTTCGGTAGAAGTTGTTTAATTATTTTTGATTTTATTTGGTTTGGAATTGTGTGAATAAAAATAAAAATAGTGTGATTAAATTCATAAATTATAACTTCTTATTTATTCTGTGTGATACTCTAAGCAAGCTAGAAATAAAATTAAAGGTGATTCAGTTACTATCAATAGAAGTTAATTAATTTTCTTGAAGAGTACAAGACCAATTGGGATAACTGAGTATGAAAATAGTATAGAACATAATCAATTGGGTTGATTATGTCTATCAAAGAAAGGGCTAAAGAAACATAGTCGAGCAAGTTGACTGAGTCTCCTAGGAAAGAAGAAACTAGAGAACTAAGTTGATGCAAGTGACTTAGTTTAATGTAGGGTTACATTTTTATAGACTAAAATCTATGAAAAATATGACTAAAATGAAGGAAATAAATGACTAAGTCAGTGATAATGAACCTAATATTTTTTAATATGTTTAATTTTCTATTTTTATATTGTGTTATCTAGATGAAGATTTTCAACCTAATAAAAGAGTCGACTCAATTGACTCAATCTAAAAACCTATATGAAAAGAATAAAACTAATTCAAATGGATCGATCTAGTTATTTTTGGTTGAAGATAACCTATACAAAGCAAAACAAAGTTGATCAGATCAACTGTGTGTTAAACTTATGGACATAATGTTATATTGAGTGGATAGATTTGATCGATTGATGTAAAAATGAAATAAATAATAAATGAAATCATGAAATAGAACCTTTAATGGTTATTTCATGTAAATATCACAAAAATTTATGCAAGGGAAAGTGAAGTTGATATAAAAATCAATCCTAGCTCAAAGAAGATAAATCAAACTAGCCCTTATACTTATTAGTACATTTAGATAATCAGGGTCATGACTAATATCAATATACTAAACCTAACTAAGGGGTATCTTTATACATAATATAAATAGAGAGAGTTCCAAATAATTTAGTCAATAAATACCACAAGATAATCCTAGATAAACCCTATGTTTTCTAACAAAGTAAATTATAAAGTAAAGTAAATCTAATATAGTGCTCACTAAAGCTTGTGGCACAAATGGGGGATAATAAACATTAAATTAGACATAAATAGAATAAATATACTAAAGTCAATTTATAAGTAATCCTAATAATGGAGAGAGAAATGCATTCATAATCCATTACAATCAAATCCATCTGCTAATAAAAGAGAAGCAAGAGTTAGGAATACTTAGCATAAAGATGAACCTGTCGAGCCTCAATGTCTCCCTTGGCTAATGGTGCTTTGAAATAGATTGTTATGGTTCATATAGATTAAAAAATAGGTTAGTTATAGGCTACAAGACTTCTCCTATGCATCCAAAATACTTTTCCCACAAGGAAAGATTCTTCTTTCTAAAGGATGTAAGAAACCCTATGACAACTCAAGTACAATGGTAGATAACTAGATGCTAAAATTAATTGTTATCTTTATGTCTCTATAATTAAAATGCCAATAAAGATGTGTTTATATATAGATCTAACCCTAAACCCTTCCAATGCTTTAGTTGACACAGTCAGCCAAGTTGACCTAGTTCTTTAATAAATAAAGTAGTTAGGCCATGGGCTAAGTCAGCTAGGTCATATTAGTACCATAACATGCTCATTTATATTAATAGGTTCAGCCCATGTGACTATGTTTGGAGGATAAAAAATATTTTTGGGTTGTGTTATGGGCTATTTGATGTGGTGAATTACTTGGAGGAGTAAGTAATTGATGTGTAAAATCTTAGGAAGATGTATAAGAGAGGTTTGTGTTGGTCTTAAATAGTGCTATAGGGAATAAAAATTTAAAAAGTGTTAATATTCTACCCACCCCTTTCATAGTACACCTTTTAAGGCATGCAATCAAAGAGATTGAGATTTGATGGGTTCCTACAAGAGAGAAAGCATCAATAATTGATAAAGGTTAAAAATATAATGTGTATATATGAAGGTGTATAACTAAAGGTTAGATCCCTAATTGATATTTTTTTAATTTACAAGACCGAAATGCCTTAAACATTATATTTTATTACCTATACATTGACATGGGGAATTTATTCTAGCAACTTTATGAAGCGTTTTATATATTCTCTCATGTTTTCTTCTTCTTTATTTTGGATTTGGAAAAAATTAGACATCAATTCACATACATGCATGGCTGGTGAAAACCTATATAAAAACTCATTTTTCATGATGTTAAAATCTACTATGTAATTATCTTTCAAATTCTAGAACCACTCAGTAGCAATCCCAATGAGGGTTTCAATAAAAAGCCTCGTAGAGATATTTTCCTTAGCAATTCCTAGAATACCACATGTCATAATGAAATCTTTATTGTGATTATCTACATCTTGAGAGTCTATTAAAAATAAGATTTTGAATTTATTCTTTGACCCTGAAGGTAAATCATTATATTAGGATAAAGTCAAGGGATTGAAGCATTTCCTCTATGGGATGGGGAGAAAATTAGGGTTAGGATGAAGAAACACCATTTATTCAATCATAAAAATAAAAGCACCAAACACCTTATTTCAAAAATGTTGCCAACCTCTATTCCAATGGAGGTTCCTTGAAATTTTTAAAAATTGAATACACAAGGTACTTGGAATCCCCAATAGAGTTTATAAAAACTTTTGCATGATTCTATGTTATGATTTTTTAGATTATTTAATTGACTCAGCCAATTGGATGTGCCACAAAACTTGAAACATAGAATAAATCATTTATTTTTTGTTGATTTTCCTCTTGACTTAAAAGGGACAACTCCCTCGTATGATGGAGATTTTTATATTTCTATATAATTTTAAATAAAAATTATAACAAAGGAAACAAAACTAAGATAAAGGAAATTTTTTAAAATGGAGTAAGAATGAGAAGAAATGGATGTTAGATAGTTTTAATGATGCCATGAAGGTGTCCAGGTGAATGTATGAAGTGCCTTAATAGTCTAGGTGACAATGACAAAGTGTGCAATATGTTTATCCTAGTATGCTTTAAGTAGGTTTGGTTGATCTTTAGATTTTATCTGTTTAGAGATGATTAGGGATGAGTTTAAATTATTAAAAATATACAATGGGACCTGTCAAAAGTCAAGAATGATTTGAGTGCTTATGTGTATGAATAGATTTCTTCTGGTTGATCATTGTTTTCATCTAGACATTTTGTGTTTAGTGACAGAAATTTTGAGTAAGAAGTTTGATAACATCACCATTACAATGTGTGGATGATTCAAGGGGAGTTGATCATATGGTTTTGATCACATTTGTGCCTAGTTACTATGTGCTAAATTTAGGTCATGTGATAAAGTGAAATATAAGATATCCAAGTGCAAATTTGGGCTCCCAAGTAGTTTTGATAGTGTTTTCCCATACTTAGCCAATTTTTAATGTGGCAAGAAAATCTAAGTAGGCATTTTTATGTAGTCATATTTTTCACATGTGCTAGTTTTACAAGATTTTTATCATGTGTGTTTGTTTAGTTTTGTGCCTAGTTGATATGCACTAAATTTTAGGGCATGTGATGAATCACATCAAAATATATACATGTACAAAGTTGGCCTTCTAGGTAGTTCTAGGCATAGTTAGCTCTATGGCAAAAAAATATGAGTGAGCAAATTAATGGCATTATATATTGCACATGTGAAGGTTTCAGGAGATTGTTAATATATGGTTGGATTCTTATTTAAAAATATAGCATATACTCTAAATTTTATAACATGCATGTGAGCGAGGTAAAATATATGACTGTGTAGGCCTTCTAGGTAGATAACAATGGTCCCCATAGTCTATTTTGTTTGATGTTAAAGATCAGGACTTGATGGAGATCTAATGGATTAAGAGTGATCATACAATAAATATCTATGGTGTGTGTTAATTAAAATGATTCAAAGTGTTCATTGGTTAAATAATTTAAATATCAATCTCCTTATGAAAGGATTAATGGAGCATGTTTGTTCCAAGGTCTCAAGAAGCAGTAAGATGAGGACAAGTGTTCAAAGTTTAATGTTGAGAAGAGGTAAAGATATATCTTATTCTAAGATCCAATAGTGATCAGATGTTTGTATTTATATAGATCAAATGGTTTGTATTGATCAAAATGATTTCAAGGTGTCCAATGTTTAACATAGATAAAGACCAAGCTACATACAAGAGACTGACGGTGCATATGTGGTCAAGATTGCAAGATTGAACAAGATGAGGTCAACTATTCAAAGTTTAAATTTTGATTAGTGGTGAACTATGATTTAAATTTCAAATAACATCAATAGTTCAAATTTAATCTAATATTCTAGGGTATGAGATGAGTTTTAAGTGATTGAAGTTTAACTATGACCATTTGGATTTAAATATTCAAGTTTGCCAAGGAAAATCCAGTGCTCAATGTTTGTGTTATAGATTTTGATATATACAAAAAATTCTCATGGTGTAAAAATAAAATTTGTATAAGACTCCAAGGTACATCTATAAATATAAATTTGGAAATATGAAAGTGTGCATAGTCAAAGATATTAAAGTTCAAATTTGACTATGTGTTCGTGTGTATTCTAAAAATAACCCAAGAAGGGTATTTGAGTTGTGTTTGTTGTTATATCAATTTTTAAAGTTCAAATAGATATTAGAGTATGTTTTATACTCCATGAGCACCATCTATGTTAATTATTAATGTTTGAAAAATCATATTCAATATGAACAAAGGGTTATAAGTCAATTGTGTTTTCATTCATAATGACTATGTGTACAAATAAGTATTTGAGTTAATTGGGGTTATTAGAAGAGTGATATGATGGATGTTGGAACTTAAAGAAGACCTATAGATCATGTGACATGGGCAAACATGTTTTAAAGTGTTTTTATGTTCCTATTTGTTTTGAATAAGTGTCAAAGAGGTAAATGGGTTATCATAGGACCTAAAAGATGACTCAAGCTTATTTGAAAGAGAGTTGTGATTAAGTGTGACCTATGTAAGAAGCCTTAAGGGTGAAGGCATGTGTTGTGGCTAATAAGGAATATTTTGGACATGATAATTCATAAATTATATATAAATAGTGAAACCAAAGGAGATGGTTTCTAGGCTTGTACATGTAGAGTATACATTGAAATGAAGAAGAGAGGATAGGCAGTGTGCCTATTAGATGAGTTGATAAGAAGATAAGTTTGTTAATTGTTTGTATGACTTGTAGGTCATATGTTTGATGTCATAATAGTGATTTTGTAGGTTTGAATATTTAATATGTGCAAAGAGGTCTGAGTGTGTTTATGAGGATAGTTTGAGTGAAGAAGGAGAGAGATTATGGCATGTCTATGTGAGATAGAGAGGGAGTTTGTGAAATGTTTACAAAATCAAAGATCCATCATCAGGTGTAAAATACATCAATTCTAAGGTGGAGGTGTATAATTCATAGGAGGGTATAAAGGACTTGATCTTCATTAAGGGTAGTTTCTCCTTATGAAACAAGTGTTTCACTAAAGGCCTTAGGTTAGAAGGACTTGACCAAAAGGTGGTCAGAAGGACTTGATCATCTTAGGGGAAAGTGCTCTTTATGAAATATATGTTTTAATAAATATTGTTTAAAAGGACTTGATCAGTATCTAGTTTGTAATCTCTTATAGGATAAGTACTCCATGTTTTTTAGGCTTGAGATTGGGTTTTATTCCCCATGAGGGTTTCCCATAGGAACTATGTGTTGTGTGTTTAATCTTGTATATACATTGTATGAATGAGATTTCTTGTTAATGTTGCTTGATCAAGTTGATATATGTTGATTATTTAATAGTTTGAAAGGATTGGAATTGAAATTGAAATATTTGGGCTCAATAATTCACCCCCACTCTCATTTATCATACCTATAGCAATTAGTATCAGAGCAGGTCCTTTGGTAAAGGCTTAATAGCTTGAAAGTGATCCAAGGTACAATATGAATTGTCATCAAATGTATGTAGGTTTATATACTAAGTAAGCATTGATGTTCAATGTATCAAATTATGCTTGTTGTAATGCAAGGATGAGGACATACATTATGTCCCTAGGGTTTGATGTATGACATTCTATTGTGGATGGTTATGTTTTTCATACTCCTCCATCTAGTGTTGTAGGAAAGAAGCTATTTGAGAATAGTTATAAGGCAATGAATGCCATCACTTTTGGTCTTATAGAGACTAAGTTAACCAAGGTAATCCATTTTAAATATACTAAAGATATATGGGACAACATGAAGAGTATTTATGAAGGAGATTAAAATATCAAAATTGCTAAGTCGTAGAATCACAAAAGAAAATTTGAAAATATCAAGATGAAGGAAGAATAGTTTATGGTATCTTTTCTTCAAATAGATGATGAGATTGTGAACATCATCAAAGATATTGAAGAGAACCTTGAAGAATCTATTGTAGTTCAAAAGGTATTAATCTATCTCAAGTGTGATCCTAAAGTATATGTTATAGAAGAAAGTCATGATCTTACTCAACTGAAGTTGGATGAATTGCATGGCATCTTTATTTCCTATGAGATAAGAAAGAATGATGATATACCACCAAATAAGAAAGAATCACTCAAGACATAAATAAATCCAAATAATAAATTCCAATGTAAGAAACCTAAAGAGGATGACATGTCTGATATTGATGAAGATGAACTAATTGCTTTATTTACAAGGAAATTGAAAATAGGGTCAGTAAGTATAAGGGTAAGCTACCCTTCAAATGCTTCAATTTTGGTGAGATAAGACATTTTGATAATAAGTTCCCTCACAAGCATAATAACAATGATGATGAAGAGCATGATGAAGACCAAGATGAAGACAAGAAAACATATAGGGCTGATAAGTAGAAGAAAGGTTTTATAAAGTATGAGAACAAGAAGAAGTTCTTCAAGAATAAGAAGAGTTTCTACACCAATAAATACTAAAATTCATTAGATGAGAGTGAAGACAGTGATTCAAAGTGTGATAATGAACATGTTGGTCCTATTGAAGATAAATCAATCTTCATGGATAAGGAAGTAAGTTGCTCATATCAAATGGAGTCTACTTGGAGTGATTCAAATGAGGTGGATTATGAGACTACATTGACAAATGCTCTTGAAGAACTAAAGATTGAGAATAATATTAACAAGAAGATGAAGACTCAAGTCAAAGAATATTATGATCAATTATTTTTGTATGAACAAGAATGAAAGAAGACACCAAGGAGCAAGAATATATGGTCAAGAATCTTAGTTATCAATTAGAAATCCTATCAACAAGCCTAAAATCTAAAGAATATGAATGTTCAAGGTATGTAATTTAAAATTATTCTTTGAAATATGAGTTATAGAAGACATCTATTAAGGTGAAGTCATTTGTGAGATTTGAAAATATCTCAAGTCATCTAGGTTGTTAGAGGTATAATCACTGGGATGGTGAATTAAAGAGCTCAGATATTTCAACTTTATTTTCAACTTCAATTCTAATATTTACAAGTCTTTAATCAATTACCATAAGCATTCATGAAGCATACACATCATTCATATAAATGTACAAGAAAGATAATTCAATATCAAGCACATAACATAAGACATATGTGGGAAACACTCTTGGGGAATAAAACCCACTGGAACCTAAAATTGGACTATTGTCCTATTAAAAAAGAACCAATTTAGACCATCAAGATATTGATCAAAGAACTACCATTCTTGGTTTTAGTGAGACTATAATCCCATAAGGAGCTAGTATACCTATCTAGCTAAGCACCCACAATAACTAGATCTTTAGCAAGTTTCACCTTGCAAGGAGACTTCTACCCCCTTAGATGTTGAGCAACCAAAATAACACCTATAAAATAATTCCACCTTTGAATTGATGTTTTCAACACCTAATGATGGAACTCTAATTATCAATATCTCAATGTATCTAAAGCCACCTTTTGGATCACACAACACTCCTTGTTGATCAAACCACATTATATAATTGAAACAAAACACAAAGATCAATTAGGACACATTACATATACTAACTATCCCTACTCTTCAACTTTGTACCATCAATGCATCATTCATAGAACTAAATCTATCTTATTCTTTAACAACATGACCAAATGGTCATACACATTATCCACACTCTGATCACTCTCTCAAACTAGACACCAATATCTCATAGACACTAGTAATACTTAGTTTAGTCTCAAGACATCATAAACATCCTTTTGGACCACTCTAGGCCTCTTCCCTCATGTTCAACCTACAAGATCACTATTCTACCATCAAAAACTTGACCTACAAGTCACACTCATAGTCTTTAGTCTACTTTACTCATCAACCCAAACATTGGGTATACTTTGCCTCTTCACTTGTTTGCTTTAACTATCACACCTCTCTAAGTCATACATGTCTAGAACCCATCATCTTTGGTTCTATTATTTATAGATAAATCTTGATCAACACGATCTTGGTTAGACATTAGGCATGTCTTAACCCTTAATACATCTATCATATGAAGACAAGGCTCCATACAATCTACCTACATTGTTCATATCATCTATGGGTCCCCATTTAGTAGCTACACCATTTAAACAAGGCATTTGTAGCTCTTATAGGTCTCATAGAGACATATTCACCCATTAGCACTCCCTTGAGAAAATAAAGAGCACATGACCACTTTTAAAGACATAGGTCCATCCCTTATGTCCCATTAAACATATTCAAATGATCACAGTCAACTTAGCTTACCTCTACATATGATCAAACAACTCAAACATAGACCTTATGCACACAGTCTTCATGAAAGAACACATAGTCAATTTCTTAAGCATTGTTCATACTCAAGATATATTGATCACACCTCCAAAATCCACATATAGCATCTTCATGGAGTCTACATCACACTCCAACATATAATTCATCATGATAAATTGAAAAAAAAATAATACAAGATCAAATATCTTGCTCAAGTTACTTTCATAAGAATCATGAACACATAGTCCACTTCTAGGCTCAATATCTTTGACTGTACTCATTTCTAGATCTTCAAATCAAGTTCAATGGATGCGACATGGAATCCTCTACCATTTTTATTTTTAATGGATGAGAAAATTCATATAATATAAAAATATATGATTTAAATATAAGTTTTTAGTTTTTACTATTCAAAATTAAAATATTTGAATAACAATGGTCACATTTAACCTTCGAACATAATGCTCGAATCTCATGGACTCTCAGCTCAGGATCAATATTACACCATTGATATTGTCCAAGATTTAATGTATAGACCACCAAATTCAAATGTTAAACCATAGTCACTTTAACCTCATCTCATGTCCTCTCTAAATTTTTACTTAATGAGCTTTGTCGATCTCTATAAATCAACAAGGTCAATACTGATCAATTCTCACCATTGATCAAACTGTATGAATGTTAGCTCACTATTAGATCCTTATATTGTACCTTTGCTCAAGTATTAAATGGCATGTACCTATCCTCATCTTTATTCCTCATAACTCCTTAGATAAAACATGCACCATTGATCTCTCTTGAGCTTTAACACTTTCAAAAAATACTAAGTATGGGGACCCTATCAATATGCAAAGAGTAGCCATTTTCACACCTCAATAACTTCTTTTACACTTACCTACAAGATCTCAAATTTGGACTAGATTATCTCCTCGCATAGGAGAATTTAACCATATGATATATTTCTCCTAAAACTCTCAAACATTTGAGATACAATACCTTGAAAATTCCTTGTCATAAACTTCTATCATAGAGACAACCATGTCCTAATCTACTTAAGAGCCCAGATTTCAGCAACCATAACTTCTTCCATGCTTTATATCATGATATAAAATTTAGTGAAAATGATCTATGCTCAAAACTAAAAAAACCAATATGATTATTTTTTCTTTACACCCTCACCAATTAAATATATAACACCTTTAAATATATCACTCAGCTCTTTCTACCACACTACAAAATTGGCTAAGTATGGGAAAACACAGTGAATTCTAACTAAGGATCTAACTTTACACCCTCATAGCTTTGATTGTGCTTCGACACATGAATTTATATTTGAAACATAATAAATATGTATTTTAGTGATAAAAACCATATTACCAACCCCCATTGAGTCACTCCCACATGGTAATGGTGACATCATCAAATTGCCTACTCAACTTTTTTACCATTGGATCCAAAGTGTCTAGATATGAACTATGATCAACCAAATGAATTTCACGTATGCACACAAGCTCTCAAAGCATGGATCATATATTATAAGACCCCCTAAACATATTAAAACCTCCATACTCATACCTAATCCTCTCTTATCAATTCAACATTGAAGATCAACCAAGCATACTATAAGCATAGTAAAACAAGCCCATTACACACTTTATCATACAAGAACAAGCACATTTCACATTTTCTCATTGTCACATAGATTATCAAGGAATTTTATCCACTCATAAGAGAACCTCCATGACACCACCATGACATCATCATGACCACTCTCTAATAATCTCCCCCTTTATCATTGATGTCAACACCTATCAATATATAAATATATAGCTCACCTTCTCTCTCTTCAAAGAACTCCTACAATAGGAAATTTCTCCCCAATAGGAACTTTCTCCCCCTTTGACACAATGAAAAAGTTTCCACACACTAATTCTAAGGACCTAGAAAGACCATCAAAAATGAAAGGACTATCTTGAAAATATGATACAACATCCCCCTTATCTTGAGCCAACTTCTTCTTGTCTTGGCAACTTCCTCTTGCTCTATGGCAGCACTTTTCTTCAATAAATCACTGCAACAAATGAAGAAAGAACAAAAAACCATATAAATATTGATGGAAAACATCAATAAACATCTAAGAGGGACTTCTCCTAATAAATTTGAGCAATTTCTTCTTCTAAGCATCTTCATATCTCCACACACCATGAAGAACCATCACGAAGGCTTACTAACCTTCTTTCTCAAGACACTTCCATGACCACCAATTTTACATCTACACTATATAAAATAGGAATCATGTACTAATCAAACTTGATAACATACCTTTAGACACTCATACCTTTTTCTTTTGGATAAATTAAGAAAAAAGAACTCTTTTTCAAACTATTCTTGTTTAGCCTCCTTGTAGCCCTACCTAAAACTTATAGAGCCCAAAATTTTTATTAGACACATCTTCAATACCTAAAACTTCATATCTAGAGAACTCTCATATAACCCCTCAAGTACACAAATTTTCATCACCAAGATCATCCTCTATAACATACTTCCTTCATAAACCTACTAGCCAATTAACCCTCCATATTGATAAAAACTTGAATAATATGAGAACCACAAACCTTCAATTATATATGAAGCCTGATTTGACCACCCATTTTTCCCATTCAAAAAATTTATAAGACTCAGACCTCAAATCATAAGGCAAACCAATTTTTTTAGCAAAGCCAAAAACTATAGAATCTCAAAGTAAATAGGGGCAACAAACCTCCTTCTGGTCAACACACATCTTTTAAAGATTTTTTACACCTAGAAACATCCATCACACACTTATATACCAAAATTTTAGTTGCCATACCTTTGGGAACCCATACATCCTATAACCCATTTCAGGCCTACTTACCTTTAAACCAAAAATAAAGAATTGAGAGCGCTCAAAAATCCTCAATTGGATCATACATGCCTTTAGACCTCAAAAACATATGGAGAATACTAAAAATAAATTCATAGACCTTTATAAACACCAAACACTTATTGACAATGTATTAAACTCATTAATCCACGTGGAACCACCCAATCTGACTCTATACTATAGCTCCTGCACAAACCATTGAAATAGGCTCATGAACTTGTTTCACCCCCTTAACCAAAGACCTTATCTAATTGGCATCATCATCTTGACCAAAAAATATTTGTTTTCCATACCTTCTTTCTCAGATTCAACTACTCAATCCTTTGATCCTATGACCTAACCAATTATAAAGCTCCTTCTAACTTCATGCTTCATCAGGAACATGATATCTTTAACAAGACTTCAAATACTTTTTTCATATCTTCAAACCAAAAAATATCTAAAAGCCACCAAGATTCCTCTATATATAAAGTGTCTCCTTAAATCCTACATAGAGAAACCCTATACACTACAAAGCTCTACCATGGTGTGTAACCAAGAGTTACCCACAACTCTTCATATTCATGTTCTTCCTTCCTCAATTGATACTTATAGTTCTTCTTCATCTTTTTCTTATTCTTTGGATTAACTATGATAACTAGTTCCTTTTCTATCTCACTCTCATTCCCTTTTAATATAAAATAGATAACACATTGGAGACATCATAGATTCATGACATACCTTTTCATTTAAAGATTCATGTTGCATTTTGGAACCTCATTACTAGGCATAAACAATTGATGTTCTTTGTATGATATATGTTCAACAATAGTAGGATGTTCACTTAGATCATTACATACCTTAGTACTAGCCTCAGTGAGCACCTTGGTCTTCTCTTTGAGATTTATCTCTTCATTCTCAACATGAGCCGACAATGAGACCCCCCGTACTAACTAGACAATTGACAAATTTTCTACTTCAAACTTGTCAATAAAAGCTATCAACAGAATCTATTGATTTTATGATTCTTTTTCTACTTTGGAAAAAAATCCATCAAGACTCTTGGACTCAATAGAGTTAGTCTCCTTATTCTTTACTTCCTTAGGTATCCATACCAAAGTTTGACTCTTCTTGTCTACCACAACCATATTACCTACTTGATCTTTGAGCTTATCCTAAATTGCAACATCAACTTTTAAAGCAACTTTATTATCAACCTTATGACTAGAATAATTGACAATGATTACCTTTTATTTTCATACCTAAGTTTGTCCTTTGTCATACCTTCTAGGAGCTCTATATACCTTATTTTTCTTTGCCAACTCATTCAACATGTTCTTGCAATACCTAGCAAAGTGACCAAGTCTATGACATTTGACATAAAAAAGATCATTCATACCTTTTACTTGATGATGAGTGTGAACATTCTTTTCTTTCTAGATAGAGGATAAATCCTCTTGGAATTTTTGTATCTCCTTCATATCTGATTCCTTCTTTATATTAGTAGGTAGTCCACCTTTATTAGGTTTATCCTTCATAGTCTTTGGTCTCAACACTATTCAATAGCCTTTAGGATTAGAATGATTCTTCAAACTATTTTTTCATAATATGGAAGTATGTCCTACTTTATTTCAACTGTAGAAAATAATATCATTCAACATTCCTCTTGACTGATCTGAGTTATAATTTATCCAAGACCAATTACTTCTTCCAAGGCTTCATGAGAATACATTCTTGACTGACTTCCTTTTATAGTCGTTTGATATATGACCATACTTATTACATGTATAATAATGACCATGAAATAAACTAGCATATCTTGTAGCATTAGGTTGTATAATTGACCTTATGACATTGATCTTCAAGTTTGTATTATTCTTCACTTGCTCAGGCTTCTCATGCTTATTTTCCATCTTGTCTAACTTTACTATAACAAGCTCATGCTCACCTTTCAATGAATTTATTTTAACCTTCAATTTATTATACTCATCTTATTTTGATTTTAGATTTGTATTTGTAGTCCTTAACTGATCCTCAAGAATATCAATTTTCTATTTATCCTTTTTGACCTTGTTGGCCATGACTTTAAATCTATATGCATGTCTTCAATATATGTTCATAATACTTATTTTCTTATTTTCTATCATATTTTCTATAGTTATAACAAGCTTCTTTATCAAACATGGTGTCATTTTCTTTTGAACAACTTTCATCTTTGGAACTCAAACTTCTCTTAGCATCTACTAGCTGAAACATGAGATCATTGATAATATTCTCATCTTCTTTGGCATCTTTCTTCAAAGTACATATCTATTATTAAAGTGCCTTGATCATAGCCTTCCACTATTGATTTTATTTCTTCAATTACTTATCCATCTTTGTACCTACTTAGGATAACCTTCAATATGTTAGGATTCATCCAAAGGACATGCTATGATACCAATTATTAGAGGTACAATCACTAAGAGGGGGGGTGAATTAGTGAAACTATATATTTTAACTTTAGTTTCAACTTTAATTCTAATATTTAACCTTAATAAATAACCATAAGCATTCATGAAGCATACACATCATTCATAGCAATGTACGAGAAAGACAATCCAAGCTCAAGCACATAACATAAGACATACATGGGAAACCCTCTTGGGGAACAAAACCCACTATAACCTATAATTTTACTACTATCTTATAAAATAAGAAATAATTTAGACTAATAAGCTACTTATTAAGGAACTACCACTCCTAGTTTTAGTGAGATTGCAATCCCATAAGGAGATACTACACCTATCTATATAGGTACCCATAACAAATAGATGTTTATTAAGTTTCACCTTGCAAGGAGGATGCTACCCATTTAGATGTTGAGCACCCACAATAACACTTAAAATAAATCCACATTTGAATTGATGTCCTCAACACCTAATGATGTAACTCTGATTATCAATCTCTCAATGTATCCAAATCCAAATTTTAGATCACACAACACTCCCTATTGATCAAACTAAATTACATACTTGAACCAACACACAAATATAAATTAGGACACATTACATATCCCAACTATCCCCACTCTTCAACTCTACATAATTAATGCATGCTTCATAGCAATAACTCTATCACAGTATTTACCAACATGACTAGATGTTCATACACACTATCCATACTCTGATTAGTCTCTCAAGCAATCTAGCAAGCTCTCATAAACACTAGAAATAATTCACTCATTTTAAAAACATCTAAAGCATCCTTTTGGATCACTCTAGTCCTCTTCCCTCATGCTCAACCTGCAAGATCACTATTCTACCATCAAAAAATAGACCTTTAGTTTATAAGCATTATCCTTAGTCTGATCTACTCATCACCCAAACCATTGGGCACACTTGGCCTCTTCACTTCAATGCTCACACCTCTCTAAGTCATACAAGTCTAGAACCCATCATCTTTAGTTATACCATTTATAGATAAATCTTGATCAACACCATCTTGGTTAGATATTAGGCATGTTTTAACCCTTAAAACATCTATCATACTAATATAATTCTTAATAAAATCTACATATGTTGTCCATAGCATCTATGGGTCACCCTTAAGTAGTTACACCTTTTAAACAAGGCATTTGTAGCTCTTAAAGGTCTCATGGATACCTATTCACCCATTAGCACTTCTTCAAGCAAATCAAGAACACAGGACCAATTTAAAAGACATAGGTCTTTTCCTTATGTCCCTTTCAACATATTCAAATTATATTTCATCTATGTATGCTTAAATAACTTAAACATAGACTTTATGCACATAGTCTTCATGAACAAACACATAGTCAATTTCTTAAGCATTGTTCATACTCAAGATAGATTGATCACACCTCCAAAATCCATACAGAGCATCTTCATGGAGTATACAACATGTTCCAATATTTAATTCATCATGATACATTGAAATATCAATAATACAAGCTCAAATATCCTTCTTGGATTACTTCCAAAATAAGCATGAGCACATAGTCAACTTCTAAGTTCAATATCTTTGATTGTACTCACTTCTAGATCTTCAAATCAAGTTTAATGGATGTGCCATAGAGTCCTCTACCATTTTTTTTACTACATGAGAAAATTCATCTTCTATCAAAATATATGATCAAAATATATAGATCTGATTTTTCCCATGTAAAATAGAAATATTTGAATAACAATAGTTATAGTTAACCTTCAAACACAATGGTCGAATCTCGTGGACTCTCATCTTAGGATCAATATTACACCATTGATATTGTTTGAGCTTTAATTATTAGAATTATCAAGTCAAAAATTAGACCACATTCACTTTTACCTCATCTCATGTCCTCTCAAAATGTTGACTTAATGTGCTCCATTGATCTCTATGGATCAACAAGGTCAATAACAATCAACGCTCACAATTGATCAAACTATACGAATGTCTATTCACTATTATATCCTTATCTTGTAAATTTTATTAGATGTTAAACATCATGAACTTGTACTCATCTCACTTCCTCTTGACTCTTTGGATAAAATATGCACCATCGATCTTTCTCAAGCTTTAACACTTTCAAAAAATACTATGGGGACCATATCAATATGCATGAGTAGCCATTTTTGCACTTTAATAACTTCTTCTGCACTTATCTATAGGATCTAAATTTGGAAAAAATGATATAATCACATAGGAAAATCCAACCATATGACATATTTATCTTTAAAATCTTGTTCATGTGAGATACAACACCATTAAAGTGCCTTCTCATAAACTTTTATCATAGAGCCAACCATGTCCAAATCTACTTGAGAGGCCAACTTTGAGAAACCATAACTTATTCCATGATTTAGAATATGATATTAAATTTATTGAAAATGATATATTCTCAAAAATAAACTAAACCATATGATAAATTTTTATTTACACCTTCACAAGAGCAATAAATAATATCTTCAAAAATCTCACTCAGCTCTTTCTACCACACTACAAAATTGGCTAAGTATGGGAAAACACATTATATTCTGACCGAGAAGCCAAATTTACACCCTTATAAATTTGATTGTGATTTTATGCATAACTTGAGATCTATAGAATAATAACTAGGGACTAAAATCATCACAACCATATGACCAACTCCCCTTGACTCACTCCCATGTGGCAATTGTGATGTCATCAAATTGCCTACTCAGCTTTTCTTCCACTGGACCCAGATTGTCTAGATGAGAACTACGAACAACCATATGAATTCCACTTATGCTCAAAATATCTTAAATCATGTATCACATATTATAGGATCCATTTCACATGTTCAAACCTCCATACTCATCCTTGATCCTCTCTAATAATGTCAACATTGAAAATCAACTAAGCATACTATAAGCACACTAGAAAAAACACATTGCACACTTTGTCATTATCACATAAACTATAAATAGATCTCATCCACTC
Organism: Torreya grandis; assembly: GCA_037957365.1. Lineage (NCBI taxonomy): Eukaryota > Viridiplantae > Streptophyta > Pinopsida > Cupressales > Taxaceae > Torreya > Torreya grandis. The sequence goes on along the minus strand of JARHVA010007117.1, from coordinate 130,341 downwards.
ACCATATAACCTTGATGACACCACAATGACATAATCATGATAATTTTCCAATACTAGACAATATTTTAAATGATCAAAATCATGTAAGTGATAAAACTAGTCTTGGATATAAAGAAGAACTAGACAATATGAAGACTAATGTGAATATGTACAATCATAATTTAGAGATAAATCATTAGACAAGGAATGAAGGTACTGGTAGAATTAATAAAAATTAGATCAGACAACCAAATGCCATGAGGTATGCAAATATTAATGGTTAGTGCTATACTTGTAATCAGTTTGGGCATAGAGCTAGAGAATGAAATAGACCTATTAGAAATGAGTTTACATGGAACTATGATGGGGGCCATCAGTCAAAATCTATGAACAAAGTTAAGTTCTTCAAAAATATTAATGAGGGACACTTTTCTAAGCATTATCCAAATAAGGTAAGGTAAGGTAAGTCTTTTTCAAAAAGAGTAGTTTGTTTTAGTTGTTATGATATTGGACACATTGATATTTTTTATCCAAATAAGGTAAGACAAGATGATTTTATATCAAGGAGTATTATTTTCTAAAAATATGAAAAGATTGGTAATATTTATAGATTCTACAAATATCTATAAATTAGAATAGGTTCAATCAGGCTCCTAGAATACAAAGAAGAAGACAAATTAACTCGTGGAAACAAAAAGTGGTAAGTATGATTCATGATGAGATTGCAAGTCCAAGTAATATATTTACTATGGTGGAGAATGCTATGGATTTTAAAGAGTGCCAAGGGATCTCATTTTTTTCTCATGTTATAAATAAAGAGACAAAACTCAAAGAGAAGACCGAGGTGTTGTTTCAACATAGTTCTGATGTATGTATAGATCTAAGTGAACATCTTGTTATTATTGAGCATGATTCATGTAAAGAACAACTATCAATGCCTAGTGATGAGGTTCATAACTTCAAGGTTGATTCATCAAATAAAAGGGCATGCCAAGATTCCATAATTGCTCCATATGTTATTAATTCAATCTTGTAAGAGAAGGAGAGTGTTTTAGAAAAGGAACCAATTGTAATAGATTAGACTGAGAAGAAGAAAAACAAAAACAAGAAATCTTATAGATATATGAGGATTCTAGTGGTTACTAAGGATATTTGGGCCACTCCTAGCTTCACTCTATTTTAGATAATTGTGATGTAAAGGATGTCTTTGTCTATACTTCTCAAGAGACTCATTTTAGTGGATAAGCAAGTGTTGATATGATATTCTTTGGATGGTCCTAGAAGGCTAGAGATAAGTCTTTTTAGTTGGAGTAGGTATGTCCAGGTGAATAATATATTATGGTGATGTTAGACTGATGTCATGATGTTGATAGTTGTATATGGTAAGTCGATAGGGTCATATTGAAGGTTTCTATGTGTCAAAAGAGGAATTGTGATTTGTCTAGATGATCTTTTTTCATAGAAAGGTCTGTTGACCTTATTCTAGCATGCTCAAGGTGGTTTTGTGGTCTTAAGGTTACCAATGGTGTGGAATCTCAAATCTTGGTCCATAAGTGTGTGATGGTTGTCTCTAAGTGTGTAATAAGTTTCAGAGGTGGATGTTGACCAAAAGGAGGTTTATTGACCTTGTTTGTTTTCTATATTCTAGGGTTTTGATCTATGTTAAAAAGTGGTTTTATTTATGAGTTGAGGTTTAAGGATTTGTAATATATTAAATGGTCCAAATGGATTTTCAAATCATTATTCATAGAGATTTTAATGTTTTTGGTTTTCAATTTATTTATGTTTTTATCAAGATGGAGGCCTAATTGGAAACTTGCTTTGTGAAGAAAGTATATTGCAGAGGATGAGATATATATCTAAAATTTGTGTGATTTAAGGGGAATATTAGAGTGATTTAGATATAAATTTTTAGGTCTTTAAAATGTGCCTATTGAAATTTGTGGGCTATTCAAGTTCTAGGTAGGGCTACAAGGACACTAAACAGGCCTAGTAAGAAGATGAGTGTTTTTTTTATCATTTTCTCTAGAAATATCAAGGTATGAGTGTTTATAAGATATTTATTAAGTTGGTTTATATCAAGTTTTCCATTTTTTTAGTAGCATGATTTTTTTTTTGTGGTTCTTGAGGTAGCTTGAGAGAGAAGGCTAGTAAATCTGTGTGGTGGTTCTTCATGGTGTGTGGAGATCTAAAGATGATCATGATGTGAAATTATTCAAAAATATTAGGGGGAGTCCCTCTCAGATGTTTCTTGTTGTGTACCATCAAATTTCAATAATTTTATGTGTTTTCCTTCATTAATTTCAGTGTTTGGTTCAAGAGAGTGTTGGCATGGAGCAAGAGGAAGTTATCAAGGCATGAAGAGGTAGGCTCAAGGTAAGGGGGAGTTTTTAATGTATTTATAAGATGGAATTATCCTACTGATAGTTTTCTTAGGTCCTTAGGATTAGTTTTTTCCCACATTATCACTATGTCAAAGGGGGAGAAAGTTCCTATTATGAGAGAGCTTGAAGAGAGAGAAGGAAGGAGAGTTATATATTGTTTTATGATGGGTTTTGACATCAATGACAAAGGGGGATATTGTTGGAGAGGTTTAAATGATGTCATAGTGATTTCATAAAGGTTTTTATCTAATTTTATGAATTTCTTTGATAATCTAAGTGACAATGATAAAGTGTGCAATATGCTTATCTTAGTATGCTTGAAGTAGGCTTGGTTGATCTTTAGAGTTTATCTATTTAAACATTATTAGGGATGAGTTTGAAGTATTGATAATATGAATGGGGTCCTATCAGAAGTTAATAATGATTTTAGTGCTTGTGTGCATGACTGGATTTCTTCTAGTTGATCATTGTTTTCATCTAGACATTTTGGGCCTAGTGGTAGAAAATTTAAGTAGTTTGTTTACATCACCATTTCCATGTGTGGATGAGTCAGGGGTAGTTGGTCATATGATTGTGATCACATTTTTGACTATTTTATATGTGATAAATTTTATTTAATGTGATTAAGCATAACATAATATATGCAAGTGTAAATTTGGGCTCCCAAGTAGCTTTGATAGTTTTTCCCCATACATAGCCAAATTTGCAATGTGGTAAGGAAAGCTAAGTAGGCATTTTGATATAGTCATATTTCACATATGTGGTAGTTTCAATAGAATTTGATCATGTGGGTTTGTTCACTTTTTTTCTTAGTTAATATTTTATAAATTTAAGGTCATGCGATAAAGTGCATCAATATATATACATGTGCAAAGTTGGCCTTCTAAGAAGTTCTAGACATAGCCGACTCTATGGTAGAAAAATCTGAGTGAGAAGATAAATGGAATTATATCTTGTATGTGCCAAGGTTTTAAGAGATGATTAATACATGGTTGGATTACTCTTTTAAAGGATAAAATATGGTTCAAATTTTATAACTTGCATGTGAGTGAGGTATAAGATATGACTATGTAAAGTTGGTCTTATAGGTAGATAACAATGGTCCCCATACTTAGTATATTTTTCTCAATGTTAAAGATTAGGACTAGATGGAGATCTAATGGATCATGGGTGATCATACAATAAAATAATATGTTACATGATTATCTAAATGAATCAATTTATTTGTTTTTTATTTAATTTAAATATCGAGCTTCTTATAAAAGGATCAATAGAATCTATTTGTTCCAAGGTATCAGGAAGCAGTGAGATGAGGACAAGTGTTTGAAGTTTAACATTGAGAAAATGTAAAGATAAAGCTTCTTATAAAACCCAATAGTGAATATATGTTCATAAATATACATATCAAATGGTACATATTGATTGAGATGATTTTAAGGTGTCCAATGTAAAACACAAATAAATACCAAGCTACGTATAAGAGATCGATGGTGTATATGTGGTCAAGATTGCTAGATTGCATGAGATGAGGTCAATTATTCAAAGTTTAACATTTGGGAAATGGTACACAATGAGTTAGAATTAAAATAATACTGATAGTGTGTATTTAATCTAAGATGTGAGGGTATGATATTTATTTTAAATGACTAAAGTTTAACTATGACCATTTAGATTTAAATATTTAAATTTATGAAGGAAAAACTAGTGCTCAATTTTTGTGCTATATCTTTTAATAAATGCATAATTTACTCATGGTGTTAAAATATAATTTGTGTAATAATCCAAGGGTCATCTTGAAATATATATTTAAAGATATTTAAGTCTATATAGTCAAATATATTGAGGTTCTAATTTGATTATGTGTTCGTGCATATTTTGCAATTAACCCAAGAAGGGTATTTGAGTTATGGTTATTGGTATCTTGGTGTTTTATTCTCCATAAGGACATTCTATGTGTATTATTAAGTTTTGACCAATCATATGTAGTATGAACAAAGGGCTAAAAGTTGATTGTGTTTTTTTTCATAATGACTGCATGTAAAGAGAGGTATTTGAGTTAATCGGGGGTTAGTAGAAGATTGATATGATGGATGTTGGCACTTAAATTGGACCTATAGATAATTTTTCATGGTTTCATATGTTTGAAAGTGTTTCTATGTTCCCAATTTTATCGAATAAGTGTCAAAGAGGTAAATGGCTCATCATAGGACCTATAAGGTGACTTAGGGTTATTTGAAAGAGAGTTGTGCTTAAATTTGACCCATGTAATATGCCTTAAGGTTAAAGTAATGTGTTGTGTATAAAAAGGAAGATTTTTTAAATGATAATTAGTGAAGTTTATATAAATATGAAACTAAAGGAGATGGTTTCTAGACTTATATGTGTAGATTATGCATTGAAATGAAGAAGAGAGGATAGGTGGTGTGTCTGTTGGATGAGTTGATAAGGAGAGAAATATTTTGACTATGTGTATGAATTTTAGTTCATATTTATGATGTCATGATATTTCTCTTGAATTTTTTTATATTTAAGATGTACAAAGAGGTTTGAGTGTGTTTGTGAGGAAATTTTGAGTGAATAAGGAGAGAGATTGTGGGATACCTATGTGAGAGGCATGTATGAGATAGAAAGGGAGTTTGTGCAGGAGTAAGAAAATTAGAGATCCATCATCAGGTGTTAAAGACATCAATTCAAAGGTGGAGGTGTTTACTTCGTAGGAGGGTCTAAAGGACTTGATCTTCCTCAGGGTTAGTTTTTCCTTGTCAAATTGGTGTTTCACTAAAGGCCTTAGGTCAGAAGGACTTGATCATCTTAGGGGTACATGTTCCTTATGAAATTGATGTTTCAATAAATCCTAGTCAAAATGACTTGATTATTCTCTTATTTTTAATCTCTTCTAGGACAATTAGTCCATGTGTTGTAGGATTGAGAGTGGATTTTATTCCCCATAAGGGTTTCCCATAGGAAATATGTATTGTGTGTTTGATCTTGTGTATGCATTGAATGAATGCACTCTCTTGTTAATGTTTCTTGATCAAGTTGATATATTCTAATTTTTTAATATTTTGAAAGGATTGAAATTGAAATTGAAATATCTGGGCTCACTGATTCACCCTGCCTCAATGATTTTACCTATAGAAATGGAAGAAGGAATGGTAAATCTATAATGGATTAAACATATAAAACCACCTAAATGACCCAAGTTTAATGGAATAGGTTGGATGTATCCTTAAAAATGTGAGAAAGGCATACTTAAAATAGGTGAGTAAATTACATCATGAGAAGGGTTTCAAGACACAAAGTTCTACGGAGCACCTCTGTATTTTTTATTAGAAATAAACATAGTCTCATTTTCCTCCTTTCAAATAGGGTTTATTTTGACATAAAATAGTCTTGGTTTGGAATCTTTCCCAGGATGTGAAAGAAAACATGAAACAATAAGATGGTGAGAGTAAATTTTACCTAAAATCCCATAGTCTTACTTCAACTTGAATTACATGCATATGGCACAAAGTCCATCCTCAACGGTTTTAAATAGAAAACTTATGAAAAGCTAAGGTTTTAAACGTAATAAAAACAATAATATAATTTGATATATTTCTTCATTCATGAACAAAAAAACACATTTCATTCATGGAGAATATCAAATACCCATAAATAAATAACTTACCTCACAACTTTTGATGTATTTCATTCACACATTTTTAAAAGTAACTAGTTATACACAAAGTTGAAATATGTTCTCTCCAAGAGTTGGGAACAAATACAAATAGTAATCCTTTAAAAATGTCCCTATATGGATTTTATACCAATCACCTTGACAAGGTGGTTACTGTTATAGCTGAAATTCTCACCCTTGAGAGGGTGATTCAATCCCTCTAAATTTGGCTATATATTGGGACTATTCCTAGGCTGTGGATAACCTTTAGATGGACCAAACCTCTATGTTATAGATCTATCTCACCTTAATGTATTAGTCAGGCTCACTACACTACTTGCTTTTAAAATAAAAGGGGAAGAAAAGACATGAAATAAAACCTATTCTAAGGAATTGATACACCAAAATAACACCCTCCACTTAACTATCATGAACTTAATAACAAGTATTATGTTTGAAACTAATTACACTTCTCAAAATAAGGACCTTTAGGCATGAATGCTTCAACATAGATTTAATAGACAATGCATTGAATGAGAGGGTTAGTAAAGATGTCTAACAAAGAACTAATGACTAAAAATTCACTTTAAGATATGCAAACTACATCAAACTTACCATCTGACCTACAAGAAGATAATCCATTTGAAAATAGGCAAGAAAGGATAAATGAGAGAGTGTACAATCACTACTACTAGAGTTCATCAAAAATCACACAAGTACACTAATTTAAAGCATTTTAGGAGGTAATAATTATTTTCATTCATTATTTCAAGGTATAGTACAAGTGTTCATTTTAGCATGGCTTCACCATACTCAGCAAAAGGATCCATACAAATCCAAACAAGGTTGTATTTATAAAGCATGAGAGTATAATAGAGATAAAGGGGTGTAGAAGAGATTGATTGAAAAGTTTCAAGCATGAAATAGTAAGTTACAAACAAGAAATAGGTTATATGATAGTTTCATGAGGTCTTATATATATGTGTTGCTTTCATAAAGATGTTTTCCTCTTCTAAATGGCATGGGAGTTTCTCTCATGTTTGACACCTTTGTCTTCCTCTTCAAAATTTCCATCCTTGTTGAAAAGTGTTGTAATTAAGGTCAAGGTTTATTTCAAGGTTTATTTCATTGATGTCAAGGTGCATCTAGTGAAGATGTATGGTGAATGGTCTATGAGACATGATCTTGTGTGCTTGATATAATAAAGAAGTCATATGACAAGAGAGAATTTGAAGGAAAAATAATGTCTTTATATTGAGAGATAATTTTAATAAAACCTAATGATTCTTATATGGTTTATGTTAAGTTTCAATTCAAGTTATCATTAAATCATGTTTGAGTACTAGTTTTAGAGTACAAGGTGTCTTGAGAAGCCTAATCATAGCAAGCATAGTCATATCATGAGCATGTGTATGATGAGTATGAAGAGGTAAATGAAGAGGTATTATATTATCTAAGGATAATTTAAGGCATGTGTTAAATGGGTATAAGCATTAATTATTGTTTGAAGGTCAGTTGTCAAGCTTCAAGTACTTCAAAAGCCTAGTCATGACACTAGTCATTGCTTAAAGAGACCTTGTGAGAAGGTATCAGATTCGTAGTCTAGTGAGATAGATGAACAAAGGAATAATAGGCTATATGATTTTTTTTATCATACATATGAGGCATTGAATCACTCATGATAGTCTTAGAGTGAGCCTATAGGGGTAGGACCTACAGACCTAGTATGCAACTAAAACACCTCTAGACCTTCCCTGACCTAATGAGGTCTCATGAGGTATTTTCAAGGACTATGAACTATGTATAGTAGTTATTTATCATGAGATAGGTTTATTTAGTTTGATAATGAGGTAGAGAGTGCAAGGAAGGAAGCTTGAAGGTTAGCTTTTAGTCCTAATATGGTTTACAAGTCAAAGTTTAAAAGAGAAAAGAGAGAGAGTGTGGCCTAATGAGGGGTAATGATCATATTTAAATATTTTTTTGATCATATGATCATGTAAATAAGTATTAAATGTTTTTTCAATCATTTTAACATGGTTTTAGGTCATGGTTTGCAAGATAAGGCATAAAAACTAGTTTTGAGGTCTCTCAAGTGCACAAAATTAAGGGTTTTCAACACAAGAAGGACTTTCAAGTGTTCATTATCACATGTAACCTATACATGCTAACCTAATATATTTAAGATATATTTGTAAGGGTAATATCTAGTATCTATAGGCATTATTTTTGGAAATGAGGGGTAGTCTTTTGTGAACAATTTTGGTGTAATAGTGTTAAACCTCTCAAAAACCCTAACACTAACCCATTTTGAAATATATTATTTAAAATAACCTATAATGGTATTAAATGACTATACAAAACATTTTTTCATGTAGTAAACTCTCCCAGGAACCATCGTGTGTGATTGGTTTATCAAGTGAGTGGACCCTATAAGAAAGGACTTGTTTCTCAAAGATTTTTTGTAGCACTCAAAGCTGACCAAGTCAAATTTGATAAATGGATGGCAAATAAATATTTAATATTTTAACTAATTTCCATGGTGTTTTTTTATCATTTTATATCCCTCAGGTTTGCTAAACTGATTATTCAAGTCAACTAGTCGTTAATAGGCCAAATTGTGCATATAGTGAGAAAATGAGTTAGAAGTGAGAAGTTGATTAGGGATGTGTTATCATGGATTAGGAATGAATAAAAATTCATGGATAAGTTTTTAAATAATTTTAATATATTTTCATGTTGGATATAAGTTTTGGAGGTTAGTGAAAATAATAAAAATGTTGCTCATAAGTTGACCTATCTAGTGCAGATAAGATGGTAAAGGTGTAAGGTTATGAGATTGGTCTGTAAGACCAATATTACCATTTACCCATGTTATATTTATATATTATAATTTTATAATGATATTATAAGAGAATAAAAATTCATTTTAATTCTCTTAAAGTGGTCATATAGGTGTTGAATGTCATTGTCACCATGACTATGCTTCAAGGTAAACTGACAGTTATAAGTAATCAAGTTATAATGATGAGTTTGAGGCCCTATAACCTATGTTGAAGTTTATAATGCACATGATCTTGATTTTTGGGTAATTTTTTATTATATCCATGCTTTTTATAATGTTTTAGAGTTAGTGAAATTAATTGAAATGTTGAAACCAAAAAGGGTTGACTGGTTCAGGTTAGACTATGTATACTAAAGACACCAAATTGGTCTGCAAGACCAATAACTAATATTAGAGATTATTAATTTTTTTTTTGAGGTTATTATAAGTATGTTTAATTATCATATTCATTAATTTTAAGTCCTTTAATGTGTTCTTTTAGGTATCATAAGTTCAAGCTTCCATGACTGTGTTTTGAGGCTAGTTAGCACTTCAGAGTGAGCATTTTGTAGAGAGTTTGAGCACTATACCTTAAGTTGTGAAGTATATATCATATGGTGATTACCCTGAGGTCATTTATATTCTATATATGTGATTTTTTCCATTTTTTTTGTAAAATTGTGTATATACTTTAGTTGTTTAGGATAGAATTTTTGAGTATGCACAAGCCTAATTGTGAATAGTATTAATAGCGTTCTTCAAGTGGTGGTTTAAGCTAAAAGGTGTTATGGAGATTAAATGAGCTTGTAATAGGTATATTTTATTTTTATTTTATATTTTACTACCATGTTAAGTGTTTTAAATTACTCCAAGGAAGGTAAAACATAACATGTACTAAATAGACCTAATGGGATTAGGTCTTCATGAGACCTAAAAGTGAGATAAAGCCTAATTGAGGTAGGTCAAACCTAAAGGGAATAAAATAAACTTTGATAAATGTTTATGAAATGTTATAATATATATTATATTTCCAACCCAATAATTTAAGGTTGTTTATCCAACCAAGAAGGATATGAACAAGAAACTTGTATAAATATAAGGCAGTTTAGGCTTATTAGAGTATGTAGGAGTACAAGCAAAAAAAATAACATATTTTAGAGTATAAGGAGGTATTTTAGATGATAATAGGAGTTTAATGGTTTTGTGATGAATATTTTATAGAGGTTATTGATATGAGGATCAATTCCATATGACCTAATTAAGTCAAGAAGAGAGCTAGTTGAATGAAGAAGGCTAGAGACCAATTTAAGAGGGATAGAAGTGTGTGAAGAGATGGAGAAGGAGATAATAATTTATTTTATGATAAAAAATGGGTTATAAAAGTGATAAAAAAATTTATGTGATTAATTTTGTGTTGATTGATATAGGGTATTGGTGTCTCCTTACAAGTGGGTGCTTGTTAAATCCTAGTCAAGAGGGTGTTTATCTTGTTGTGGTTGGTGTTCCATGTGAAGTGGGTGATCCAAAAAATTTGGTGTTTTTATTATTTTAATATAGTTAATTTGTATATATCATTGTGTTTTATTTTATCTTTATGTTTTCCCACATATTTGATGTGTTCTTATGCTTCATGCTTATGTGGATAGTTATTTATACTTGCTAGATCTATATGCATCTTTGATGGTTCATGTTTGCTTAAGTGGAATTGATAAATAAGTTTTTGAATAATGATTCATCTCCCCTCTCATTAATTTTTATTATAACATTTGGTATCAAAGCATGGTCTTTTGAAGTAGATCTAAAATCATAAAGGAGATCCTAGAAGCAAGGATGGCTAGTCAGCAAGCTCAAGATGGTTTCTCTACCAGTAAGGCTCTATTATTAAATGGATCTAATTATCACTTTTGGAAAATTGAGATGAATAAATATTTTATGTCTCAAAGTCATGATATTTTGTAGTCAATTGTGGATGGATATAGTATTCCTCCTATTCCGCCAACTGATGCAGTAGATAAGAAGGCTAGTGAAAATAACTCCAAGACAATGAATTCCATTTTTTGTGGCATATCGAGGTAGAGATTGTGAAAGTGATGAAATATGTATTAGGCAAAAATAGTAAACTATATATGAAGGAGAAAATAGGGTGAATATGGCCAAGTTACAGACCCACTAGAGATAGTTTGAAATTCTTAAGATGAGTGAATATGAAATAATTGAATCTTACCTATTAAAGGTTGATGAAGTTGTCAATGTAATTATAGTATTAGGAGAAGAAGTGAAATATTTTATAGTTTTTAAAAATGTATTAAGATCACTAGCTCCTAGGTTTAATTTTGAGGTATCTACATTAGAATAGATGCAAGATTTTGACAAGTTAGAGATGGATGGGCTTCATGGCATCTTAACTACCTATGAGATGAGAATAAATGAAGACTTACCAAGAAAGAATCAACTTTAAAAGTTGAGAAGAATTCTAAATTCAAGAAGGTCAATGATGAGGAATTTTTAGATATTGATGATGATCCACTAATGGCCATGTTTGGAAGGAAATTGAGGTTTGGATCAATTAAGTACAAGGGTAAATTACCCTTTAAATATTTTAACTATGGTAGGATTAGTCACTTTATATCTAAGTGCCCTAAAAAGGATAAGATCGAGCATGCTAAAGAACATAATGAACATCATGGAGATGATAAGAAGGCCTATAAACTTGAAAAAAAAACATTAAAGATTTTATGAAGTATGAAGGTAGTAAATGATCTTTCAAGAACAAAAGAAGTTTCTAAACAAAAGAAGATAACTCATCTAATGGAAGTGAATCAAGTACATCTTATAATTATGATTAAATTAATGAATGTAAACATGATAATAATGAAACGTTATTCATGGCCATAGAATCAAACAATTTGGGTTTCTCAAATGGGAAAGGTCTAATGGTTGATATATAATCAGATGAAGAAGAAGTTGAAGTGAGCCTTGAGGTAGAATTGGTGAGTGATCTAAAGGAGTTGAAGTTATAAAGAAGAAGCAATCATAAACCAATATCATTAGTTAAGGACTATGAGGAGTAGATTGGCTTGTTTGAGGAGAAATTGAGTAACACTTCCAAGGAGTATGATGAGATAATCAATTATATTGAAGAAAATATGGAGCTAGTCAATACAAACCTAAAGTCTAAAGAGGAATAATGCACAAGGTATGAAACTAAAGTGGAATATTTTAAATTTGAGTTGGATCAAGCATATATCAAAGTGAAGACATTTTTGATGTTTGAAAAGAGAACTGAGGCTCTAGATGACATCTTGATTAGTCAATAGTCTGTAAGTGATAAGTTAGGTTTTGATTTCAAAGAAGACCAAAAATAAATAGCTCAAGTCAAGGAGAAGGCTATTGAAGACAATAATGTCAACATGAAATGACATATCAAACAACCCAATGTTGTGAGGTATGCTAGTTCATTCAATGGTTATTATTTTGTACTCAGTCAGTTTGTTCATAGAGAAAAAGAGTGTAGAAGATCCTCAAAGAATGAGTACTCATGGAACTACGGAAGGAGTCACAGTTCACATTAGTCAGATGGTGTGTATATGGTTGTTTTATATAGTTGTCATAATTTAGGACACATTTTAATATTTTGTCCTAACAAAGTAAGAAGGTCATCAAGTAAAAATAGGAGGTTTGCAGCCCCTAGAGTGAAAGAAAGAAGGCAAATGAATGTATGAAAACCAAAGATAGTAAATATGAGTCATGATCAATATAGAAGCACAAGTGGACTATTTACAATGATAGAGCATACTTCAGATGTGAAATCAAGTTAGGAATGTATGTTGTCAACTCACATTAATGATCAAATAGTCGATGAAGAGGTCAAACATATATTGCCAATCAAGCCTAAAAGGGTACTGAAGGATATTCAATCTTGTGAGATCATGAAGATCTGGGAATATACTAAAATTGTGTTGTTTTAGTGATCTATTAAAAGAGGTAAATCCATTAGGATTCATGGAGACACTATTCAATTAGCAGAATCATGATGGATGTTTCGCTTAAGAGGAGCTATTCAAGTTGTTGATTGAGCTTGATCTATGTTGAGAAGTGGTCTTGTAATCTGATTTATTTTGAATGAGGTATACATGGAGTAAGGGGAATCATGTTTTATTAATGCTTCATATACTATGTGTTGAACTTTTTTTAAAAAAGAAAGTATGATTCTTGATGATAGTGGTGGAATACCTTGGTCATTAATGCCAAAGGGGGAGAAAGTTCAAAAAGGGAGATGAGAGATATCAGATTGAAGAATGTTTGGCCATCAATGATAAAGGATGGGTTTTTTGAGAAGTTTTGTCATTGATGTCAAGGTTGATGTCATTTGATGTCAAGGTTAATGTCATTGATGTCAAGGTGCATCTAGTGAAGATGCATGATGAATGGTCTATGAGACATGAGCTTGTATGCTTGATATAATAAAGAAGCCATATGATAAGAGAGAATTTGAAGGAAAACTAATGTATTTTTGTTGAAAGATAATTTTAAGGGAACCTATGATTCTTTTTTGGTTGATGTCAAGGTTCAGTTTAAGTGAGCATTAAATCATGTTTGAGTACTAGTTTTATAGTGTAAGGTGTCTTGAGAAGCCTAGTCATAACAAGAATAGTCATATCATGAGCATGTGTATGATTAGCATGAAGATTTATGTGAAGAGGTATGATATTTTATAAGGAGAATTAAAGGCATGTGATCAAGGTGTAGAAGCTGTAAAGAGTGTTTCAAGGTTAGATGTGAAGCTTCAAGTGCTTAAGAAGCGTAGTCATCACATTAGTCATTACTTGAAGAGACCTTATGAGAGGGTATGAGCTTGGCAGTCTAGTGATATGGATGCATAGAGGAATAAGAGGCTATACAAGAATTTTTAGCATGTGTATGAGGCATTAGATCACACATGATAATCTTAGAGTGATCCTACAGGGTAAGGACCTACAAACCTATTATACAACTATACCACCTCTAAACCCTACCTGACCTAATGAGGTGTCCTAAGGTGTTGTCAAGGCCTATGAAGGAATTAAATAAATCTATTATCATGAGATATATTTATTTAGTTTGATAATGAGGTATATAGTGCATATAAAGAAGCTTGAAGGTTAACTTTTAGGCCTAACATAGTTTGTAGGTCAAAGTCTAAAAGAGCAAAGAAAGAGAGAGTGTAGACTAATGAGGGGTCATGAATAGATTTTAATATATTTGATCTCATATGATAATTTATATTGGTATTAAATTTTTTTTAAATCATGTTCATAAGTTTTGAGGTCATGGTTTACAAGATAATACACAAAAACTAGTTACGAGTTCTCTCAAGTGCATAGAATGAAGGGTTCTCAACCCAAGAAGGACTTTAAAGTATTTATTGGCACATGTAACCTCTACATGGGAACTTTATATATATATATAATATATATATATATATATATATTGGTAATGGTCATATCTAGGATATTTAGGCATTAATTTTATAAATGAGGGGCACTCCTTTATAAATAATTGTTAACACCAAGAATAATGTTAAACCTCTTTAAAACCATAACAATGACCCTATGTGAAATATCTTGTTCAAAACATCATATAATGGTATAAATTTACTAAAAAACATATTTTATAATGTATTAAATAGGTAATTCTAACTGTGATTTGTTTGTCAGGTGAGTGAGTGGACCCTATAGGAAAGGCCTTGTTTCTTGGACATTTGTTATAACAATAAGAGTTGACCAAGGCAAATTTATTAAATGGATGGAATACAAATATTTATACTTTTATTTATTTCTATGGTGGTTCATAATTATTCTATATCCCTCATGGATGCTAAACTACTCATTCAAGTTGACCAATCACTAATAGGCCTAGTGGTGCAAATAGTGAGAAAACTAGGCAAAATTGAGAAGTTGATTAGGGATATGCTATCATGGATTAGGAATGAATATAATTCCATGGATAATTTTTTAAATTATTTTATTATATTTTCATTTTGGATATAATTTTTGGAATTCAATGAGTATGATGAAATTTTGCTCATAATTTGACCTATCTAGTGTAGATAAGATAATAAAGGTGTAAGGTTATGAGATTGGTTTGCAAGAATCATATTGCCATTTGACCATGTTATCCTTATACCTCATAATTTTATAATGATATCATAATATCATATAAATTAATTTTAAGTCCTTTAAATTGGTCATATAGGTGTTGAATTTCATTTTCACCATGATTGTGCTTCAAGGTAAATTGGCAGTTCTAGGTAATCAAGTTGTAATGATGAGTTTGATGCTCTATGCCCTAAGTTGAAGTTTATAATGCACATGATGTTTTTTTGTTAATTTATTTTATATAAATTATTTTAATAATTTTTTAAATTTATTTAAAGCAATTTAAATTTTGAATCCAAAAGGGGTTAACTAGTTCAGGTTTGACTATGTGTACTAAAGACAACAAATTGGTCTGTAAGACTAATAATTGATATTAAATATTATGATGTATTTATTTTAGGTTATTTTAAGGATCATTTAAGATAATATTAATTCATTTTAATTACTTTAATGTGTTTCTTTATGTGTCATAATATCAAGTTTCCATGACTATGTTTTGAGGCTAGTTAGGAGTTCAGAGTGATCATTTTGTAGAGGAGAGTTTGAGCCTATAAACCCTAAGTTACAAAGTCTAACTCATATTTTGATGACCTTGAGGTCATTTATATTATGTATATTTTTTTTTCCATGGTTTTTTGTAAAAAAATTGTTTTTGATTTATTTTCTCAAGACATACTTTCTAAGTATGCACAGGCCTAATTGTGTATAATACTAATGGCATGCTTCAAGTTATGGTTTAAGTTAATAGGTGTTATGGAGCCTATTAGAGCTTATAATAGGTATATGTGATTTTAATAGTATATTATCCTTTTGTGTTAAGTGTTTTAAATTACTCCAAGGAATCCAAAGTGTAACACGTCCTAAATAGACCTAATGGGATTAGATCTTCATGAGACCTAAAGGTGAGATAAGGCCTAATTAAGGTAGCTCAGACCTAAAGGGACTCAAACCATATTTGATCCATTTTTATGAGATTCCATAAGATCTATTCCATGGTATACCTAAGAAGGTAAGGGTGCTTGGCTGACAAATAAGGATATGAACAAGATACTTGTATAAATACAAGGCAATTTTAGGCCTATTAGAGTGTGTAAGAGTACAAACAAATAAAATAACATATTTTAGAGAATAATGAGGTCTTGTGCACCATCATAGGACTATAAGGGATTTTTTATTAATATTTTATAGAGGTTTTGGATATGATTTTTAATTTCATATGACCTAATCAATTCAATAAGAGTGCTAGTTAATCAAAGACGACTAGAGGCCAGTTTGAGAGGGATAGAAGTGTGTGAAGGGATGGAGGAGATCATCATCTATTATCTAAGAAATAATGGTTTATGAATGTGATCAAAAAATTTATCTAATTTATTTGGTGTTAATACATCTATGGGTTTGGTTCCTCCCAACATGTGGGTGCTTACTAAAGCCTAGTCAAGTGGGTGCTTGTCTAGTTGGGTTTGGTGCTCCATGTGAAGTAGGTGCTTCACAAAATTTGGTGTTTGTCTTATAGAACTATAGTCCATTTTTGGATATCATTGGGTTTTGTTCCAATTGAGGGTTTTCCAAATATTTTATGTGCTCTTGTGCTTCATACTTATGTGGACAGTTGTTTATACTTGCTAGATCTATATGCTTGTTTGAATGGTTCATGTTTCCTTAACTGGAATTGGTAAGTTTTTGAAGACTGATTCACCCCACCCCCCATCTTCATCATTTTTATTCCAAAAACCTCTTGGATTGTAAAGTGACAAGTGGAATTATTAATCATTAATTAATCTTGAACTACTATTTTCCCTTGTTCTTGAAACCTTTCATCAATTTTAGAACCTTCTTATATTGACTTGAAGTGATGATCATTCTTCTTTAAGTGTCTTCAAACCCATTTGGTTCAACTATGCCTCTCATTTCCCAAATATATCAAATATTTATTTTGTATTCATGAATATAATATATCTTTATGAAATGTCTATCTCAGTCATAACAATCTTGAATCAACTCCTTTAAATTCATAAAACACTCACAAACATCTCATTTTTCACCTAAAGCTCATATGTGCCTTCAATATTTTATATCCCTAAAAACATAGAAATCTCCTCTTTTATAACAATCCATAGATGATTTTGGGAAACTAAGGATATTTTTTAGTACCTAGTGTGCCCTTTCAGATTTGTGCTAAATTTCATGACCTAACATCAAGTACAAGTACACTTATCCACCTATTTTCTCTCTCTAATTAGGCCTCTAGGCCAAAAAATTGAGTTTTGACTCTAATTAATTCCCACACATGTGAAACTACAAATAATTGTTTGATTCAAATTTAGGATTCTAAAACCCTATACAGATGGGTGAACCATGAAATGGCTAAAACCTTAGCCTAGGTGCTTCTACATGCTCAAGAGGTAATTGGATTAGTTTTTCAAGAAATTTTTAGATTCCAAAGCTTTAAAATGGTTTTTTAATGCCTAAAAAACCATATTAAAACTCAATATGTTGGAGGAGAGATCTCCTTATGTACTCCATAGGCTTGTAAATAGGCTTATTGACTAGGAAATAGCATATTTCTCCCTTCTTGACCCAGCTTGGTGACTTCAATGGATTATATATCACCTTAAGAGACATAAAAAGTTATTTATATAATATTTTAACCTATTACATATCTTTATAATCCTTTGTACTTTATTTAAATACCAATTCTTACCCTACACACTCTCAAATAGGCCCACAACCATGCATTAAAGCTAATTTCTTATATTCTACCCTTCCCACTTGCCAACCAATGACAAGTTCAGGTGATCATAAGTACTATTAAGGTCACCAAGGTTAATTAGAAGTAAAATAATTAAATTTTAATTTATTTTATGGCAACTATCACTCATCAAGTCATTAGAGGACTTCTTGCAGCCTGTGAATGCCTTGCACTCTTAAGGATATTTCATAGAGCTCAGGCCCTATTTATTTCTATTTATGATAAAATATGGAAGTATTAATACCCTTAGAACATCCATAAATACCATTTATTTCAATGTAAAATTTTAATGTATAAACGAGCATAAGAAGGATCCTCCTGGGCTAGGCATGCACTATTTAGTGAGTTTGAGAGGGAAATTTACGCTTAATTAGCTAAATTGAATTTTGGTTTAAGTATAAAATGGTTTAATTAGGTATTTAAAACCTCATTTTAGTTTATAAAACACTTATAAAACCTTTTTAAATCATTAAAATGGCTAATAACATATTGTCTCTTATGAGGGCTTATGATCAACCCTGCAAAGCTAACCTTATAATATGTTTTTGAGTTGTTTCTTCCTACATCATGAGTTTGAAGCCTATTGGAGTAATTTTATAGGATATATAAACCTTAATATGTGTCTTCATATCCAAAATTTCTCATCTCCAATTCAATATGTGCACAAATTATCCAATTTTCATAAGCAGGCCTGAATAGTCTCTCTTAGGCATGTATGTACTTCATGGAGTCCTAATAGCTCCATCAAGCTTGAAAATGGCTTCAAATAAGTGGGTTTTTATTATTTAAAATTACTAAAAATTCACCTTGTAAATAATATTCATATCACTTAGGACCCTATACAACCTCTAAACTCGTGACCTTAGCCAAAAGTGGACCATTCCTCCATTATTTACAAGCAAATCTGAATAGACTCTCTTAAACCTATAAATATTTAGGATATATGGTTAATTTTCACCTATTAAAAGGTTATAATCCTCATGAAGGCATATTATTATGATATATCTAATCTTCTACCCCTTCATTCATAGTTGTATTAGATGTTAGACCTTTCAAACTCGTGATTACCAACAACCTATTGGTCTACATAAGACCTAATGCTCTCTTGACTGCATTTTGAAGATATAATATCACTTCATGATATTTGGTAAATTTTATATCTTTTACAAATATTAAAGGTATCTTCAAAATCCTTTTATCCTATCTACCTACCAATTCACATTCTCACCTCTAATTCATATCTTCACTAGACTTATCAATGCTCTCACATAGTCCTGTGTGTACTTATTTTAGGTTCCTTGAGAATTTTATTTTAATACCAAAGTTTCTCCACTAGTATTTAAATTATCTAATGGAAAGGAAACTATATTTATCTCACCATTTAGGTCCTTAAAATCCATATTTTGATCTCAATTTAATGCATTTATCATGAAAAGGAGACCTACAAGTTTGCATACCTATAGGTCTACCTTTTATCATTTAAGGATCTTTAAAAATACATAATGGATCATTTTGGTCCTAAAAACAACCCTATATTGTATCATAACCTACCTATAAGTTTTTTTACCCTCAAGGCACACTAACAATGCATATTTGTCACCATTTCGATCACCTCTATGTTTGGCAAAGGTATAACACAGTCCATTGAGAAGATGAAAAGAATGGGATTTAGGCCTTCAGTTCCTAAAAACAACCCTCTCTATAGAAGTAAAATTTATAATTGTTTAATAATTATAAAATTTAACTACATTTTATTCCCTTAACCTATAGTGCATCTAGGGATATATGTGGCTGACTTGTGGCTTACACACCTTCATATTAGCTTATTACAATTCTTGATGTTCTTAGTATGGTTAGCCTATGAAATAACCATGGATAAGTATAGTATATATATGAATTATTGGTTAGCATTTTATCATAATATTATGAATTTCATTTTTATTTCATTGTTGTGGAGGTTTCCCCCTTGAAGTGGCTCAGTCGTAATATTTAAATATTCTTCTCTTTCACCAATTATTGTTGTGGATCTACTTATTTTGATCTTAATTCTTCTATATATAATTCTATTATTGTGAATAATATAAGTAATTTCCTTACAATCAGTATCATATCATTAATTTTGACAAGTTTTTATGGTGTAATTTTTTTCAAATCTATCATTATACACAGCGGAAGGCTGAAAAAACATAAGTTATGATTTAGAAGAAATTGATTTTTTTCATCACCATAGTTTTTTTCATGATGTTTTTTGACAAAAAAATAAAAACATTTTTAATGGGTAAAAAAAGTCTATAATTTTTTTTACCTTGTGTAAATTATTAGTCATTGGATTCATCTCTGCAAGTTGATCCCAATGGTATATTATACTAGTGCACTTTTTTAGGTCAAAATTTTATACCCTTGTGCACAATAGTAGTAGTTGGATTAAATATTGATGAGATGATTATAATGGTACATTCCATAAATACATTTTTTTGGGGGTTTAAACCGTCATAGGGTTTGTGCATGGTTGGTCTAAACACTCGTAAACATGAGAAATAACTAGAAACTCCAAAATCTCCTCACAAAGATGACATGAAATTTGAAACTTTTGATCCATTTATTTTGAAGGTAGTTTAACAACTGAATTTAGAGTTATAGGGTATGGTGAAAAAATATAATTTTGGTATGGTTCAAGGGGACATTATAGGTTTGAGAGGGGACTTAGATAGTTTTAAGGATCAATTATGAGAAATATTAGGGAAATTGGCTAACTTGTTAACTTAGCCACTGTAAAATAATCTTCCACCACTTCAATTTGGTTCTTCTCCTCAAAAAAATACAAACACTAATTCTAGCCCTAAGTCGATGTTGCCAAAATTGGACCAATAAAATTTTGATGGTAATGATCCACTCACTTATCTCACTCAAATTGAAAATTTATTTGATATACATCAAACTCAATGTTCATAAAAAGTGGTTATGGCCTCGCTAAATTTAGAACCTAAGCCATTAATTTGGTATCATTGGAAATAAAAAGAAGGGTGTCCTAGTTTCATGGTTGGTATTTTTTGAGGATTTGTAGCTCCACTATCATAACAATGTCTCTAAAAACTATTTTATTTAACTAACCAAGTTATACCAAATTAGGATTTTTGAGGACTACATTCATTAATTTTATAATCTCTCCTTATGTGTGGTAGACATAACTAAGGAAATTTTGATTGACCTATTTTTAAGTGGCCTCAAAGATATCATATAATTTGAGGTTTACATGTTTCATCCTAGTTCTATATCTGAGGCCATACTAAGGGTACAAATGGTTGAGGAAATATATTTGATCAAATGAACACCTTTTGCCAATGTTCATGAACGCACCTTCACAACACCATCATTTCATCAGCCTACCAGATTGACACCTCAACAAGTGCAAGAAAAGGGTGAAAAAGGTTTGTGTTTTGGTTCTGATAGCAAATGGGGAAAAGGGCATCAATGTACTAAAAATAATTTATTTTATATTTATGGTACCAATGAGGAGGAAGAAGATGAAGAAGATTTACGGGAACAGTTAAAATAATTATAGCTCCAAGAATCTAAATGAAACCAATGATGTTTGGTAGGGTGCTAAAGCAAACCAATAAGAGGCTAGAAGGCTCAGGGGTTTTATAGGCTATAGGAGGTCTATAGTGGCTTTCTATTTTGATGATTTTCATCAAGATATAGATATAATTGTAAATAAGATTGGGACTAGCATGAACAAACACATAAATTATGCAAGTACCTCGAGTGGATCCAACCATAGTAAAACAAGTAGATAAGACTAGACTATTGATTTTATATAAATTGTGGAAACAATAATACCAAATAAGGAAAGATAAAAAATGAAATGTATAGATGCTAAGGTAATTTTAGGCCAAATTAAAGATGTTTTAATTAATAGAGATCTTTTGAATTCAACCCTATTTTTTCTAACAATGTAATTGTTTAGTTTAGCAAGAGAGAGAGAGAGAGATTGTTTAAGCAAGTTGTATAGTTTGTTTTTGAGCATGTAGAGTCCTACTTATGTAATAAAATTGTTTCCAATTAAATCATAACATGTAATGGTAAATATTTCAATAAATAGAGATAATTTTAACCACATATGAATGCATAAACGTTAGAAATTATACTAAACAATGCACAAAACAAATAAATCATTAAAATAAATCAAACCCTAGCATATGCACTACGTAAAATAATGGAGTTTCACTTTGCATATCAAATTCACCTAAAATCAAGATAAAATAATATGTGTATATATTATACTAAGAAGGAATCCAAGCTAAGAAGCAATGTAGGAGGAACACCAATCTATATGCAAGATGAAGTCCAAACCAAAATCCAAGAGCAAAGGAGGAGGTGAAGTGAGAGCTTACAATGGTGTAAGATATCCAAATAAGTGCACGAATTAGGTGAAATTATATATGTACAATATGGAATAAATCCACAATGAATCAAGAATAACTAAGAGTAGCAATGGAGTCTCCAAGAAAATGTATAGCAGCATCTGGGATCCTCTATCACCAATCAAGCTCAAAAGTGCCAAGAATGAATAAAGAGAGATTTAATAAGGCATGAGAGTTAAGAGAGGGAATAATAATAAAGATAAAGTGTGGAGAGATAAGAGAGAGATTAAAATGAATGAGAATGAGGCATATATCCCAACCCTAATCTACTAAAAGACCTAAAACTAGCCATATTTGATAGTTTAGGTCTAAACGGGCACTTTTGCATGCATTATGCCTAGGTCATAGCCTAAGATATAGATTTTTTGAAGGAAACATGCAACCTAGGCCATGGTTTTCCTTCAGGTAAGCTATAGCTAGGGTCAAATAGGGTCCTAGGTTGGTCAATAGGCTCTCAAAATACATTGGGGGGCCTTAAAAGGCCTATCTTATGTGAAAAAGGGACAAGATGGACTAGGGATGTATAAAGGGTAAGAATATGATACAAGAGAGATCCAAGTAGGTAGAGGATGCCTCAAAATGGGATGACCAAGGTTGGTAGTCTACATGCAAGCTGATGTGTAATCATAGGGAGGAGTAGGGTCATAGGAAGTACTATTACATATGCCCTCGAGGTATAAGTAGTTAGTGTTCAAATGAAAAAGGAGTGTTGTGCAGTACCTAAAAGCCACACCAAATCAAAGGAAAGAAAAAACTAAAAATATAAAAGGAAACATTGCCTATATTTACTAGATAAGGATGGTAGTGGAAGATGTCAATAGCTTAACCAATAGGTGGGAGTGAAAATACTGTATAATATAAAATCCAACTCCAACTCCATCTCCTACAAAGAAGGGACACAAGTGATATTAAATCAACCCAAACTATCTAGAATGATATTCACTAGGGTGTTAGCCCTAGTATTATCCCTGTAAGGGATATGAGTGAATTGGATGTCCTTAAAGAAAGAAAGTAAATCATGTACCATGTCAAAGATGGGGAGAAACTTTTTTCTAAAGATGGCCTAGATACCAGTCAGTTGAGACATGGATAAGAGTGAGTTAGAGAATAATTACACATAGCACGTGCCTAACTCATGGGCATCAATCAAGTCACCAATGATTATGTGATACTTGGTAAAATTATTCATCTCACTGGTAAGGAAGAAACTAGTTTTAATAAGGTCATGACCCCATGGATCATTGATAACCCAAACCATGGTTGTTGGTCTTGGGTTGACTTGAATACCACCATCTATGTGAATCACCACTGAGAGGTGTACCATGATAGGGGTCAAGGATGCAAGACTAACAACTGTTGAAAGGTAGTCTCAAAACAAGGTAGTATAATTGATTTGACCATAGGAAACAAAGAATAAAACCAAGCCATAATCACTATGTTTGACCAACATTATCCATGTTGATAGGTAACAAGGGAAAGTGGGGAGAAATTTGAAGAATATGAAGACCACTCGACAAGACTAGAGCAAGTCTTGAACAACTACAACTAACTGACAACCTTACCTACAACCATGATGAATAAGAGAGAGAGAGAGAGAGAGAGAGAGAGAGCTATAATGGATTGACTATAAAAAATAAAAGAAATGACTAACTAAAATAATCATATAAAGTAACTTTTATCCCTAGGTGCATACAAATGGGGCACATGTTCAAGAGGTCAATGAGGACCTAAAGGGGGTCTCAGGAATCAAAATGGGGATAGAGAGTGCCCAAATAAACCTCAAATTAAAAATTTAAGGTTTTCAATGCACTCATAATGTTTCAAAACCCATAATACATAGGTTTCATGGTCTAAAATGAAAAAAAGGAAGAAAAACACCCAAAAAGGGCCCATAAAGTGTATCTGGAAAGGAGTACATGGGCCTAATAAGTCATAGGACTTAGGGGTCCAAGAGATGAAAATTGTCCCAAAATATACCCAAAAAGGCCTCAAAGAGAGAAATATACCCCACCATTGCATCCAAAATAGGCCAAAACCCTTAAGATGAAGGTTTTGGGGTTCTAGGAGTAATGATGGCATGAAACAGAGGTCTCAATAGGGTAAAAACAAGCTTCTAGCCTAGGCCACAGCCTACCTAGGCAAAACCCATGGCCTAGACCCTACCAATCCATGAATTAGCCTATAAAATCATGGCCTAGACTAGAAGAGGCCAAAAAATAGGCCCAAGGAGCCTAGACAAGGCCCATAACTTGCCTATAATGGAGCAAGAGTGGGGGAGACAAGAAAAATAGTCATCAAGATTATCTAAACATTTTTATATAATTCTTACAAACACACAACTAATCTAGGTCCATGTTGATCTGTGGTATAAACATGAGGAGGATTTAGAGTAGTAGATGCATGAAAGACATCTCAGCAAGTAGAGCCAACATTGAGGCATAATGACCAATTGTGAAAGAGTGCCTCAATGCCAACCATAATGAGAGGTGAGGAGGGGTAGTAGGAGGCCTGTGATACATAAATACTAGCTAGGTAAGGTCAAATCAAGTCATAAAAAACCATAACCACTAACCCACACCACCTATAGGAACTATAGAAAAGGAGTGAGGCATTTAATAGAGAGCCAGATACTATCAAGTAATATCCCAACCAACTAAAAGAGTTAAAAGATGTTGCTTCTATCTCAAGGTGTATCCAAAGAGGAGTACACAATCCAAACATTTAAGAGACCCATAAGGATCTGATGATGGATGTCATGAGAGGGGAAATACATTGAATGGGGGCCTAAGAAGGGTGTTTTAACAAGCTTTGAGGCTAACCAAAGCACCATAATCCCAGGCTTGGTCCTATCCCCAAGGGTAGGATACCACTTCTCCCTAACTAAAGGCCTACCCTCAAAGCAGGCTACTACTTAGCGTATGAAGAGGCTAAACAATAGGGAAAAGGTGTGATGAAAGATATAGAGAATCCATATCCTTAAGTTCACTAGTCATGAATTGAGACATAAGAGTGCCAAAGGTGGGGTCATTATTGGTGAACAAGACCTTTGAACCCAAACAAGTGAGAGGATATTGGTGTATATGATGCACATGCATGAGAATTTTATATGCATTCCTCTTATTGATCAGGTTGCATTCTATACCATGGATGGAATAGCACTCAAAATTATACTATACCACTCTAGCCATCTCCATGGGAGATACATTGAGAGAGCTAATATTTTGATGGGAGAATCAAGATGAGAGGTGAAACTTGACATTCAAGGAAACATCTAAAAATAGGTCTCTAAGAAGGGAAGAGCCAGCTTGGAGACATGGGGAAGGAGAGCGAGTTGGTAAGTACATGTCAAACTTTAAAAGAGTGAATGTTGCTCAATACTCAGTCAGATCAAAATGTTCATCCTTGATAAAATGAGACTTAGAATCCAAAGGTGTGTGAGAATCTACAAAGCCCTATGAAGAGATAGCCAAAGGCTCACCTAAGGGCTTTTCCTTTGTGTATAGCAATGCTCAGGGATATAGGTCATATTTTAAGGTATAAACCTCACCTTCATGCATAAAATAAACCATGTGAAATGTGGTCAATGTGACAGACTGCATGGTAACAATCTAAGGATGGCCAATAATCATGTTATATGAGAGATCAAATTCTAACACACAAAGCTTGATTCTGACTATCTTAGGGTGAAACTTAACCTAGAGCTTCATGTTCTCAACTGGTATAAATGTGTCATTGTTAAAACCAACATAATTATGGTGAGAATTAGAGAACTTATGACTGATGCTAAGCTTGTTGAGCACATGAATGGGAATGACATTCAATGCAACTCATTCATCAATGATGCACTACTTAATGCATCAATCATCAATAAAGGTCTTGATATATAGAGGGAACTAAGCCCTCTTTTCCAAAATCAAAGCATCTATAAAAGAGGTTGGGTTAAAAAATAATATGGGAGGATAAGGGTGTTCATGTACATTAGAAAAACACTTTGACATCATCACATAGTAGAACCTCACAAGAGAGACCAAGTTCATCAAACATGAGACCCCTTTGCTTAGGGAAAAGGTGAAGAGGGTCTCAAATGGAGATCCTAGTTGAGAGGCTTTGTAACTCCTCTATGAGAGAGTAAATATGATATCTAGCTTGGGGAGGCATGTTACACCTCCTAACATCAAATATGACTTTAGGGTTCCTTGCCCTCATGGGTTAGATATGGGGTCTAACACAACTAGTCTCTCTAACAGTGTCAATGGCCCAACTGGAGTGCATGTTGACAAAAAACTCATACTTAGTAGAGGTTATGTCAATAACAACAATAACCTTCCTAATCTCATGCTTGGCTTTCACTCTCAGGTTAGCTTGGGAGGAGTCAAAAGAGGTGGAAGACCAAGAAGGAGAATGTGGGGCATTAGCATTTGATTTATTCTTTTTATTCTTAATCTTAATCTTATTCTTTTCATGGTTAGGTAGAGGCTCTTTAAACACATTCAAAATGCATTAGGGTACACAAGAGGAGAACTCTGAGATTGAGGAGATGTTTGAGCACCAAACTTTTGGTGGCATAATTGACATCATCATACCCCCTCATCTGATAGAAATTGAAAAACTTGGTAGGGTCATAAGGAAACACCATCAATTATTTTATTATGCTTGATTCAAAAGCCTTCTTTTTAATTTTATTCTTATTCAAGGCATTCACCTTACATCTTTCCTTCTTGTCCTTCTTCTCATGAGGAGAATCACTGACACCAAAGTCAATCACATTGTGATTATGATCATGCAAAGAATATGAATTTTGAGATAGAATGGGTCACATGCTTGCATTCACCTCAAACACTCATTAAAAAATTCATCATAAGAGGTGGGTTCACACTTGAGGACCTCAAATTGAACCTCCTACCTCAATGCTTACATGAACATATCATAAAGCTAGTCATCTGAGAACCTAGTCCTACTTGTATGAACAGTTAAATGCCATTTACACATAAAATAAATGTTTAACTCACACTTCACCTATGCTAATGAGGTAAGTGACTAGATGCTAAGGTTAAAGGTTTTGGAAATATTGAAATATTAGAGGAAGTCATCTAGAAGGAGCTAAAATTAAAGAGATAATCTAGGTGCAGAGTCTAAAACTAGACAAGAGCTTCAGCTCATAGAGAATGAGTGAAGATATTCAACATCATACCTTCATCATATTCCTAATCCATACATGACATCATGAATGTCGTAATACACTTTGTGGGATTAGAGTCTTATGTCCCATTGAACTTAGATAGTTTAGGGATAGGAGAGGAAGGGGAATAACATACACCCATAGGCTTAGAGGATTCCAATGGAGATCCTCATAAGCACAGTTGATAGCAGGATGGAAACAAAATTCAATAGGGCACTCTTGATGGTGATGATATTGCCTATCCCTATAGATATCACCATGACCATGACCTTGGGGAGGATGATGCCAAGGTTTCTCTTGATAGGGATGATGCTCATGATGGAAATCATCTCTACCATGAGGTGGGAAATGACCATGGAAATTTTGATGGTCCCCATGGGGATGATGGGAAGACGTGGCATGATCATGGAAATGATCATATGACCAAAATATACATGATGCTAATCATGTTCCATTAGACAAGGGTCAACTAGTGGTTGTTGATGCTCTCGATATGCATCCCATAGGTCTCTTGAGTATGGGAGGATCCCCCATAATAGGGGTACCTTACCGAGTTGGACTACCTACAACCCACATCATGGATATGAGGATGTTCTTGCTCTAGAGTATCTAGTTGGGAAAGAGGTAGGAAACACATGTGATAACTGGTCAAGGCACTTGAAACTGAGTATGAGATTTTTTTCTATAGGAAGCATTCTACTAACTCCTAGGTGGATAAGGATGCACTTCATTCACCTAAATTCATATATGGCAATCCTAAATGATTAGACATAGATCATCAAGTCCCAATCATGCAAGGGGATTCTCATTACCTCAAATGGGTGAATGAGATGTGGCATGAGGTTGAGATGAAATATCCTCAGATGAATGAAGATTAGATTAGTGAAAATGAGATTGAGTCTATTGGTTATAGTCCTACCAATATTATTTACTTTCAAATGTAAGAGAGTTTAGATTACCATGTTGGGTTGAAGGAAGCTCGTAGATCCTATGGTGTCTATGATGTTACTTATAAACTTGTCTTGCTCATGAGTGAGCTCAAGGATGAGACCTTGAATCCATCAAGATTGGCATCCCAAAGGTGAGAGATTAGCCATGTATTATATGAAGCAAAAATAACATGGAAGACAATAGAAAAGGCAAACCAATGGAGAACCAATAAGGAGAATGTCAAAAAAACAAAGCAGGAGAAAAACAACCAAGGTGAGAGATAAAACAAAACTAAAAGCAAATCCTAACAACAAATAGAGGGGAGTTGGCTAAGAGAGTTATAAATGTGATATAACTAATGTGAAACCATATGTGAGTTCCCACTGAGAGTGCTAAAATATATCTCCAAGAATTTTAACTAACCACCAGTGTTTGGCAGGGTGTTAAAAGCATAAAACTAAGAGGCAAGAAGGCTTAGTGGTTTTATGGGCTATAGGAGGTCTATAGTGGCTATCTGGATTGCCATATTGCACCAAGATATAGATAGACTTATAAACTAGGTTGGGGCTAGCACAAATAAGTGCACAAAATTTGCAAGTACTTCTAGTAGATCCAACCATAGTAAAATAAGTAGCTAAGTCTGGACTATTGATTGCATATAAATTATAGAAACAATAATATTGAATAAAGAGAGTTAAGAAATGAAATGTAAATCTGGATGCTAAGTAACTTTCAATCTAAATGAAAGACATTTTAAGCAATAAAGATGTTTTAAATAAAGGGTTCAAGAGCATGCCTAATCTATATTTGGGATATCTTTTGAATTCAACACTATTGTTTTTTAACAATGTAATGTTCTACTTTAGCAAGAGAGAGATATGTTTAAGAAAGTTTTATAGTTCATTTCTATCATGTAGAGTCCTACTTATGCAATAAAACTATTTCCAATGCAAGCATAACATGTAATGGTAAATATTTAGATCAATGAAGATATCTTGTAACCACATATGAATGCATAAAATTTAGAAACTATTCTAAACAATCCACAAAATAACTAAATCACTAAAACAAATCAAACCTTAGCATAAACACTAAAAAATTAATGGAATTTCACTCTAAATAGAAAATTACCCTTAGATCAAGCTCAAATAATATGTGCAAATGTTTTACTAACAAGGAATCCAAGCTAAAAAGCAATGTAAGAGGAAGACCAAGCTATATGCAAGCTGAAGTCCAAACCAAAATCCAAAAGCAAAGGAGAAGGTGAAGTGAGAACTTGAAATGGTGTAAGAGCTCCAGCTAAGTACACAAATTAGGCACAATGCCAAATTTAGAAGTTGGAAACAAGCCATAAGGAAGCAGAAATAACTAAGAGTATCAATGGAGTCTCCAAGCAAATGCATAGTAGCATATGGGATCTTTTGTCACTAACCAAGCTCAAGAGTGATAAGAATGAATCAAGAAAGATTCAAGAAGGAATGATATTCAAGAGAGGGAATAATAATAAAGAGAGAGAGTGGAGAGAGAAGAGAGGGCCTCAAATGAATGAGAATGAGGCATATATCCCAACACCAATCCGTTAAAATATTTAAAACTAGCCATTTTTTATCATTTTGATCTAAACAGGCATATTTACATGTATTATGCCTAGGTTGTGGCCTAGGTCATGGATTTTTCAAGGAAACATGAAATCTAAGCTATGAGTTCCCTCACACAATCCATGACCTAGGTCAAACAAGGGCCTAGGCTAGTCAAAAAGGTCCTAAAAGGCCTCGAGGGGTCCCTAAAAGCCCTGTCTTACATATGAAAAGCCCAAGATGGACTAAGGATGTATGGAGGGTAAAAATATGATGTGGGAGAGGTCAAAGGAGGTGGTGTATGTCTCAAAGTGGGATGAATAGGATTGGTAGTCTACACGTGAGCTGATGTGTAGTCATAGGGAGGAGTAGGGTCATGAGAAGTATGATTACAAGAACCTAAGGATGAATCTAAAGATTCTCAACATACTATTTCCTACCATGTACTTTCATCATTATTACTCCCAAAACTCTTAATGTGGTGGGGTTCTTAAAGAAACAAAATATGACTGTGTCAATTGACTCTAGGAGTACCCATAACTTCATCAATAATAAGTTGGTTTCTCATTTGAATTGTTTCATTTACCCAACTCTAGACTTTTAGGTCATTATTGCACATGGTGGTATGGTCAATTTTTATAAAAAATTCCATAGTATTAATCTTTCTATGGGATATTATTTTCTATATTCCCCTATGTTTACTATTTTTATGGAAAGAGATGACATTATTTTTGGAGTGCAATGGCTCACCACTTTAGGTACAATAGAGATGAATTTCCAAGAATTATTCATGTGGTTCCATTCAAAAGCAAGGAATTTTGAACTACATGGATTATGGGATAAATATCTACAACTAGTTAGTTTCCATCAAATGATGAAGATTACAAGAAAAGGTGTTGAAGGTTTTGGGGAATGCTTATTTTTCATGGAGATTCAACCAACCAAGGAGTCTACACATCCTGATTTGCAAAAGGTGTTGGATGACCATTCCATTGTTTTTAGTGACATGCTAAAAGGACTTCTTCTAAGTCATGCACATGATCATTCCATTAAACTCATTCCATGAAGTAGACCACCTAATATGAGACCCTACAGGTATCACTATGCCCAAAAGAGTAAAATTGAAAATATGGAACAAGAGATGTTGGAGGCAAGAATCGTCTGACATAGTCAAAGTGAATATTCCTCCCTAATAGTCATGGTATGAAATAAGGATGATAGTTGGAGGATGTGCCCTGACTATATAAAACTCAACAAATACATCATCAAAGATAAGTTTCTATTCCATTAATTGATGAATTACTAGATTAATTACATGGTGTTATTTATTTTACCAAGTTAGATCTTTGTTATGGATATCACCAGATTCATATCTATAATAAGGACATACCTAAAACATATTTTAGAACTCATGAAGGCCATTATGAATTTATGGGCATGCCTTTGGCCTCACAAATGAACAATCTACATTTAAGAGTTTGATGAATACTATTTTTAGGCCATTTTTGAGAAAGTTTGTATTAGTGTTTTTTGATGATATCCTCATCTAAATCAATAATTGAGAATACTATTTGAATCATGTGAAATATCATTTCTAGAATAACATCAGTGTTATATGAAACCTTTCAAATGTGTTTCTAGTGTCTAAGAGGTGGAGTACTCGGGTCATATTTTTTCACATAAAGTAGTGAAATTTGATCCTAATAAAATCCAAGCAATGATGGAGTGGTAGGTTCCCAAGACCCTCAAGAACCTCCATGGATTTCTAGGGACAACTGGTTGCTATCAAAGGTTTGTCAAAAATTATGGTATCATAATATCCCCACACACCTATTTTCTGAATAAAGACTCTTTCTTGTGGATTGATTAAGCTACCAAGGCATTTGACTAGTTGAAAATGGTTAGATGCATAACTCTAGTTTTGGCTCTCCTAATTTTTTTTTCATATTGTGGAGTGTGACATATTAGGATATGACATGGGGTCTATACTCATGCAATAAAATAGACCACTATCATTTGAAATTATCTAAGTGAAGGGAAAAAATAGGCTCAAACCAATATATGAGAAATAGATTATGACTATTTTGCATGTAGTGAAGAAATAGAGACCTTATTTAATGGGCCATCACTTTTAGGTAAAGACTGATCATGATAGCCTTAAATATTTTTTAGAACAACACTTTTTATCTGAAGAAAAAAATGGGTGACTAAAATGTTAGGCTATGATTTTGAAATAGTGTGTAAGAAAGGAAAAGATAATTTGGTGTAATATGCCCTCTCTCGGAGGGATGAATCAGTTGAGGCATTGTTATGCCTCATGACCATGTGGCAAGTAGATTGGCTAGAAGAAGTAAGATCTGAATGAGAGATTGATAGTGCTACCAAGGATTTGATTCACAATATTTAGCAGGGTTCTAACAAATCTAAAATGTTTACATAGAATGAGAACACATTATGGTATAAAGATAGATTATACCTTTGTAAGCATTCTCTCCTCAAACATAAAATTCTTAAAAGAATTCATGCCTCTCTAGTTGGAGGTCACTTATGACTTTTGAAAACATATCATAGAATCAAGTAAGATTTCTTTTGGGAAGGACTCAAAGGGGATGTTCATAAATATGTGGCTGAATGCATGATATGCGAACAAAATAAATGTGAAACCATTAAGACCCCAGGTCTTTTGTAGCATTTATCCATCCCTATCCAACATTGGGAAGAGGTTTCCATGGATTTCATTATAGGGTTACTACATTCTAAGGGTAAAAATATTATCATGGTATTTGTGGATCGGCTCACCAAGTATGCTCATTTTTTCTCTTTATTATAATCATTTGTTTCTAGTACAGTAGATTCTACTTTTCTTAATACATTTCAAAAATTGCATGGCACTCCAAAGATCATTGTAAGTGACCAAAATCCCATATTTATTAGTAATTTTTAGATTAAATTATTTACATGTTTAGGTACCCAGTTGGCTCATATCTCATCCTATCATCCTCAATATGATGTACAAACATAGGTAGTCAACAAATGTCTTGAATTGAATCATTGGCTTCCACTTATTGAATAGTGGTATAACACTTCTTTTCACACTTCTTCTAATATGTCTCCCTTTGTGGCATTGTATAGGTATCACCCCCCATCCATCACTTTAGTTTTGCCAGTGTACCCTAAGGTTTGATATATTGAGGAAGACATTCACCATCAATAAGAGGTGTTATTCAATTTACAAGAGAACTTAACAATAGCACAAAATAAAATGAAGTAGCAAGTAGATCAATGTCGTAGTAAAGAGAATTTTGACATTGGTGATTGGGTCTTTGTGCATTTGTATCCATATAAGCAGATATCTCTAAATCAACAAAAAAAGGATAAAAATATATCACATAAGTATTATGGCACTTATCATATCTTGCATACAATTGGTAGTGTGGCTTACAAGCTAGAATTACCCACAACCACTCACATACATCTAGTATTCCATGTATCTTGCCTAAAGAAAGTAATTAGACATAGAGTTTCCACTCATACTTAGTTACCTAGATTAGATGAAGAATTTCAATTTATTCTAGATCCTAAGGAGATCTTTCACACGTGCTTTAAGTAACTATGGACCAGAGCCATTAAGTTGTATTTGATCAATTCGAAGAACTTACATTCTAAAGATGCAACATGGGAGGATGAATCATTCTTATAAAAACATCTTGGTTTGACTCAACATTGAGCACAACATTATTTTGAAGGGGAGGGGCATGTTATACCCTTGAACTATACTACATCTAAGGATATGTGTGGTCAACTTGTGGCTTACACACCTTCATATTAGCTTGTTACATTTATCAATGTTCTTAGTATGGTCAGCCTATGGAATAACCATAGATAATTAGAGTATATATAGGAAGTAGTGGTTAGTTTTTTATCATCGTATTATGAATTTTGTTCTTATTGCATTGTTGTAGAGGTTGCCCCTTCGAAGTGGCTCAATCATAATATTAATGTATTATACTCTTTCACCAATTATTATTATGGATCTGCTTATTCTTATCTTAATTATTCCATATATAATTCTATTATTTTGAATAATCTACGTAATTTTCTTACACTGTACTTCCATAGTTTAATCATTTTGAATATACATTTCAGCATTTCATAATACTTTTCCATGTTCACATAGTCCATTAGCAATGAGTCAATTTGAGGAAAGATAAAGTCAAATACTTGAATAGCTTGGTTTAAAATGTTTGTAGATACTTGAGGATAACATATAATGCTTGATCTAAACCATTTACTCATAATAAAACTCTCATAAACTCCAAGACATTGTTTACAACTTCATTGAGGTTTGCACTTAGAAAAATGAGGTTTTGCTCACTCTCCACTACCACACATGCCAAAAAAAAATGTGGAAGATGATGTGAGTGGATTGGATAAAGTTTTTAAATTCTTTCACAAAATTTCTTAATCACCAATAAGTTCACATATTCATTGGAAGTTTCCAAAAATGATCCTGTAAGGTTCAAGTAGGGTTTAAGACCACCCTTTCTTATTAAGCATTGTTCATAAAGGAGGTGCCACTAATTTAATGACTATGGACATGAATTTTAAGGCTATTAGGACCCCTCCTTTGTTAAAAATCTTAGGTACCAAACATATTTGTATTGTATGAACCAAGCATGTGAAGTTTGCCTTTGTGAGCTTGCCAAGAGAGTGATGGAAGAGGAGCGTCTTTTTAATTATATGTACCTGTAAACACTTTCCAAGAATGGATTTGACTTGTGGAAGCTGAAGATACACTCTTAAACCATTTTCACTGAAGAATAAGACTTTTTGGTCCATACAAGTGGGTGACAAGCCTCCTTTAAACATTAAAACTTACTTGTAATTGCTCATCATAATTTGAAACTGACTTATCATCATTTATTTCCAACCTTCACATTATATCATTCTTCATAATTAATTTCAAAACACCTTTTTATGTGATTTTCACCTTTTTGGGAAGTGATTTTTGATAATTTACACATGTAAGTAACATGTAGAAGAATGTGCAACATGACAAAATGGCCTTGAATACAACATGAAGCCTATTTGGGCACTTAATTTAACTAGATAGAGTATTACATGAATTTGAAACATGACTTATGAATTAACTAGTGTTGGGTGTGAAGCCACTATTTATAGGTCACTATTCAATGGCACTATTCACAACAATAATTCATGGTGATGTGGCATGTTGAGATGGCATCTTGCTAATGTGGAATGTGGGTGTGTAGATAAGTTGGCATGCAATTAGGGTTAATTTTAAGAGTCCCTACTAGAAAATATATTAGAATTATGTGGTAGATCTATGAAAATATTTCTCTTAGCTATGGAAAATATTATATGGGCAATGGTGAATCTCTTAGGATTCGAAAAGAGTGAAATCAAATAGTTTCCTAAATTTTACATTTTTTATGTACAATAATTTAGATGCACTAAAAGACAAATCTTGAATGAAACCATCAAACGGTCCATACCAAATGGTTGTATTGAATGGAAGGATCTGAATGGTGGGTACCAAATGGTTTATGTTAAAAATTAAGTGTTAAATGGAAACACCAAGTGGTAGGTGCCAAATAGATGTATGTACAATCATAATGGTGGTTATGTTAAGGTTCTTTCCAAATGGTAGGT
Organism: Torreya grandis; assembly: GCA_037957365.1. NCBI lineage: Eukaryota > Viridiplantae > Streptophyta > Pinopsida > Cupressales > Taxaceae > Torreya > Torreya grandis. The sequence goes on along the minus strand of JARHVA010007117.1, from coordinate 94,830 downwards.
GTCAAATGGTTGTATGTCAAATCATAATGGTGGCTACCACATAGTTCCTACCGAATGGTGGTCATCAAATAACACTACCAAATGGTTAGCTTAAATAGAGGTGCTAAATAGTGGGTCTAAATCATGGTTTTGAATGGTGACACCAAATAATGAGTCCTAATGTTACTCTTGAGAGTGTCATTCGGTGCTTCCATGTAACACATGTAGTTGATATGCTAGCCAGTTGCCTAGTTGTCACCCTCAAATTATAAATAGCCACCCTTTACCCTCATTTTAAATATTTTGAAGAATAGTTTTCTCATCCACCCTTTGTCCCACACATGACAATTCCCCTACTCATGCAGTCAGCTAACCATCCATGACAAGAAAATACAATTTAAAAAAATTGATATTGCTAGACATTTTTAAGCTAGTATAGCATCCCAATGCTTATAATAATTGTATTTTTTAATACAACTTTGGTAGCCTACTCTACATGGCCCAATATGAAATAGACCATGGGATAATCAAATTGTTAATGTCTTCCTATGAACCTAGTAAGAAGAGGTTCACTGTGAACATTGACTCTAGAATGATTTGCTTTGGTACCTTACTAGAACATATTCATAATTTGATAGGGCTACCATTTCATAATTCTAACCCTATAACTCCAAAATTAATGTTGACAAATGATGACAAGAAATATTTGGAGTTTGATTTTGGCTTGTAGATTAGTCGAAATGGTATGTAATTTTTTTTTTTTTGAAAATTCAAATTTTGATTTGTAATTTCCTTTTTAATATTTAAAATTCAAATTTCCATTCCTCATTTTTCACATTCATTTTAGATAATCATAAGAGGGGCCTCCACATGGATGACATTTTTGACCCTTTTCTTAAATTAATGGTTCAATTTTTCCTCATGAGAATAGTATTATAGGGAAGACCAATAAATACTACCTATTGGATAGTTTTTTACATTCTTCATAATCTTTTTAATTTGAGATATGACAGGTGGACTTTTATTTCTTCTAGTATTAGGAAAGAATTAAATTATTCTTGTACCAATCCCAGTTCCATAGTTTCCTATTTAAATTTTATTCTAGCCTTATACTATGAGGTCTTATATGACCTCAAAAAAACTGTGATTTCAACTTTGTTGCATCCAAAGATGAGCACAAATGCTTTGTCTATTTATGAATAGGAGGTTAGTTTATCATTCTAATGAATCACTCAAATTAAGGATTAATATTTATTTGTTTGTTGATGAACCATTAAAAAATTAAGGATTAATATATGTTTGAAATTTTTTTATTATAGGTAAGATTTCATGCCTTTATGACATGAAAATAATCTACCTCAAAAGCATAGCATGCAGTTAAAGGATCTACATATTTTTAATTTGTAGAATCATCCTTGCATTCATTTTGAATTTCAAAACATCTAAGATTTTCTTCCTCATCATATCCACATGGAGGTTTAATATTTAAAAATTTCAGATGAAATTTTAACATTTGATAGTATTATCTTATTTATTTATTTGATTTTTATAGTTAATTTAGTATTGGTTGAGGTTCACATGGAACAACAACAATCATAATAAACCCCAACATTTCATGTGCCTTTTTGACCATATGTGGAAGGTATTTTCCATTCCATGTTTTGGTTTTTTAGTTGAAGATTTCTTGATTATAGATTTTTATGATTGGAAGTTTTCCTATTGTATCATATCAAACCAACCCCATCACATGGAATAAGTTATGTAGATTCAATGAAACATTATCTTCAAATACAAGTACTAAACTTTTAAAGTCAAATGAGCATATAGTTTTATTTTTAAAATTTACCATTTTTCTAAAATAATTTATATTTGTTGGGAATCCTCAATCTCTAAGGAAATGTATGCCATCACCACCATCCCTAAAAATAGTTTGTATAAGGGGGAAGACTCTTCCATTACCATAAGTTTCAGTGCCTAGTAGAGGAACATTACAATTATTCCATTCTAAATTCCCCATTTTCTCTATCAGAGGTATCTCGAGTGTGAATGGATTAACCTATTCACAAGAAATTAATCTTGATGAGGAATATCTCAAGATTGAAAGTGGAGAATTTGGTGTTGTTGTTTTCAATCCTCATGATTTTATTTAGGGTGAATATGTTCATGTAACTAATTAGGAGGAACCTTGTACCTGTTCACCCCTCACCCCTCTAGAAAATGTTTATCTTGTCTAATGATGCCATTACATCTTTTATATTAAACTATTTATTATCAGAAAGTATTATTTCAAGTCTTAAGGAGGGAATTATAGATGGGTTAAAAAATGTATTAGTTTTGGGGTTTTAGTCAAAGACATTGATTAAAGAAATAAATGTCCATTATCACAACGACTCCCAGTAAGAAGTTTTTTTTCATTAGTGCAACATGAATCCACAAAGACTGATGTTTTTTTTTGGTCAACCTAAATCTGGGTCTGTTACTATTTCTAATAGTTATAATGATAATGTGTTGAATATTATGCTAAATAGGTTGGATAATTTGAATGCAAAATCCCAAACATATTTTAATAAATGGGTAAAAGACATTAACCTTGTCATTATTACAAATTCTAAGAAGGAAAAATATTTGGTAATGTATCTTCATTTTTATTAAATTTCATGGCATAGTATTTTAGTTCAAATCTAATTAGATTTTGTTTTAAATTGAAGGAAAAATATGAGAATCTAAAAAAGGAAGTTGAGGTCCTTAATGTGCATTTGAAAAATACACAAAAAATTTATATTCTACCATTCAATTCAAGTAGAAGCTTATTTATTTGAATAAACAGAATAATACACTCTAAAAAATCATTAAGGATCAAAGATGGGATCCCAATGCTTCATTGAATCAAAATATAGATGCCAATCCAAGTCTACTTTCTATAGAAGATGCTGAAAAATAAAAAAAGTAACATCTTGATTGTATTAATTTTGTGATCGAGCATCTTGAAAGGATGGGGATATTGAAGGAAGGCATAAAAGAAGTGGAAGTAAGGGTTAGTAAAGATTATGGTAGAAATGTGGATGTTGTGGTTGAGAAAGTGGCTAAGCAGTGAGGGTTCTTTTTGAAAGACCAAAAAAAAATTATGATGTTGTAAACTCTCTTATAGTTGAAAACAATGTTATGTTTTTTAAAAAATATTTTAAATTTGGATTTGTAATGATCAATTTATTAAGTTTCAATTAGTTGTGTTTTACTGAGTAACAAGTTATGGTTCAAATATCATCTAACATGCATATTTTTTGTTTATGTAGCTCAATAAACATGGTGATGTTCTATGTGGATTGCAATTTTTTTTTGTAATGGATTTGGAGTTAGGATTGAGCATGAATTTTAATTATATGATGTTGTAAAGTCATTATTATCAAATTTGATTTTATTCAATTGATGTAGTTCAAACAAAATGGTGATGGGGACTATAATTTTTTTTGCAATGGATTTAGAGTTAGGATTGAACATGAATTTGAATTTGAATTTTATGATGTTATAATGTCATTATTATTAAATATGAATTTATTCAATTGATATAGTTCAAACAAAATAGTGATGTGGACTACAATTATTTTTTTCTATACATTTGGAGTTAGGCTTGAGCATGAATTTGAATTCAAATTTTATGATGTTATAAAGTCATTATTATTGAATATGAGTTTATTCAGTTGATGTAGTTCAAAAAAAATAGTGATGAGGATTACACTTATTTTTTATGATGGCATTGGAGTTAGGTTTGGTCATAAATTTCAATTTGAATTTTATGATGTTGTAAAGTCGTCATTATTAAATATGAGTTTATTCAGTTGATGTTGTTCAAACAAAATGGTGATATGGATTACAATTATTTTTCATTTGAATTTCGACTGAGCATGGATTTGAATTTGATGTGATTTCATCTTATTCAATTATTATCATTTTTTTAGATTAATTTTTTTATTTTTAATTTGGTCATGCTATTCAATAGGCTTGTCATGTTATATCACCCTCATATTGGACTTGAAATTCAAAATTTTAAGATAAAAGTTAAGAATAAGGTTAAAAATCTTAATATGGTGCTATAATATCAAATTTAATTTATTTTAAATGTTATAAAAATAAGTATTTAACAATACAATTAAAAATTAATTAAATAAAAAGGAAAGTTGTATGATGAATGGAACAAATATTTCAAATTACAATACTATCAATAATTGTAATGAATTTAGTATTTGAAACATTTTACAATATCAAAAATAATGAGATTGGAATTCAGAATATGATTATTAATTGTAATAAATATACAACTAATACTTGGGTAGTTGAAATAATCCTACACAAACCTGTTCATCGCTAGTGACTTTTGCATCTACCGTGTCAGTGCCATATTCAATGTCATTATTTAAATCTTCTCTATTTGTCTCTGTATTAATGATGTCCCTTATTTTAGGTAGATAACTCTATATTGTGAGAGTTATTCCATAAGAAACATGTCCACAACATAATGTGAAACATACAATCTCAAGAAAGCTTCTAAATTTTTACCCAATCTATTTTAAAGTAATGACTTAATGAATGATAATACACTGAATACTCTTTCATCTTCCATTGAGACCAAAATCATTGCTTGAAAAAAATCATATAATCATAAATATTCACTTACACTTTCATGTAGTACACTATTAGGATGATTTTTTTTCCATAACCATGTAATTGCATCATTTTTTATTGGTTCACTTAGAATGCGATATTATTCAAACATTGTAAATCCAAAATGAGTTGATTGAGATGTCAGTAAATCCATTCCAAAAATACATTTTATTTAAACTCTGTTAACCTCTATAGATTTACCAAAATGCTTAATAAGAGAAGCCATGTATTTGTGAAATAAATTGCTAATCGGATTTTGACTATTATTATTGTTCTAAAATATGGGATTCATAACTATCATGGCCTCCAAAAAATCATCCCTTTGAAAATGATCTCTGATCTCTATAGATAAGTTTTATGAAATTATATTTAGTCTCATTGGGTTTCAGATATAACAATATCATATAGAATACATTTTACATGCAATTCTTCAAATTTAGCTCCCACGAGATTAGGTGTTCTATAGAAAGTGTGCATTGGTATCTCCTTATCATTAATGATGACACAAATATGATCATTGATATTTAATTTCAAATAACTTTAAAGATTCCTTAAATCTATCAAACATTTCCAACTGTTAAAAATAAGGCCTTGAAACTTTTCATTCGAAGTAGTATGTCTAGAGATTGACATACTCATTTTCTTAGTCATATTAAGTCAAAAATATAAATGGATCTTTCCTAAGCTTGTTTCATTAAAAAATTCATTTCCTTTATCATTGGGAGAATTCCACATAATGTCAGCAATGTTTTAAATCTATTAAATGGTACAACAAATATTTTTCCTTGTCAATTTATCTACGGTATTTATACATAAAACCTACTAATGATGGATATTCTTCAAAAATTCATCTTGCAGGTTGATACATAGAAATCCATCTTATATCAACATATTTCAAAATTTTCTTACCATTAGTCACTCCTATCAAAAAAATTTGGAACTCTAAAAATTTTATTGGAGTGCTTGACATATAAGCATGTAAGTCATGAATGAGTTCCTTCACTTTTGTAACATTATAAAATTTGCTAACTATTTTGTATGCAAGATTCATCTTATGAGCCATGTAATGAATTATAGTCATATATGCGGTAAATTTTATTTACATCCAAACACACAAACCATTTTTATGCCCCTATATAGCTGATGCACCATCAGCCCTAACACACACCAATTTTGTAGCTAATGCACAATCATCCATCCCAACTTTATATTTCAAATTGGATACAACTAATTTGTTAAGATTTTTAGCATTACAATCTTTTACCATTTTATGAACTACTAGTAGATGAGATTACCTTGAATGGTTCTCAAAAGTATAAAGATGCATGTAAACCTAAGATGTGTTGTCAATTGTTTTGACCTAATCAACGGAAAGTGAGATGAACAATGAATTTTGAACTTTTTATTTCAAATCTTCCTTTTAAACCATTTCTAGACATTTTATCATTTCCCAAGCATTACTATCTGACTAATGTGATTGTGAAATATCCAAAAATTCATTACGTTGAAATAAAATATTATAATCTAAAAAATAAAAAATAGGTTTGCCTTTTCTTAGAATGTGATATACAATAGAGAACTATATATATGTGGCCTTTAGATAGGACTACATAACTTTTCCAAAATTTTCTTTGATTGTTCCCCCTTTCTCAACAAGATGTTTTTGACATTTTTTTATCATCTTCATAATCATGTCCATATATTATATGCATACATTCATTTACATTTTTCCACCTGTTTATTCTTATTATCTATACATATGGGTGCTTCATTGTCACATATACTTTTCCATAATGTTTCTCAATCATGTCCAACTTCAGTTGTATTCTATGTTCCTTTTCTAGTTTCTAGCTAAATATTGTACATCTACATTCTATTGGAGTATCATGAGTATTTTTAGGTTTTATAGGTTCGATAAAGGGAAATTTCATTGCTCGATCTACTTTAAATGACATTTTAATTGTCCATCTACTTCTCTTCCTTCATGAATATTTTTGTGTGGAGTTTTCAATTAAACTTTGTATCTAATGAGAACCAACAATCTCTTCTGTCATTTGAGTGTCACGATCATTATCATTAAAAACTACAGAAGCATCTTTGAGTGGTGGCATGTCATCATCAAAATAATCTTTAGGGGTGACATGTTATTCTAATTAATTCTTTCTTATGAGATATCAGTGGGAATTTATGCATGTAAAATTGTTTTAATTTTATTGAACAATTAAAGTGAAATTCAAAACAAACTAAAAAAGTAATAAATACTTGTATTTTGAGTGCATTATGGTTACGTGGGATTTTTTTATTGGATCTTAAAAATAAGATAAGTTTCTCAATTTTATTAATAATTGGCCTATCTTTTTACCATTTCTACCATATTCCATGATGATCAAGATTGAAACACTTTGGTTTTGTCATCTAGTTACATAGTGGATGCTATAGTTAGTTTTTTGTATTTGGTTGTATCACCATTCTAATTTTCAATTATGTCATCTAATTATAGAGTGGATGTCATGATTTGAAACTATCATTCATCACTATCATTTAGTACTGTCATTCAACACTATCATTTGATACTATTGTTCAGTGTTGTTGTTTGGTATCATCATTTAATTCTTTTGTTTGAGGATTGAATGTCATCATTTATGTGATTCAATTTGGTGTTGTAGATTGGATACTCCTATTTGAATTTGTCATTCTATTATGGTCCTTAAATTACACTTACGGTGTGGGTTATATTGATCCATTTCAACTTATTACCTTGTTTGATATCAAGGGGGCAGTTATCGAAAGAGTATTTTTATGGTTACCCATGGTAGCTTATATACTATATATATATATGGTGAATTAAATGGAAAAATAAGAAATTATTGTAAATGTTTGGTGATATGAATCATAAAATGATTTACATTCCTAAATTTTAGGTGATATGGGCCCATGTACAAACCCTAAAAAATAACCAAAAACAAAATTAAAAAATTGGAATATTCATGAATTAATGAATATTCACTATTAAAATTTATCCTACATGTAGGTGATGTGGAAATAAGGTGATGTGACAAGAAGGTGATATGGTATGATGGGCCATGGTGGGTCCCAATATGTGATCAAGTATAGGTGACATGGTATGTGGCATAGTACTCCATTAGAGGACATGGATTTGTCCTTAGTAGTCACACGTGGGTTGTCACATGGTGAAAAAACAAGGGCCATGGTATGGGGTATAATTGATAATGGGAATCATTATTCCCATGTGTCAAGATAGTTAAAAGGTGATTACAACACCTTTTATACTCTTATGGTCATATATAAGAAGAAGACAAGAATGCATTGTTGAAGATTGACCTCACATGTGTGAGTGGGGTGCAATTCTAAGAGTCACATGGGTTGGCTTGGAATTTTTATAAAGTATAAATATACTTTGTTGACCCTTGGAGATGAAGACAACAAGAACACTATTGAGTGTTTGGAATCACTTTTAAAAGTGGGGAGTAAGTTTTGGAGCCACATAGAGGTGGCACATGTTCTTGTCTAAAGTGAAGATGCTTTGGAGAATTTTGTAGATGGCAAAAAACACCTTTGGAGATCACATGACACCCAACTCATGTTTGGTTTAAATTTTTAATGGGACACCATGAATTTTATCCCCCTCTCTCTCTCTCATGTAAAATGCTATAAACCATTGAATTATCTTTTGTATTTGGAAGAATCCCATTGGAAGCTATACATTCTTGGATCATTGTTGTAGGTTGGAGCTTAGAAGGCATGGATGTTTATCTCACCTAGATGCTTAAGTTGTAAGTATCATTCATGCTTATGTGGTTAGATCATGTAAGGTTTAGATGAGATCATGACTCACCTAGTTTGTTGGAAGTATGAATATCCTTTAGGTCAGAGGTTAGAGCCTGAAAGTTTATGCTATCTTGGATCACTTGATTAGAGATTTGAGGCTTGTTAGCTCAGATAATGAAGATTGATTTTGATGCTTTGGATCTTACCTTGAATTCTATGGTGTTAGCATCATGATGGATTTGTATGTTTAATCTTGAAGGCTGGAGCTTGTAAGGCTTGGTTGCAAGATTTGTTCACCTAATTACTTGTATGTACTGGAAAGGAGTTGCTAAGAGGAGTTGATGTTGTAGAGAGAGTTTTGGTAATGGGTATTGAAGTCTAGATGTTGCCTTTTCCCTATGGTTTTTCCATATTTGGTTTAATTTGGTTTCCACATATTCTTGTGTAATGTGTTTTATCTCTTCTTTTGTGTTTTACTGTAGCTTGTTTTAATTCCATAATATTATTTACTTGCACATGTAGGATGTTTGTTTCTTGACAACTACTATTAGAGCCATGGTTGTTGTCTAGTTTGTGTAATTTGGAGCTATAGGTAAAGAGACCAAGTTATAAAAAAATCATGGAAGATATTTATCTCTTGGAAGAAGATGGAGAATGGAGGACAAGCTAAAAAAGCTTTGTCAGACAGATTAACACCAACATAGTTTTCTTGATGAAGAAGCAATTATACAACTTGAGGAGTAAGTTGGTCTCCATTGGTGTAGATGGAAGGACATGATAAGGCATGTACCTTTTTGTGTTCTTATCTAGTGAAGGGATACATGTTATGGGATCCTACTACCACAATGTGAGCCAATATGATGTTGAAATTCCATGTAGAGGAAGAGGTACAAGAAACTAATATTGTACCTAGTAGATGGAGAAGTATAAGAAACCTAAGGTTATATGGAAGGATAAGGTTATGTTTTTGACATGTGGTAGAACATGATGTAACTTGACTATATCATTGGGGCTCAAAAACCTGATAGGTGTAGTGATGCACTAAATAGCATGATAACTTCCCAAGAAATGTGGATAGGTACCATTTTGATTAACTAGCAACTGATTCACAATCAAATGTAATTCTCTTAACTAAAATGAATAAAGAGATTCACCATGGATCTATACCTTATACTTCATTTAGATGTCAACCTTAGGACGTAGACTTGATAAGATGATGTCAATGTATGTGCACACTCAATCTCTAATTTGACATTTTGTTAATTGTATAAAAGATGTTGAAGTGTAGTAAATGAATTTTTTGAAATAAAATATAAAAAAAGTAGTGTTAAATAAATACTTATACATTTTAAGATTACCTAAACAAATCTAAGCAAGAGTGTAAATCACAAAATGCAAAAAGAAATCAAATAACATGTTTAGCTATTAAATTAGATTAGATTTTTATTGTAAGGCTTCTAAAGGGGTCCCTTCCTCCTTCTATCTTTTAGATTCAATCCTTTCTCTCACAACACTTAATTGAATTCATAAATACTTGTTCATATTAATCAAAAACTATAGTAATAAATTTTTTCAAAAAGTTACAATAATTGTTGCTTGACAAAACGTACTTATGATATTCTCTAATAAATATCTACTATCTCTCAACTCTACTGCTACATATTTATTTAACACATAGGATATTATTTTATGCAAAATAATATATACATCCTATTCTAAGATACATTCAAATTGGGATAACCAAACTTGGTTCCTTTCGCTAAAGTCATCATTCATGGGAATTTTACAATAGTTTTGTAGGACAAACAAGGTTGTTTCATTCTTCAACCCCTTATTGAGCTCCATGGATGTTAGATTCATTTCTACAAGTTGGTTGGAAGACAATCAAAATCTGTTCATCGATGGCTTTGGTCATGTAGTGGTTGTAGGATGGTCTGTGTAATGAGATTCATTTTTTCTAAGATGTTCCACACTACATATCTATCTCTCCAAAATATCCTCAAAAAACAATATAGAGAAAGCATCCTAAATCAATAGATAACCATCATATATTTAATTTCAATAAATAATTTCAACTATTTAAAAGAGTACAAAAATATAATGTTATATGGCTTATGAAAGTAGAAAACTATATGGAAAAGTGTTAAAAATCATCTTTAATAAGCAGGATGAGTATAATAGATAGACACAAGAACAAGACATTTATGGGGCTCATCACACCTCCCAACTTAAGATCTTGCTCAACCTCGAGCACCATATTTGGTCATTCCTAATTTACAAAGAACTCTAGAATCTATGGGATCTATAGCACCCTTGGTAAGGTGAGCATAAAAACCACTCCTCTATTCAAATAGTTCCCAAATTTTGACTTATTTGGCTTCATTCAATAGGGTTTTATCTTACCAATAGAGAATAGGATACCAGAATAGAGGAAGCTAGAATTTGAGGTTCAATAATTATGATCTCATGTCACCTACAAGAAGAATATATTTTATGATCATGTTAAATGTTGCATTTAAATTAAAAGGGGAATAGGGCTCCCTCTTCTTCAGTGTAGGAGTGAGCTCATTCCATTATTTCATACAAGACTCTTTGGCTAAAGGACTGGTAGAATTTCTTAATCCTAAGTAAAAATCTTGGGCTTCATCACATTTCTTACCAAACCAAGTTCTAACATCTTTCTTCAACATTATATCATTTCATTCAACTAATACAACATCAGGTGCCATTGATTCACTCCAGATAAGTAACTAGCTTTCATTCTCTTTTTTCTTGTATTCTACTATTTTTGTTCCTCTTATCTATTCATTCAATAAATATGATAAAATGCTTGTAATTAGTCATCTCCAACATATAGATTGGGGTTTCACTCCCTATCATAAGGAATAGCATAATTGTGTAGGTAGAACTCACTCTATTTTGCTTGTTCTTCTTGTGAACATATTTTATATATAGAAAAGAAGGAAAGTGGATCAATAACTTTATGGGGCATATTACAATAAATTATCATAAATATAAACTTGTGCCATTATTATTCAAGATAAACTAAATAATCTTTTTCAAGAGGGTTGCAATCAAGTAGTTCTTAGGTAAGACTAGCCATATCCTCAATTTTCTATTTTAGTTTGATGATACCCTCTTCCTTCAGCTTATTTTCTTCTTTTAGTTTCCTATTTTCTTTCCTTAGTTCCTTCAAAAATTCAGACTGACTATCCATCCATCTTAACAATTTATAAGATATTGCAAATGAGTAGTGATACGTAACTTTTTGGGTAGCTTTAGGTTCTTCTTTTTTGATTTACCTCTATAGAAGGTTGTGGAATTCTAGTTGCGGGATGGTCTTTGATAGAGGGCTATAGTTGATAAGCTATTATACCATGTGCATCTAGTTCTACACTAGATTAATCTTACAGTTGATTCCTTAGTTTTTTAATTTCTTATAGGGATTTCTCAAGAGTGAAAAAATCCATTTATACAAGTTGCTCCAATTGCTCTGCTTCTTGCATTGGTTTCTCATGCAGCTCTTGTTCTACTTCTTCCTATACTAGTTCCTCATACAATTCTTCAAAACTATGTTTAACTTGTTTTTCTTCCTCATGAAATTATTCAAGACTATGCTCAACTTGTTCTACTTCTTCCTGATTGAATAATGGAGAACGTTCTTCCCTATATGTTTCAATCTCTAAAGATTCATTACTACTAGTAGTTTGAACTTCCCTAGATTATTTATTTATTTCAATAATAAAAGGTTTAGTTCTCATTTTTTTCCTCAATCTATGAGATCTACAAGGAGTAGGGGTTATCTTGGCCTTTTTGGGAGGAGGTGGAAGTTCCTCCTTAGACTTGTCTGAATCAGGTCAGAGAATGAGTTTCTTCCTTCTAGATTCCTTACCTATGGAAGTCCCTTCTTTAGTCCTTGCTGTAGGTTTTTGTGTTACTATAGGAAAACTTTATTCTATAGGGTTTTGTGTGGCTACAGGAAGGTTTTCTATTATTGGTTCTTGTGGTTCTATAGGGAGGACTTATTCTGATCTTTGTTCTTCAACCTCTAATTATTATTTCATTTCATTTCCTTCTCTATCACTCTCTACATTTTTTGGTACTTGGAGAAATTCTTTCCAACTAATGTTGAGTCTAGTTCTTTGAAAACAAACATGAATAATTAACTATATGAGATAATGGTGGGAAAGAGCTTTAGAATTACCTTTTTGAAATACCTCTAACATTTTTGTGATCATGTGGAGCAAGAAGTTTAGAATGTTTATCTTCATTTCCTGCCACAAATGATTCAAGAACTTGAAGTATAGCCCATGTAGCATAAATACCTCCCTTCATAAATGATATATTTGGAGATAAAATTATCATCTTTAGCCCATCTTCCTAGTAGAGACAACCTTGTATTACCCTACTTTGAAGTTTTTAGGCATTTATTTCATCTGATAAATTTTTGCCTCTCAACCTCAACTTTAAATTTATCTTCCCATTTCTTCCATGTTCTTGTTAGTCATGTTACTCTATTAATGGTGGTTTATGACAGCTCTATTTCCATCCCCTTTACCATTGCCAAGCTATTATGCAATGCACTAGAAAATTCCTCCATAATTCCTTTATCCAGGGCCTATATTTTTTAAAAATATTGCACCCAATAGGGTCAATATTTCTAGGCTATTAGTTAAAGGGGTGATATCCATCAGTTCATGTTTCAATAAATCACCTCCCATATTGTGTGAGTTGTAGGTTAGGGTACTTGCAGCAAAGGTTTTGGGTTATGGTAGAATGATTTATTAATTTTGATTTAGTAGGTGAAATAATCCTTTTGAATTAATGGAAAATCTCCCCCCGCCTCAAACTTAGACTGTCACTTGTCCTTGAGGGATGAAGCCAACATGCATAAAACACTCATGGTAAGAGTAAGGGGTGGTAGTAGCAATTATGTCAATTATCACATCAATTAGTGAAGAGATAGTAAGTGGGCATGATAAAGAAAGGATACGATGGTGCATTTATAGAATTAAGTCATATCATCTTTAGAAATAATTAAAATATATGATAAGAAATAAATATAGAATAGTTACCATTTTACTTATAGAAATACCTTTCATAAATGTGCAAATGATGATTTCAAGTGGAGGTCATGGTTTATGTTGGTGTTTGAGTAGGAGAAAATTCTTGATGTAGGATGGAATTTAGGAATACACCCTATAGCAAGATATGTTTCTTGTAGTGGTAAGTTTTATCCTACAACAACAAGTTTTATCCTATAGCAACATGTTTTTCATCCTGTAGCAAGAATAAAATTGTATTTCTACTCCAAGATAATGAATTTGTAAGTAAAAATAGACAAAAACAAAAAAAGTATTGCTATAGTACCTTTTCTCTTTTTCATTTTTTGTAATGAATGTCAATCAGCTAGTGACCTAGTTTTTTGAGACAACATCCATTATCAATGCTCAAAGGTTTTCATTGCTTAAGTTTTTGATTTATTTTATTTTATTTTATGGTCCAAGTTTAACTGGAATCATAAGAATTCAGAAGGTAGGATTGTATTCAGCCTGAACCAAGCCACTGTGAATGACATATTCTTGGCTACAAGAAGCTTTATTAATCTTAGAAAATTATAGAGAAGGGTTGACATAAACACCCTTTGACTGTAAGAACATGTTGAGTTGATTCATGAAGAATAGATGGCTATTGTTCTTCAACAATTTGGTGAGTGATATTTTCCTTGAAAAATAGTTTCTTATACAGCTTGATCTTATGGCCATTAACAAGCAATTATAACTTAACAGAGTAAATGGTCATGAGTTTTACAACTCCAATGTCAAAAACTTATTTGATCTCATAAGGCCCAAGCCATCTAGACTGTAGCTTTCATTTATGATCCTTGTATTTAAATTCAAAAAGGAGTGCCTAGTCTCCTAGTTAGAAATTATTAGTCTTGATGTTCCTATCATACCATTCCACACATTGTCTTTACATTATTTTAGTATGATGAAGTGTCTCTTTTCTTAGTTTATCAAGTGCATTTAGTTACATGATCCTATCTTGTTGAGCTTGGGAAATATTCAAGCCCAAATTAAGTGATATCCTTAATGTATTACATTCAAACTCAATGTGTAGAACATGCTTCTTACCATAAGCTAGCTCATATAGAGTGAGACTAGTTGTGGTTTTCTAAGTGATTCTATTAGCCCAAATTGCTTCTAAAGGATGAGTTGACCAATTTTTTCTATGCATGTTGATAGTCTTAGTGAGTATATTTTACAATTTTTAGTTTGTTACTTCCACCTAACCATTTGAATAAGGATGGTAAGGGGTAGACTTCTTGTGTCTAATTTCATATTCTCTTACCAAGGTAGCTATGAGGTCTAATTTAAATTATGGGCCTTAATCTATGACTATTTCTCTTAGTACTCCATAGCGGGTGAATATTTTTTCATAGAGGAACCCAACTACCTTCTCATCTTGGGCATGGGTTAAGGCTTCAACCTCTACCCATTTTATGACATAATCAATGCATATCAATATGCATTCTTTGTTGTTAGATTTAATATCAATGGAATGTAAAAAATCCAATCTCTATTTGTCAAAAGGTTCCAAAACTATTTGTGGTTGTAATGGTATTTCATCAAAGTGAGTGGACTTTCCCATACACTAGCATTGATCACATCTACAATGTACATCATGGTATCCTTATGAAAATAAGGCCAATAATATATGGTATTAAGTACTTTCATGTAAATATATTTGACAACAAAATGACCCCCATAGGGTTGATCATGGTAGGTTATGAGAATATCATAAGCTTCATCTTCTTAGATACATGTTCACATAATTGAATCTAGTTAAGTGATAAAGAGATATTATGCAATATAGGAATAATATTTTCTCTTTTGGATCAGGTGTTGTTTGTCCATAGGTGAGAAATGTTGTGTTAGTGATCCTAAAACAAGATAGTTAGCAATATTTACAAACCAAGGAGATTGAATTGTTACAACAAATGAATGTTCATCAAGAAAAGAATCATCAACAATAGGACTATGTTCATCATTCTGTAATTGAGATAGAAAATCTGCTACTACATTATCCTTACCTTCTCTATCCATAATGGTAATATCAAACTCCTATAATAAAAATAACCAACAAATCATCATGCTTGTTACAACAGGTTTGTTCATTAAATACCTTATTTCTACATGATCAATGTGGATGATTAATTGGTAACCTGTAATGTAGTATCAAAACTTATTGATATCATAGATGATGGCAAGAAATTCATTCTCTATTATATTGTAGTTAAGTTTATCCCCTTGAAGTTTCTTGCTGATAAAATAGATTGCATAACTCAAATATTCTCTTTTGGGCCAAGGATAGCTCCTAAAGTGGTGTCAGATGCATCTATATGGATGTGAAAAGGCTTTATCTAGTCAGGTCCTCTAAGAATAGGAGTTGTTATGAGAAGGTCTTTGAGTTACTAAAAGGTAGTTTGGCAATCATTAGTCCATGTAAATTTAGCATCCTTAGTAAGCATGCCAAATAATGGGGTGGCAATTTTACCAAAATCTTTGATGAATTGTCTATAATAGCCAACATGTCCTAAAAACTTCTAACATCCTTCTACTTATTTGGTGTGGGTAGATCTTTGATTATACCTATCTTTATTGGGTCAACCTGAATTCTAGTAGGAGATATGTGATGTCCCAATGCAGTCCCTTCCATCATAAGCATGTAACACTTTTCATTGCTCAGAGATAATTGATGGTCCTAGAAGTGTTGAAGAATTTTTTCTAGGTTGGTCAACATTTCTTTGAATGTTTTCCCATAGATAATTAAATCATCCATGTAGATTTTAACATATTCATGGGAGAGATCAAAAACTATTCTCAAGATAGCCCTTTGAAAAGTAGTTGGGGCATTGCAAAGATTAAATGGAAAGAGGGCATATGCATAGGTTCCATAAGGGTAAGTAAAAGTGGTTTTATCTTGGTATTGTGGATCAATTCATATTTGATTATGACCATTATAGCCATCTAGGAATAAAAAATACTTCTTCCCTTTTAATGTATCCAACACTTGATCAATAAATGGAAGGAGAAAGTGATCCTTCCTAATAGCAGCATTCAACTCTTCATAGTCAACGCAAATACACCATTTACTCCCTTTCTTAGGGACAATAACTAGGGGAGAGACGCACTAGCTGTCTCAAATAAGATAAACAAATCTTGCATCTAAGAGTATTTGTAACTCAATTTTGACAATGTCTTTGACTGCCGGATTCATTTGTCATTGGGGTTGGTGAATAGGTTTGCATTCTTCTTTAATGTAAATGTGATGCATGCATAAATGTAGAGGTATTCCTCTTATGTCATGGTAATCCCAAGAAAATTTTATTGTATGCCTTCTCAACATTGTAAGTAACTGAATTTATTGTTGGGGTGTTCAAGAAGTGTTGATGTTGAGAGGTTTGTTTGGCAGGATGTCCACTTGCTTTATTAAATAAAGCATGGTCTCTATGTTGGCAATTGAAGGAGCATAACTACATTGATGGAGAAATAATTAATAGCATATCTAAATGTCTCTTGTAGTTTCAAAAAAATCATTCTCAGGAAAGGTATTTTGAAGAGGGCATGGTGTATATTTCAACAAGTTATTGGTTACAGGATCCTATCAATAGGTGTTTTTCAGGATACCAATAAGAACAATGTCTTCTTCTTGGGCCTACAAAGCTGGACTCTAATAAATTATGAAAAGAGTCTACAAGAAGACATCTTCTTCAAAGTCATCAATCTAAGGGATTGTTCCATAATTCTAGGAAGGCTGAGATGGTGGATATAACACTAATTTATTGGTGTCATTTTTGTTATAAATTAGCATTTTTCCTGACCTACATCCAATAAAAGAATCAAAAGTTGTCAACCATGGGTGGCCAAAGATGAGAGGATAACCCCCCAAATTGCTCTTTGGCTTACAACAATAAAATATACTAGATATTTCTAAGAATCTATAGTGATAACAAGGTCCTCAATGATTCCTTATGAAATAACAGTTGATCTATTAGCCATCTAGAGGATGGTGGGTGTTGGGCAGAGAGTGGTAAGCTTCAGTTGTTGTATGGTCTCGATGGTCATCACATTGATGGTTGCACCCAAGTTTATGAAATTATTGGAGATGGGTTGGTCATGGATGCTAACATTAACTACAGGACTTCATAGATCATAATATTTTGGGGGAACTATATTTCTCAACATAATATTTGCTAATTAGCCAATGACTTGGACTATTTTAGGATCCTTCTTCTTTCTTCCTCATTTTTTCAAACATAGCTCTCTAACATATTTATTTTAGATAGGAACATCCTTTATTGCTTGAAAGGGTGGGATTTTTATGCACACATTCTTGAGTTATCGTAAAATATCAAATTTAGGCTTTGGTTCAGGACATGATATGTTCAATCTCTCTAGACAAGGAGGATTGTCAGTTTCTTTTTTATTTTTTTATGAACTTGGCTCAGGATTGACCATGGGTGGTTTCAGATTAGTATGAAGTAAATCTGGTTCAAAATGTTTTGTGATTATGGGTGAGGTGATTTGTAAAATAACATGACCTGAGTGAAGTTGAACTTGATTAATATCCAAGGTGTATGCTAGGTATTGCATTATTTTAATGGATTGTGTCAGTTAAATTGACTTATTGGTAGGATTATGGATGGGTTGGGTGGGTAATTGAGTGGTTTGAATAGGTTGTTGATTGTTTGGCATTATGGCCTATTGTTGTTATGATTTTTGTATTTAAATGGAAATCCTTGATTACCTCTCCATTATTGTTGTCATGGATTAGAGGGATAGAACCATTATTAGTTTTGGAATTACCCCAGTTGAGGTTATTTTCCATTCTATTGCATCCATAACTAATTCTAGCATAGCTACCAACTTCTTTGAGATGAATTTTGATTGGGTACATTCATCCAAGAACCATATTGAGGATTATTTGAGAATTGAGAATCTACAAACATAGAGTTTGATGGCATACCTGATTTTTATACCCACAATTTCTATTGAGCCACAAAAAATACTTGATTCTCATCTTCTCCTATGGCATGCAGTGCCACTATTTCAAGATTCTCCTTAGTTATGCTAGCTATCCAAGCTTTCATGGAATGGCATGTGTAATTTGCCTTCTTCTTTTTGTATTCAAGACAATAGGTGGTTAAGGCTTTCTCAATTTCTTCTTGTTTCCTCTGTGTATGTAATATATCAAGCTGAGTAGCTAGGTGATTGATGATGTCTT
Source organism: Torreya grandis (assembly GCA_037957365.1). Lineage (NCBI taxonomy): Eukaryota > Viridiplantae > Streptophyta > Pinopsida > Cupressales > Taxaceae > Torreya > Torreya grandis. Next base: position 76,116 of record JARHVA010007117.1, on the reverse strand, counting down.
ACTTCATGTCCTAGAGTAGGTTTCTAACTTCACCTTTAGATAATCCTACAATAGATACTATAGGAAGGGTTATGCCCCTACTTTTGTTCATGGTTGATTTAGAGTAGTTCATACATATAACTGTTAATTCATCAAATGGTAGGGTAGAAACATCAACACAAAACATTATATCTAGTGCCTCTAGAAAACCATCTCTAATTCCTTTTAGGAATATCAACTTGACTGATTCCTTATCCATTGTATTTTGCTTGGATTTTTTATAAATAAAAATATTTCCATATATTCTTCAAATGAATCATCATCATCTTGTGTCATTTGGAAAATGTCATCTCTCCTGTAGTTTTTGTCCCTATAATAGTCTTGGTATTCCATCAAAAACTTCTCCTTCATTTCTTCCCAAGTAAAAATGACATCATTTCCAAGTCCCATGAACAATCTAAGTGCTACATCTTTGAGTGTTGTTGGAAATAGTTTGAGTTTTTAACATCTTGATTATAATCATAGCTATGGCATAAGATGTCAAACTCAAAAATAAATGTATCTAGATCCTCAGAAACTTTTCTTCTAAAGATAAGGAGGGTAGAGTGAGGGATACTATTCATGGGTGCATTTCCATCAAAAATAAGGATAGGAAATTTGAAAGTAACAGACTCATTGATAGTGTTTTCTTCCTAGTGATCCCCCATGAATACTCTTTGTGTTGGTAGACAGGAGGTTGTTGCTACCAAACACTTAAAATTTATATCAATTCTTTTATTTCCTGGGGCGTAGAAGATGGAGACTTTATATTTTTCCTTAGAAATGTATGGCTTCTTACACAATAGGGATGGTGTAAAGGTTTCATAAGATTATACTAGTTTCTCGATAAAGAGTCTCTCTAAATTGGAAGATTCTATTGGTCTAGTATTTCTTCTAGGGGTAAGAATAGCTTTGAATGCCTCCTTAGTAAGAAATTTGGGTGACGGATGGAAGAGAAATTCATATTCTTGAGTATGAGGTGATAAGGTGAGAATTATCAGAGGTCTTACATGTGGGTCTCTTCTAGGGGTATGAACCTCTTCAAGGTCTCCAACTTGTGCTACTAGTCCAGCCAAAAATTCTTCCTTCTCTACCTCTTCTATTGACAACTGTGAGTGATCTTCAGGAATTACTTTGTGATCCTTAATTATTTTAGGATGAATATTTGATCTTTTAGTAACATTTGATGATTTAGGCAAAAATATTTCTATATAGTTCCCTTTCACTTTCCATACATTAACCACTTTTTTTCCACCCTACCTACATAGGGTTAGTAATATGGGGGTTTTCAAAATTTCCACTATCCTACTTGTAAAAATGGAAATTTAAACTATGAAAATAGGAAATCCTTAATGTAAAGAATAGCAAGCTTTGGAAATAAAAATAATAAGCATCCAGAAATAATTGATATGAAGATTAAATATTATAAGTGTGTGACACCCTTCCCCAACAATGGTGCCAAAAATGACTAGCAGCTGATTCACAATCAGATGTACTTCTCTTGACCAAAATGGACAAGGAGTGTCACATAGACCTGTACCTTCTACTTCATTTCGATGTCAACCTAAGGATGTAAACTTGATAAGATGATGTCACTATATGTGCACAATCAATCTCTAATTTAACATTCTACTAATTGTATCTAAGATGTTGAAGTGTAGTAAATGAAATACTTGAAATAAAACATAAACAAAGTACTGGTAAATAAATGATTATGCGTTAAAAGATTCATTAAATAAATATAATCAAGAATGTAAATCACACAATTCAGAATTAAATCACACAATGGATAAACAAACCAAATAACATGCTTAGCTATTAAATTGGGTTGGATTGTTGTTGTAAGGCTTCTAAAGGATCCCCTTCCTCCTTCCATCTTTTAGATTCAATCTTTCCTCTCACAACACTTAATTGAACTTAGAAATGCTTCTTCATATTAATCAAAAATTATAGTAATGAATTGCTACAAGAAGTTATAATAATTGTTGCTTGACAAAATATATTTATGATAATCTCTAATGAACATCTACTATCTCTTAACTCTGTTACTACATAGATATATACCACAAAGGAGATTGTTTTATGCAAAATAATATATACATTCTAATCTAAGATACATTCGAATTGGGATAACCGAAATTGGTTCCTTTCACTAAAGTCATCATTCATGGAAATTTTGCAATATTGTTATAGGACAAATAAGGTTGTTTCATTCATCAACCAATTCTTTATTGAGCTCCACGGAGGTTAGAGTCATTTCTGTGAGTTGGTTGCAAGAGAATCAAAATCTATTCATCCATGGCTTTAGTCATCCAATGGTTGTAGGATGGTCTGTATAATGTGATTCCTTTGTTGCAGGACATTCTACGCTACATACCTATCTCTTCAAAACATCCTTAAAACACATTATAGAAAAAGCATCCTAAAACAATAAATAACCATCATATATCTAATTTCAACTATTTAAAAGAGTTTAGAAAGATACTGTTATATGGCTTATGAAATTAGGAAATTGTATGGAAAACTGTTCAAAAGCATGGTTAATAAGCAGGATGAGTATAATAGATGGACACAAGAACAAGACATTTATGGGGCTCATCATTGAGCATGGTGGGTAGCGGTTTTTTATATGTAGAAGTTAGGTTTGACTTTTGTGAGTTCTTCTTTCCTATTATTTGAAGTAGTTCAGGATGGATGGAGAAAAATAAGAACTATGAGGTTTCATGGAAGGAGAAGGCCATGTGTTTGACATGCGATAGAGCATGATGTAGATTGATTATATCTTTGGAGCTCAAAAACATGGTAGGTGCAGTGATACACTAAGTAGCATGATGACTTATAAGAACCATGGACAGGGACCATGTTGATCATGGTGGGTAGCAGTATGCTACATATTTTGAAGTCAGGTGTTGACTTTTATGGTTTTTTCTCTCTTATTGATAACTATTGTCAAGATCATTATGTACACACTTTGTTATTAGAGCAATTATATAAAAAGCATCATTCCTACATGGTGGTCTCGTGATGAGATGGAGTAGCTAGAGGGTTATGAATATAAGGCAAAGAGTTATTGGTTTGCATAATTAAAGACTATATGGGTTTCAATAGGCATTCTAATGTGGTACAAGCTTACTTCATGGAGAGCTAAGGTTTAGTAGAGGTTATTAATATGTGTATATGGCATGTTGGTTTTAGGCCCAAACATGATCAATGGTAAGATGGCTCAAGTGATTATGATGAGATGAAGGAACAAACCAAAGATGTAGATGCATAGTGGATATAAAGCAAGAAAGTCAAGTATCCCACTTTTTAAAGTTTTAAGTTGTCTTCTAGAGTATCCTAGAATAGAGGAGGAGAAGATGGTTATCTTATGTATTATATTCATCGGGAGTAAGAAGCCTCTGGAAATCCATGGTGTGCACTACACTAGATACTTCCAAGCAATGGGAGTTTTGATTGATTCATAGCATAATCTTGAAGAAAGATGGGTTTATGGTGAAGTGGGATTCACTTCAAATTGTAATGAATCTTTTATGGAGGAGCAAATGCTGACAAATCTAGTCAGGGTAGGGAAGTTTTAGTAATGCAAAAAACTTCTACTTGGCTTGTTATGAGTAATAATGGGCATTGATGACAACTAGATGGCATTTGGTTAGTAGAAGACACATGTAGTAAAGTCATGTGTATATGACTTCAAGTGGGAGATTGTTGGGTGTGAAGTCATTATTCATAGGTCACTATTCAAGGGCACTATTCACAGTCATGTTATTCATGGTATTGTGGCATCTTGAGATGGCATCTTGGTGATGTGGCATGTTGGTGTAAATATGAGTTTGCATGTAGGTGATGTGGTAGGATGGCCCATGGTGGGTCCTAGGATGTGATCAAGTTGAGGTGACATGGTGTGGGGCATATTACTCCACTAGAGGACATGGATTTGTCCTTAGTATTCAAGTGTGGATTGTTACATGGTACAAAAGATAAGGGTCATGCTATGGGGTCAAATTTCTAAGGGGACCCATGATTCTCATGTGTGGAGATAGTCAAAAGGTGATTGTAATACCTTTTGGACTCTTGTGGTCACATGGAAGAAGAAGACAAGAATGCACTATTGCATATTGACCTCACATGTGGGAGTGGGGTGCAATTCTAGGAGTCACATGGTGTGTCTTGTAAATTTTCTAAAATAGTAATCTACTTTGTTGACCCTTGGAGATTAAGACAAGAAGAACACTATCGAGTGTTTGGACTCACTTGTGGAAGCATGGAGCAAGTTTTGGAGCCACATGGAGGTGGCACATGTTCTTGTCTAAAGTGAAGATGCTTTGAAGACTTTTACACATAGTGACAAACACCTTTGGAGATCACGACACCCCACTCATGTGTAGGTCAAATTTCTAAAGGGCCACCATCAAGTTTCTTCCTCTCTTTCTCTCTCATGAAATTTGTTATAAAACATTGCATTTTCCTTTGTATTAAATAAAATCCCATTGGGGGATATCTACTCTTAGATCATTATTGTAGGTTGGAGCTTGAAAAGCATGGAAGCTCATCTCAACTAGACGCTTGGGTTGTAAGCATCATTCATGCTTAAGTGGTTAGAGTCTATACAGCTTAGATGAGAGTATGGGTCTCCTAGTTTGTTGGAAGCATGGAGATCCTTAAGTTTGTAGGTTAGAGTCTATAAGTCTTATATGAGAACATGGCTCACCTAGTTTGTTAGAAGCATGGAGATCCTTAAGGTTAAAGGTTAGATCCTGAAAGGCTATGTTAGCTTAGCTCAACTTGATTAGAGCTTGAAGTCTTGTTAGCTTAGCTCATGAAGATGGAGGTTGATGTTTTTTATCTCACCTTAGATGCTATGGTTTTAGCATCATAATGGAGTTGTCTGCTGTAGCTTAGAGGTTGGATCCTGTAAGGTTTGGTTGCAATCTTGGTTCCCCTAAGTGATTATAAGCACTGGAAAGGAGTTGTTGAGAGGAGTTGATGTTGTAGAGAGAGTTTTGATGATGAATATTAAAGTTTGGATGCTACCTTTTCTCTATGGTTTTTTCCTAGCTAGTTTAGCAGGGTTTTCACATATATCTTGTGTAATCTGTTTTCTCTCCTATTTTACTTTTTATTGTCATTTTTTTTAGTTTTAAAATTTGATTTACTTGCACATATAGGATTTTTTTTCATAACAACAAGGCACTTTAACCCCTATCACTTCTTGAACCATCCTAAAACATGACATGAAGTGGTTAAACAAGCTCAAGATTAGAATAGGCCATTACCTTAATTTTTTCAAATTTACCTCAAACCACGATAATATGCATTGCAAAAGGAATAATTTTATGTCTCTATCTTATGGTAGCCAAAATTTGGCTAACAATTACATAACTACCTTTCTTTCGGCTTAACCTTGACTGAAAACATAACTCATCTTTTAACTTGAGTTGCCCTTCTTTCTTTTTTCATTTTTTATTTATGTTGGGAAACTTTTTACAATACAATAATATAATAATGATTTATGACCGTTTAAACCTTTAGACCATGTAGGTACTTCGAGGTACAAATCATACCTTAATCTTTTGAAATATTTTCACACAAAATATGTCAAATGTGGGATATTGACAAGGATCAAAACAAAGTTGGAATGTAGAAGATATGGGCAAAATAAGATTTTGCATTTTTCTTTATTTACCTGTGATAGACCCTATATTGTTTATGAGTTCCATCAAGGACTTGATTTCACACAATAATATATCAGTTTTAGGACCTTGATACTTGAAACAAAAATGATCCTCATCAAAATATCTTTCCAATGTTTCAAATGAGAGTCAAAATGGAGTCTAGATGCAAAATAATTACCCAAAACAAGATTTACAGTTTTTGATCTTGTGATAGACATTGTTGGGTCTCTCTAGTACCCATGGAACTATAGACCCGTTCAGTGCTTTTGACTTGACTCGTATCAAAGTTTTAAGGCGCAAGACTACCTTTTCATGCCAAGTGTTTGTAATGAGAAATGATCGCATTAATTTTGTTTACACAATGGAATAGGAACTGAGAGCTTTTGATGAGATCAAATTTTAGGAAGAACTTAAAGGAACCTTGAATGAGTTCACCAAGCTTTGTCCATTAGGCTATGATGAATCGTCCTAAATCTAGAAAAAATAAATTTTTCCTATCTTTAATTTGCTTCCAATCACCTTTTAAGAGTACAATTAGAGGTGTTATCATGAAATGCAATATTTCACAACAATAATAACCTTGTAGGTGCTATGGTATGGAAGAGTTTGTCTTGCCAACATATTCAAAGTTTAAGGTAAATCAATTTAAATCAATAATTTATAAATTTAATATCATTACATGTGATTGAGAACATTGGGTAAAATATAAACCCATTAGAATAAATAAATTACTTAGTGAAAATATTTTGATATATTGTAGATCAAAGAAATATTATGTGGCTCGAATCTTATATATTACAAATTTATATATTTATTATAATTTTCAAAAAAAATTAATATTCTATTCAAAATTTCACTAGCATAATTTATTAAAAAATGATTATATTTTACATCTAAAAACACAAATACGATCATATGACCATCAAATTTAATCCCTTATAACGATAAATCATTTAAAATGGCCACAACCACGGCAACCCATATTAATTATGAAGATTTGTATTTAAACTCCTGCACCGTAGGTGAATAATTGAGGCCTCATGCCTTTGGACAAAAAAATATTAAAATATGAAAATAGCTTCTTTCCAAATCACAAACAAGGACATGACATATCTTGAGACAAATGAGACTCATTAAAAAGCACAATCACGGTCAAAAAGCTAGTTGATCATATTGCTGTATGACGCGGCATACAATAGATTATGATGTCAAATCGGTTATGATGAATGGTGGCGTTACTCTAGAAAATATCTGCCCTTCCCCTTCCTCCAAAGCGCTCTACTCTGCACTCTCATAAATTGGTTCGTGTTGGAGGTGTTACCGATTTAGTGCCCAACCTTAGTAGGAGTCCTTGTTTTGGAATGGGGAAAGGACGATATTCAATCCCAGTATCGGTCCCCGCTACTTCCCACCTGCACAAAAAATCCCAACTATATCACTTACAAACTGTTACACCCGATTGAGAAGAAGATTATGCTCTGTATCAACATTTGTGTATGCTCTTCTGACTGGTGACTAGTCTTTTCATCCACCATATTAGTTTAGTTTTTTTTTTTTTTCGTTTCGGTCTTTCCAGATCTTTGTATATATTTTATGATATAATAATGGATGTGGTGGATAAACTCTAGAATCGTCTTCAAGCTTTTCAAATCCAATTTCAGCCTTGACATTCTTGGCGAATCCTTTAAAAATATGTAAGATTTTTTTACTTCTTTCATTATTTTGATAATTGCGTTTATGATTGTGTGAATATGTACCTGTACTTGGTTGTTAGATGGTGAATTAAGACAAGGATCTCTGTGTATGCGAGTTGATTCCCAGGGCATGAATGGACTCCGTTCCCGAAAGGCATGAAAGTATTTGGTTTTGGAGGCACCTGCAACACAGGTCAAGTTGATGTCATTAGTCAAATGGCGAGATGCACTTCTACACTTTATAAAAACAATTAAAATTCGAACCAGTTATCAGACCACTAAATTCTAACATTATTCAAAACCCTGCGCCGAATATGGAGTCACCTGGAATCTGGAAGGGTCGAACAAGTCGGGATTCGGAAAATATTGTGGATTATGATGTATGTTTCTGAACAGCGGCATTACCTTCCAACCCTTTGGAATCAGGTAACCTGCTAAATAGCGATGTACGGTAATAGTCTCATTAAATAACAAACCAGAATTACAAGGCCCAAAAACACAAAAAACTCGATAAATTCTATCAATTTTTAGTATTTACCTTTATACTCAACATCTTCAACAGCTTCCCTAAATGTAAAGGATAAAATTGATGCTACCCTCAAAGTCTCCTGGATTACCTGAAACAACTCTTATATGTTAGCACAAAATGCCACTAATAGCTACACATTGAGTTGCTTTTAAGAGTGTATGCCATGTTATTATATACATACTCGGTTTGTGAGCGACATATTTCTGGTATCCGCCACTGTCAAGGACTCCCCGTTTCCTTTAGTTTGCTGAATGGCCTCTTGTTCCACCTGAAATGGAAGTCCGTTAAAAACATCACGTTTGCATTAAGCACCACTTTGAAAAATGTTAATTTTTTTCTTTTCTTTTCTATAACGTTCAACGTTCACTCTGATTCACGCAGGCAACATTTATTAAGACTGAGAAGTGTTAAAACCAATCAACGGTAACGCAGGGGCTCTTTATAATTTACAATGATTCTATAATGGACTGACCGTTACAGCTTCTAAAACCGTGGGATATTCTGTGAGGAATTTAACAACCCATGTCAAGACACTGGCTGTTGTATCATGCGCTGCGAAGAGGACACCAATAACATTGTCTGTTATCTGCTCCTCCTTCAGAGGCTGTTCTCTTTCGTCCGTGGAAACCATTAGCGAATCTAGTAGATCTCCGTGTGGCATATCAGTGGATCGTTTCTCTGCAATTATTTTACATAAAATCTGGCTGAGCTTCTTCCTCGCCTGCAACCAATCAAAACATTAAAACTTAAATACAAAATCAACATATATAAGGCTGAGCTTTACCAAAAAATCATGAATCAATCGATACCTTAATCGACTTATTGAAGCGGGTACCAGGGAGATTGAGAGGCATTGAATTGTAGCCCTTTTCCAGAATGTGGTAGTATTTCTGGAGGTATTCTTTGTAAACGTCATTTAAGCGACCCAATATGGAATGGACTCCCACATCAAACGAATACTGCCAAAATAATACATCTCATGTTAACTATTCATGTTTGATATATGTTGTGGTTAAACTCAAATTCATCATACTGTGTAAACTATTCTGACCTTTTTCATTTCCTGGAAGGTAATTATGGTGCGCCCCTCCCACGTCTTCAAGTTATTCAACGCTATGCTCTCAATGTGTGGAACAATGCCACGAATGGCCTCAGGAAGAAAAGAAGACTGAACCACTTTTCTAAGGCGTGCATGATATCCTTCCTGATGAAAAAATAAAGCATTCTGACCAATCATGCGCTCCTTGCTCCCAGGGAATGTAGGCTTGAAGAGCTGAGCCTTGTTTACTAACACAAATCTTGCAGCCTCCGGATTGGCGATCATGATGCAAGGGCATCCTAGAATATGCGTCTTGAATATATCACCATATCTGCACCAGTACAATACACAACAACGTGAGGTTTGAATCATTGCAAACAATTTATGAAATACCCTGCAACAGATTATTTAAGATTCTAGAATATCATATCTTTCTTTATTGTGGCTTAATCTTTCCCCTCACATCAGAAACATTCTGATCGGACTGAACAATTACCACGCAATTGATTCCACAAAACGTTTAATATAATACCACGTAATGATCGTAAACCTACGGAATCATACGAGGACTGAGTAAATTTGTACTTAATAAAGGGGGCGTCCATGGAAACAGTACAGAAGAGTAAATGTGTTCTGAGTTCAATAAAGGAGTCGGGCTTGCGCGTGCGGGGAAGTGTAAAGTTGTTCCCCACCGAGATTGAATAAGAAGCCGCTATCTTCTCAAATGGTATCCTATTATTAGATTATTATGTAAATTTAATCGAAAATAAATTTAAATTGATCATCAAATATTGGAGAATGTTGTGGAGGTTATTTTGCAACACAATCAGTGGTCTGCTACATATAAAGGAGTCCACAAGTTGCAATCCATAACCTTTCAATGCTTTTATTTTCTGAGGTGGGACAGGGCCAAGAGTCAACAAATAACAAAGTCAACTACTATGGGGATTAGTTGAAAAGCGCTAAGAAAACACCAGAGCCCACTGATAAAGGCGAATAATACAGAACTTTCTACATAAACTAAATTGTACAATCTAATTTGAAGGTTCGGCTGTTCTCATCTGGAGCCAAGCCAATTCGGTGAACCAAAATTTTATGGTAAGAGAAGAAAGAAAAACAATTAAGAAAAACAAGCACCTCTTCTGTTTAACAGAGAAAAAGATGTTTGGATTCTGAGAATAAAGCTGCAATGTTTCTCCAACATATGGCCATCCCATGGACCCTGGCGGTAATCTTCTTCGTTCTGGATGATGCCATATTCTCACGAGTATATACGCTGCCACAATTAGCAGTATCGCTGACACAAACATCAATACCATTTTCAACGAATCCGACTATTTCCACTAATTCAAATTCTAATGGCTCATCTGGGCTTCTGTTCTCTTGATCGCTATTTCCGGCAATCTCAGGTGTAATTGCAGCTACAAACAATAATAACATTACACAAAAAAAATGAAAGACACAGCAAATATAACGGAGAGTGTAGATTAGACAGCAAAATACGAAGAGAAATACTCAACGAACAATCTGAGAGAATAAAACATAATGAAATGATGGTGTCCAGATGAATTATCGATGGGCTATTATATAGGGTCGGAACATCCTTTAATGAAAATAATAGAGATTAATGAGATTGTGACAGCGATGGCGACAGAATATTGAACCGCCATTGGGAGCTACCACCGCTTTGCCAAAGGCGGTAAGGCGGAGGGAGACATGAAATTCTAGCTTATTCTGCTTTCATCCCGATATATGAAGAATTGTAAAAAGAATGAGATCATCCGCTAGTTTCCAAAACGTCAAAACTAAAGACTCGTGAAGCATGAGTAGCCACTACAATCACTATCTTTGTTGCCCTTTAGTTCAGGGGTGAAGTATGATTGGATCTTAAAGGTTTTAAGTACCGTTTAGAGGACCCACTTAGCTCATATGCGTCATAAACTGATTTAAAGTGTTAGGGGATTTGAACTGTGGATAACGCAATGGAGAGGACCCCACTCCCTATTCATTCATTCATGAAAAATTGGGAAGCTAGTTAAAAAATAAAATAAAATAAATTGTTTAAATAAAGCTGAGATGATGTTACTTTCAAGTAAATATTATAATAAGTTAAATAAACAAATAATTAATTATTGGTGAATATATAATCTACTTAATTTTGAAGTAAGGTGAATATTTAATATATAATTTAATTTTGAAGTAATGATTCATCTAATTTTTCTATTTAAATTTTTTTAATATAAATATTTTAAAAAGTATCTTCTACATAATTCACCTACCCAAAATAAAATTAGTTATATAGAAAAATCACAATTTATTAAAAAATATTTATTTTAATAATTATTTGATACTTATGTAATTATATACACTCCTTATTTTAGAATATAAAATGATTAATTACTCTCCCTTAAACCCTATAATTAACTAGAGTTGGGACACTATTAAATATGAAAATTGAAAATGAAAGAACTCAAAGTGAGTATATATTTTTTTATTTTTTAAATAATCTCATTAAATTATAAAAAGAAATATATTTTTGATAAGATTATAAATAAAAGCAATAAAAAGGATTTGAAAACACTATGAGTTTATTTTATTGTCAAGTCTTATTAGCTCATGCACAAGTCTAAAACGATTGTTTAAATATTTTCAATTTTTTATACATAAAATATTTAGAAATATAAAGTCTCTCTAAATATAAGATCTTAGAATTTTAGCATTTACATAAGTTTCTAAAATAATGGTGGAGTGCTCTTTGCACAACAAGTAAGGTTCGTTTCGATATCTCGTAGTTTAGTGTCAACGAAGCTGTCCATATAATCGTTTATCTATCACTCCTCCTTAATGCAAATGTTGGGATCTAATGATATGTGGCAAGTGTACAACTAAACTATCTCATTAGACTTTTGTTGTTCGTGATGGTATAGATACTAGACTATTTATTCCCCCATTGTTTGGATGGAAAGTGTTTGTACCTTTAAGTATAAAATATTATACTTAAAATGTTTGGGTGGTGTCATATTCATTCATAAGAAAATCCTTTCTTTGTGGTGATATCCTTCTTAATGATAATATGCAACCTCCTTCATTTAATAATATTACTTATATTTAATATTAATTGTCTTTGATTATAGGTTTTGAGACTTATTATTCAATCATATTTTTCAGTGTGTTAGATTTTATTTTAAATTATAAATACCAACTAATTATATTTTTATTGTAAACCATCCAACCACCTTTTTGTTACAAACTATCTTCTATTTTTTATTTTTTATTTTTAATTAATAAATATACTATTACATTTTTATTAGAAATAAAAAATTCAAAGGTGTCCAAACTAATGGACATGTCTTTGCATGTCCTCCCCCAAAAAGTTCCGAGATCTCATTTCAAAGGACTTTGCGTTGTTATTAGGTTTAAGTTTCAGATATCACAAACCCTAAACAAGGACCCAACCTCTTTCACCTTAAAAAGAATATAGTTCCGAAGATTCCCGTTTCCATTAAACATCAATTTGTCTTTTTTAAATAGAATTAAAAAGAAAACATAAGTGTTCTTTCACTTTGAAAAGATACATTGATTGTAATATTATTTTACATAAAATTACTTTTTAACAATTTAAACAATAATTGAAATTAATTTTGTTTATTTTTATGAAGTCTATTTTACATTCTTTTAATATAAAATTAATTTTTCATCTAATTTTAAGTATATTACATTTAAAAATTTTGGATTATCTATTTAATATATATTGAATATATACGTTTTGTTACTAAATAATGTATTAAATACATATCACTTTTAAATAATAGTTTTTTTATGTCAAAGATGATCACCACCATGGGTTTTTATAGGTAGTAGGTTTGTATGTAGATTGACATTTGGGGTTCCATATTAACTTACAATGTTTTTGAAATAATATTTATATTGTACATCTGCTATGTTGGCAATCTATCATTAATATCCTAAACTTCATAAATGTAATTGCAAAAAAAGAAATATTTCATACTTTTAATATTATAAATCTTCATTTCTAAAATGTAAACGTGTGCCACTCACTATCACATTATCAGTGTCATTAAAAAGTTGATTCAATAATAAAAAAATCGTTGGGCATGACATATTGAGAATACTTCAAGAAATAAGTCAGACTAATAGATTTGTATATTGCCTATTGACTTTTCAATGGCTCTGAAAGGTGTGGTAACTAGGTTAATATTGTGATAAATTGAAATTTTGGCCCTTACCCAAAAAAATGACAAAATATAGGTTATAAGATTGTGTCACAATACATTTAGTATAGTTTGTTAATTAACATATGATAAATTGATTATTATGTTACTTTCATACTATTTAATGATATAAAAAAGGTGAGAGTTTTACATGAGAGGAAACTTGTGTTGTTAGTTTTGTAGGATTTTTATGGCATCTTTGTTTTTTGAATGTTTGTCTTCCCTATTTATCATGTTGATTATTCAAAATTTACTAGGGTAGTTATGTATTTATTGTGTGCAACATATTTCCATTTGTGTGAGCTCTTAATTTATAATGGCCTCCACCCTCTCTGTTGCAATGATTGTTGCAAGTAGCAGAAAGGATGCTACCCAAAAAAATCATGAAGTTTGCACCAAAGGTATAAAAAGAGGTAATACCTATAACTCACCTTTTTAGTGTGCACAAACTCATAATATAATATTGAGTGGCATTATACTAGATACGTGGCCGCTTCATAGTACAATGAATATTATGCATACGACAATTGTGTCAAGATCATGTCAGAAGAATCGATGAAAGTGTCCACATGTTGATGCAAATGTCTCATACTCTAGAAATAATATTTCCAAAATCTAACGACCGTTTTGAGTGCACTTTATATATTTAGCATAACTAAACACTTTAATTTATAATATTTATTTATCTAAGTTTTCAATTAATTAGCCCACTCTAGAATAGTTTTATTCATCCTTGTGCATAATCTATTCTACCCCTTTAAACCACATATTTCAAAAAAAAGGGTTAAACCTTTGGTGAACCCATCCTCTGAGTTTAATTGATCTAAACCCTAACATGATATAGGGTTTCCTCCTATTTTTTTTTAATATTTATGTATTTATTTTTTAGATCCATTTTCTTTGCATCCATAAACTATAAGAGATGTTTTTTCTCTTTCTTGTCCTAGGCCTTGTATTTTTTTTATCTTGGGTGTGTTTTGGTTTACAACCCTTAAAATGCATACCATATTGAAAACCCTAAGAAGCCTCATCCTTTAGATTAGTTGTTTAATCTTCATGATGATCAATTAATTTCTTATGAGGATATTATGGCTAGACAAAATTTTAATGCATCATCTTCCTTTTTAGCAGCTCCTTACAATTACAATAATATCCCAATAATGACAATGCAAATATTGATGAATATGGTTAAATTTATAGCATGATTTCCTATTCTCCTCATGATTATGATTGTAACTTCACATATTTCAAAGAAGATTGTGAAGAGCCTAGTTCTCATATTTATCCTACATTGCATATCTTCAAATATAATGATGAGGTGCTTGAAGAAACATCAAGTGTGCTATTAATTAGTGCACTGCATAACATTCAATGTTATAAAATTAACATGCATGATAATATCATTCCAAATGTCACAAATATAAATCTTTCACAGATAGAGCATTCTAAAATTGAACTAATAGTTGAATGTACATGCATTGAAGCATAATATCATGTCCCACTTTTTGGTACAAAGGGAATAGTTAAAAATGAAAATGTGAATATTTCTCAATTTGTATAGACAATAGTGACTTAACTGTATAAATGTGAAGATAGTGTAAACTAATAAAATATTTCATTTTAGGTATAGATTATATTTATTATTTTTTTGAGAAAATAATAAAATAAAAAAAATATTTTGTAATGCCTAAATACATAGTGTGTATGTTTCATGTACAAAAACTTTTATTGAGTACTTGATTTCTCCTCATAATTTTCTCAAAACATAATATTTTCTCAATATTTTTGGCAAGGAGGTCCTAGAAACATGGATGTAGTGCAAGATTAGTTTTTAATAATTTTTTGATTAAAAAATAATTTTTTGATTAAAAAATAATTTTTTTATTCAATTTTTAATGATCAAGGCAAGGAATATCAATGTTTATGTCTTCTCCTCATGATATTTTTTCATATATATGTTGAAAAAAACTATTTTTTTCACCATTAGAATAAGGACATTAAAGTCAAGTGCATTGATATTTTTCAAATTTTTTTGGCCATAGTCTCTTATTTTTCCTAGTGCCTCAAACATATGGTATTTAATTTTATAAATAAGAATATTTTACTAAATAAATCAAAATAAATATTTAATATTATTAAAATTTTAAAAAAATCATATTATTAGAAAGATCATAAAAGTACCTATTTATATGTAGAAACACTTATTTTTATTTTATTTTTTCATCCTAATACGTGGTTTTTGAAGTGGAAATTCTAGGCCAATAATAGCTTTCCACTTCAATGGGTTAGAATTTGATGCCTAAGAAATTAATCAAATGCAAAAGTAAAATTTGAATCCCCTTCATTTAAAGGGGGTTCATTCAAACCACCTTCAAAAAGTACACATGGGGGTTCAAATGAATCCCCTTCAAATGAATGGGGTTTATTTGAACCCCAATTTTCTTGTGGGGGCTTTGGATGCACTTGGCCACCAAGTAGGACTCACTTGTGTGCCGTAGCCCACATCTTATTTATTTAGTGATGAGATTGTTACAAATAATGAATATTTACCTTATTTTAACAATATTGAACATGTTACTCAAGTTGAAGATTTTATTCCATCTTTAGTTCATGCAAATGTAAATAGTGAAATACTTCTCTATCTTTAGATCTCAATGATACAAATGCACATGATTTTTCTCTCCCCATCCTATTAGTTTGGAAAGATGAAAATGATAATACTATTTAAAATAGTGTATATACATGTTCTTCTATCCTTTTTCCAATTCAAAATAAACAACAATAAATCTTTTCCAAAGGTTTCTTAGTGAAAGAATTTCCTAAGCCAAGTAGCAATAATGCACCTCAATATTCAAATGCTAGTTATGTTAATGTTCCTTTCTCATTTGGTCACAATGTATCTATATTAGAAAGTGATATTGCATTATTATATCACTTTCTATTTTGACTTCAAAAATGAAAGCAAAAATTGCAGTTTTCCTTCATCTAATGATGTTTCTATCAAAATAGAGAATATTCCTTATTCTCTTTGTTTTACATTTTTTTCTCAAAATCATGTTCCAATTCTAGAAGACTCTACACCCTATATTCCTTATACAAGATAAATTGGTCAAGTAACCACACATATCATGTCTTTTCATAGTCCTCTTTATAGGAAACTCCAACTGGAGAATACGAGCCTTATTCACACTAGCCATGTCTTTTAGGTCTTGTTTCTTGCTTGGGTCACATTTTTGTTTATAACCAATCATCCAAAACCTTTTGACCAGTCATTCCACCTCAGTCAAGAAATGTTCCCCATGCCAATCCTATTCCCTTAGGTCTCGAACCTAAAAGATAAGAGCATCAAAATTGGACTATAACGCTAGACACTAGGGTGTCCTATTTTTGGTGCTAATGTCCTTTTGCATTTTGAGTCCCAACGGTCATTTATCTTCACTCAAGAGGTCTTAAATGCTTATTATCACTTCTCTTAAGTTTTTTTCTGTCTTTTGAATGTTGGATAATGTGAATAAAGTTCCCAAATTCAAAATAAAGAGTCTCTTATATAAAGGACTTCACAAGGCATTATATATCTAGCACTTACTACTTTGGTACAATAAATAATTAAAATCAATCAATAATATAGCTCAAAATTTTGTATCACACATAAATTTGCATGCTTGAACAAGGAAGAGCCTAGGTGAAAGTTCATTATTGCATCTACTATGCACGTTGAGTATGCACATTCCCTAAGGGATAACTACATTTGATCTAAGACCCTATCTTGAGGGTTAATGTAGGCAACGATCAGGACAACATGGGTTCTAGATCATGTGATCATACTTCCCCTCACCTAGTTTTTTTCCTTTTTGCTTTTGATATGTTTGTCGTTTCATGTGTGTAGGTAGACCTAGGCATTTGGAAGAAAATAGCTATACAATGGCACATACAGGTGATCATGAAGAAGTAAATAAACCTATAGGACCCAGAAACCAGACCGCATTAGAATCCAGAACCAGAATTTGGTTTGGACAATAGCATCATAAATATACTATAACATTAGACACCAAAGTGTATTCTTTTTTATGCTCCTATCCTTTATCAAATGAAAGATATATTTAGGGTTTTGACATCTTCCCAATCTTGCATAGTAGTTTTCAACCTTTGAAATATTCATCTCAACCTATTTTTCTAGATAAGTCATTTGTCTTCCCAATGTAATAAATTTGATCAAATTGATATAAATATACATTTGATTATATTTTACTCCTTAATCCAGACCCCTTATTTTTTAGGAACTAAACCCTAGTTTCCCAAAAATAATAAAACATTTGGTGAACCATACTTATTTTGAATAAATTTCAAACCTTAGGTACCCTTAGTGTTTTTCCTTCATATTTTTGTGCAAAAATTCAATTTCAATTTTTTTATTTTTGTATAATTTTTTGTGCATTTATTTTATTCAAATCTATTTTAGAATTTAAATTATTTCAACAATGTTTAAAAATTCTAAAGCCCCAACCCAAAACCCTAGATTTCCAAACTAAGTCCTCAAACCCCAAGCCTTCCTCCCTTACAATTTTTAGATAAAATTTTTGGAATTTTTACAAATTGTTTGGAGTGTCAAAAATAATTTCAAAATCTCTATGTTAGTAGTTTCTTTTTGCATTTTCTTGCTTAATATTACTTTTACATATGCTCTTTGGTGAAAGTAATAAAATGGCCACTAAGGCACTTCTTCCCTCTCATCCTATAGATAAATTTTAATTTTTTTCTCATAATTATGATAATGAATGGACAAATTTGTAAAATTTCACATTAGCCAAAAATGTGAAAAATTATTTCATTTACATATTAGACAAAACGTAGAGAGTGAGAAATAAAAAGATTGTATTCATAACATGTATTCCATATCTGAATAATATAAGAAGGCCTATTAAATAGGCAAAGAAATGAGCCACCTGAGAAACATATGAAAAGGGTGGGTAAAAAAAACCAACATTGGCTAGCATGAAAATAGTTAAGACCATTAAACAAACTAACCTATTAACCCAAGTGGTTAAGGTAACTAACCATAGACTTATTACCTTAGTCAATAACCCAAGGTAAATACATAATTACACTACCACCCTCCATTTATGACAAAACCAGAAACAAGACCAAGTTTATCTCTATATTTTATGAACTTGTTTACCCCAAGTGGTTTGGTCAATTTATCATCTAGTTGCTCTGTAGTGGGGTAGTAGAAGAGACTAATGCCTTCATTTATAACCAACTATCAGATGTAATGATGGTGAACCTCAATGTGTTTGGTCCTAACATGGAATATACTAGATTCTTCACCATCTTTAGAATACTTTGGTTGTCATAGAAAGTTAGAGTAGGCTTTGATGACTCAAACTAAGGATCCTCCAAGATTTTATTTATCCAAATAATTTCACAACCTACACTGACCATAACTTTATACTCTATTTATGTTGAAGATAATTCCACCATAGTTTGTATTTTTCTCTGCCATGAGAAGACTCTTGAACCAAGAGTGAATACATAACATATTGTAAATTTTCTTAAGTCTATTGATCCTACCCAATCAAAGTTAGAATATCTTGAAAGCTCAAAATCTATACACTTCTTATAGAGTATTCCAAATTCAAGAGTACCTTTGGCATATCTTAATACCCATTTTGAATCTAACTAATGTACTTCCTATGGTTTAGACATTAAGCAAGATAGAAAACTCACTACAAAAAAATATCTAGTCTAGTAGTAGTGAGGTAAATGAGACTACCCACTAGCTGTCGATACACTATTTCATTCATTAAAGGTGAAGCAGTGTTAATTGAAATTTTAGCTCTAACATCCATAGGTGTGTGAGTTGGATTACAATCCATCATTCTAAACCTTTCCATTAATGAATTGGCATACTTATTTTGTGACATGAATACAACATAATCACCTTGACAAAACTCAACACCTAAATAGTATTTTAGTAGTCCTAAGTCTATCATGTCAAAAGTACAACAAATATCAACCTTCATTTGCTGAATGAGACAAGCATTACTCCTAGTGATGACTATACCATCAACATATAAAATGAGAATTAAGATATCATCCCCAAACACCTTTACATAGAGAGTTGGTTTAGAGTTAAACCTTATGAAACTAGACTCCCTAAGGTATGAATCTATCCTCATATACTAGGCTCGAGGATCATGCTTAAGCCTATATAAGGACTTGATCAACCTATAAACAAGATGTTCCTTACCAAGTACTTGAAAAATCTATGGTTGAACCATGTAGACTTCCTCCTCTAGATCTCCATTCAAGAAATCACTCTTTACATATATTTGGTGCACCTACCATCCAAATTGATCAGTAATAGAAATAATCAAACAAAAAGTCACCATACTTATAGTAGGAGTAAAATTATCTTAATAATCAACCCCTTCCTCTTGTGCATATCCTTTTTCAACAAGTATGTACTTGTCTTTGTCTAAGGAACCATTTGCTTTGCATTTTAACTTGTAAATCTATTTACGACCAATGGATTTATTTGTTGGAGATAACTCCATGAGATCCCAAGTCTTGTTTTTCATCAAGAAATCATATTCCAATTGCATGGTTGATTCCAACTCAGGATTCCATTTGGCCTCAAAAAAATAATTAGGCTCATAAACATGTGAAATAGTAATTAATAGAGAAAAATTGTCATGCTCACCTCTATTACCAAACAAACTTCATGATCTCAATCTTCTTCCTTACACACCTTGTGGCAAGTCTCCTTCCTTTAGTGCTTCCATTATGCTAGAATACCATGTTCGCTTCTTTGGTTGTTTTGATAGAACCTCATAATGACTTACATCAATTCCCTCCCTGGAATGTGATTCCAGAAATGAACTAAAATCTTGCTCAATTTCCACACCACAACTTATAATAAAATTATTAGTAGAAAACAATGACTCAATATCTAAAATTGTACTAGTTAATATGAAGTATGACATCTATTCATTTAATATGACATCTCTATTTCCCAAAACGTTTTTGGTAGAAACATAAAGTAATTTGTAGGCCTTTGAATTCTCACTGTACCCAACAAACATGTATGCTTTATTTTTCACATCCAAGTTACTTCTCTTTTGACTAGGAATAACTACAAAAGATACACAACCAAAAATTTAGAAATCACTTACATTTGGAGTTTTACCTAACCAAGCCTCCTCTAGAGTCATATTCTCCAATGTTTTTGTAAAACTTCTATTGGGGATGTACATCATCGTATTCATTGCTTCTGCCCAATATCTATATGGGACATTTTTACTTTAGACCATACAACAAACCATATCCATCACCATCCTATTTCACCTTTCCACAACTCTATTTTGTTGTGGAGTGTAAGGGGTAGTGTACTTTCTGTGCATGCCTTCAGTGGCACAAAAATCCTTGAGCTATTTTGAGATGAACTCACCCCCATTATTTATTCTAAGATATTTCCTGGATCATCTTGCCTATTTTTCAACCATAGCTTTCCAAGTAAGGAAGTTAGAAAAATAATCATATTTATTTCTAGAAAGTATACCCACTTTTTCCTAGAGAATTCATCAACCAACAATAAATAGTAATGGGCTTCAGAAGGGGTAGGTGTTTGCATTTACTAGATCCAATACTCCCTTAGCTCTCAAAGCTTTATCACCATCAAATAAATGTCTAACTTGCTTCCCCAACTAACGTCTAGTACACACATGATGAATATCCCAAATAGAAGGAATCCCCTTAACCATCTTAGTCTTGCTCAATGTATTCAAATACTAAAAATTCAAATGCCCATACCTTTCATGCCATAATGAAATTATTATATCAACCATTTCAAGTGAACTTACATTTTCTTTCTATAGATTTGCAAGCTTATACAAACCTTTCTCACCAATCCCAACAACAATAATCTTGTTATCTATGGTAGTGACTAAACATTATTGTCTTTGAAATTTTATAACAAAATCAGATTTTGAAGTGATCTCACTAATTAAAAGTAGATTGTTGTTCATATCAAGCACATACCTAACATTCTTAAATGTATATCAAACTACACCATTAAAACTAATCTTAAAATTACCATATCCTTTCACAAAATGAGTCCTACCATCTCCCAAATATACATATTCATTATTACTATCATTTTTAACAAAATCCACATACCAATCCTTATGTCATGTATAATGGTGAAATGCCCCTGAATCAAAGTACCAAGCTTGATCCACTATAGAATTACCACTAGAATCCATGAAATAAAAATAAGTAGATGATTCCTCACTTTCACCTTTAGCTACATTCACATGATGAGATTTATTTCTAGGGTTAGCCATATCTTGTTGTCTTTTCCTACAATCTTTCTTAAGTTGACTAGGTTTCTTACAGTAAGAACATTTTCAATAACTCTTATTATAACCACTTACTTGTAAAGTTTGTGTTGGAAACTAGTGGTTTTACCAAATTACTTACCCTTTCCCTTGATGAAGAATGCACTATCTATATAAGTACATGTAGAAAACACTATCTGGTCCTACCATCTCTCCTTCAGTAATAACAATGTAGATAAATTTTTAAAGGCCAAAGTCTGTGTCTCAACAATCATGTGAAAGGACTCCAAAAATGACTAAAATGAAGGTGGAAGATTCTATATAACTAGAACAATTAAATCTTGCTCGTCAACAGGCTTTTGTACAACCTTTAACTCATCACTAATGTCCTTGATCTATAATAAAAACTTAGAAATGGAGCCATCTTCTTACATCTTAGTAGAAAATAAAAAATTCTTAAAATTGAATACCCTATTGGCTTCAGAAGCATGGTATTTAAAAGTAAGACTAATCCACAAAAGTGATGCAATGGTCACATTTCTAACCTATGAGATTCGATTATCTACTATTGATAGTTTTAACAACATAAGAGCCTCACGATGATGTTTATCATAGTCATTGGTACCTATGTTAGTTATTTTATCTTTATCAAGCACTATTTGATCAACATTTTGATATTCACATATCATCAATTTCTTATGACTTCACAAACTAAAATTTTTGCCTATCAAATTTTATGAATCTGAGAACAAGAGGTGTTGTAAACTAGTCATTTTAACCTAGTTTTTCCAAAAAATGTAAATATCAAAAAAATCATAATAATTTTACCCAAAATCCTCTTATCCATTGATTCAAATCACAAATTAGTCAATACCTCCAGTTTTCAGCAAAAAACTCACATTGTTTGGGAAATTTTAAATTTTCTATCTATAAAAACACTAAAAATAGAAAAAAATAATTTTATATAGATATCTATAATTTCAATTTGAGAAATTACTTTTCCACCAACATGTCAGATTAAAAACCCAAAAAATGGTGAAATTTTCACCTTCCAAAACTTTTTTGAGTTAATTAGTCACCAATAGGTCCCTAATAATCCTTATAAGCTAATGTTTTGAATTATTTCAATTAAAAAATTAAAATTAATTGAAACAATAAAAATTTAGATTAAAATTTTCATAAAAATAATTAGCCAATTATAAATTAGCCTACCTTCAAAACTTCAGATGTAGATTCCAGGAGAAATACTCAGCTAAATTAAATTATGTCAGTTCCTATCATCTCCTCTCAAAAAATAGAAAATTTAGACCCCTCACTCGCCAAAAATAGTGATTTAATGAAAAATTGGTCTCTTCCCCAAACCATAGAAAAATGACTAACCAAAAAACTTCAAATGCAATTTTTGAACAAAATACTTAGCAGAATTTAATTCCATCTGATTCAGCATACAATTTCAAGCTAGAGAATTTTATAGAAACAAGAATCATAAAAAATAGTGCTCAAATTTTTTTTAGAATTTTATTCCAATTTAAATGGTTGGTCATAGGAAAAAAAAAATTCTTCCTCTCACGGCTCTCCACTGGGTGCTTCACACTCATCCCTGACAAGGCCATCCTCTCTTGCTTCACATGCTTCCTCTCGAGCTTCCTAAACCAAAAGCTTTGTTTACCATATTAGATAAAACATAGAGAGTGAGAAAGAACCAAATTGTATTCACAAAATACATTCAATATCCAAAAAATACAAGAAGGCCTACTAAATAGGCAAAGAAATGATCCACCCAAAAAACATGTGAAAAGGGTGGGCAAAACAACCAACATCAGTTAGTATGAAAATAGCTAAGACCGTTAAACAAACTAACCTCTTAACCCAAGTCGTTAAGGCAACTAACCATAGACTTATTACCTTAGCCAATAACCTAAGATAAATACATAATTATGTTAACATTATAATGAAGATAACTACTATTGTTGTAATGAGGAATATGATGATGCATATGAAAGTGATATTGAAGAAAAAGTAGATTCATCTTATTCTCTCAAAAAAGCTATCTCTTTTATTCCCTTTTCTAAAGAAAATAATTTTGATAAATGGGAAAGGTACTTTCGACCTAATTCTCATATGGATAATGCATCAAATGAACAAATTAGTCGTGCATTTCCAAGTGAACCTCTCATTAGTGATAATTTTCTTGCATTTAAATTTACTCTCTCTCTCTCTCTCTCTCTCTCTCTCTCTCTCTCTCTCTCTCTCTCTCTTCAAATTACGACAATATAAATGCAATAGAATATAAATCCCAATGCATAATTCAAATGATCAATATCATGTTCTTAACTCTACCTTATCATCTCAAACAATGACAAAAGAATGTTTAAATGATAACTCTCTTACTCTTACTTCTCATATTGTAAATGAAAATAATTCATGCACTCCATTCAAGGATAACATAGATGCACATAGTATTTTAGTTTCACATGACAATTTATTACATATTAGAAAATAATTAACATCTTCTCTTACCCCTCTCCTTATTGATAATGGAAATGATAATGAGTATCATAGTGGACATGAAAATGAATATGAAAATGAAAGTGCATATGAAAGTGATACTTCTACTTCTCCTCTTTTAAATGCAAAAAATTACGATTGTGATAATGCATGGAATAATGATGACTATTATGCATATAGTTAAGAAAAAAATGCATCTCATGCTTCTAACTCTTCTCTCACTCCTCTCAAATGTAATGCATTGAAAAATGTTGCTTTTACATTTATGCATGATTCTATTTCAAATGATGCACATGTCAATGATAACATCACATCTTCTATTCAATTATATAATGTGATTCACTAAATACTAAAGATACTAATGAATCTCCTAAGCCACGGTACTAAAATAACACATATTTCTCACTCTTCACCAAAGAGAATGGTATCCCAAATCCCTCTACTAAGGTCCAAGTTACCATTCTTCCAAAGGTTCAAGTGAGCACACCCCCTTTCTATGATCCAATTTCTAAATGTAGCATTTCCATGGCTAAAATAAATGATCAAATTTAATGATTAAATGAACCAGTTCAATATACTAATATACCATCCCAGGAGATCATTTCTTTGATGCATGCATTTGGTGAATTACAACACCAAATACATCTTCTTACTTTGGAAAACAAGGTTTATAAGTCTTGGATGGATGCCCATGACTTTCATGGTAACCCTCTTCCAAATTTTTTTGTCAAAGATTCATTGCCTAAGCATTTATAGATACCATCATTGCCTCAATTTTATAGAATTGAACATCCAGTCATACACCTTAAAGATTTTCAAAAGGCTTTGCCGACTCATGTGAGTCATTTGATCCTACTTAAGTTGTTCCACCAGACATTAGTGGGTAATGCATAGAATTGGTTCTTTCATCTACTCTCTAGTGGTTCCTTGCATACATATGATGATTTAGAGGAGGCATTATTTAGATATTACATAGAAAACTTGCGCCCTCATGTTACATATGGGAAACTTGTTGCATTGCATCAAAACAGTTCATACCTAGTTAGTGATTATATCTTATGATTCAAGACTCATATGTTAATATTGATCTATAGACCAATAGATTTAGAGATTCAACACATATTTATTAAGGGGTTTCACCACCCCCTCCTAGAAAATTTACTATATCAAATAGAGTCCTCTTTTATAACTTATGTTATACAGTTCTATCCTTAGAGAATAAATTGGGATTGATTGAGTCAGATTCCATTGATCAACTTACTCTAGATTTCACAGCATTAACTCTATCTATAGCTCATAGCACACAACATCCACCATGTCCAAAACAAGATAGGAGACCACAACCAAAAAAACAACCAATTAAGATCATAGAGCTACTTTTTAGAGCACTACATACAATATGCACTACAAAAAATAGTAGTAGGGCACCACTATAGTTTTATTCAAATCAGGATAGCCCATATGTCATATTATCGACACTACTAGATAGGAGGTTAATCACATTTCCTTATACTCATCATCGAGATCCACATCCCCTACATAGGTAGCCACATCAGCACTTTTAGAACTATCATCCTATACATGGACATAGAGATAATGATTTTTATGGACTTAGGGATTGCATTAATAGTTGTGTTGATAATAACATCATAGCATTCACACCAAGGTAATTGAGATCTCCATTATGGATACATAGAACTCATTATTCCATGATTGAGTCATCCTAGAACATTCCTTCATATGAATCATAGGTTACTCATCATGAAACTCATGTGGTTTCTAGGATAGAGCCTCATAGGAGATATCCCATCCTACCTACTTAGATGGTTTGGATACCACTATAGTGAGAGCAGCCTACATATATCAATGTAGTCTGAGGCATACATAAACTAGTTCCAGATACATATTTAGCACAATCACAGGCACTGTAGTAGAGTTTTCAGGGTCTTATCTCATGTAACAACTTGATACAATTAAGATTAAATAAACCCACATTATAGAGTAACATTCCAAATAGATATTCAATACAACTGACTTTTTAGGGACCTATTTCACATAGTAACCCAATACGATTGAGAATAGATGAGCCCCCATTACAGGTTACAGTTCCATCTTGATCTATTTCTCAGTCATACGCATCACAATAGAGGCCATAGGGTGTTATTTCATGTAACAATCCACTACAATTTTAGATAGATGAGCCTCCTTCATAACACTTAATTTAGTTGTGCATCCATTTAGATTACAACTTACAAAGTCTCCATGTATAACTATAGTTAGTGCACCATAGATAGCATCAGATATAAGGCATGTTCCACTACAACATGAGTAGTATGGGCACTTGTTTAATTGGCTATTAGGGTTCAAATAGTGATACCATATCTAGGGGATGATACACACAGAGTGATATCTTACATCCCCTTTTACTAACAACTAACATTCCTAGTTATAAATGACCATCCCTAGCCATACCAAATTATCCAAATCCCAATCTTACCAATACTCTATTTTACCAATCTTAAACCAAATCACTTTATCAATTCAGTTTACAAATTACAAAATAATTTTTTTTTACTCAAATATGATTCAAAATCAAAATTCGCATCACACTTAAACCATCAAACAAAAATCAAATCACATCCAAAATACCATTTTACCAAAACATATGTAACCTTAACATCAATGCCAAATCAACTATTCCTAACCAACCATTTGCAATAAATATACCAATGTACTCCATATTTCATAACAAAGTACACATGAGTCAAAATCAAACCTATATATATATATATATATATATATATATATATATATATATGTATGTATATATGTATATGTATAACAATTTTTCAAAACATATACACTAGTATCAATTATAATAAGTCATGAATGGGCATCATGCCCTCACTCTCAGTCTATCCAAATCCCAATCTCACCAATACTCTATTTTACCAATCTTAAACCAAATCACTTTATCAATTCAATTTACAAATTACAAAATAATTTTTTTTTACTCAAATATGATTCAAAATCAAAATTAGCATCACACTTAAACCATTAAACAAAAATAAAATCACATCCAAAATACCATTTTACCAAAACATATGTAACCTTAACATCAATGCCAAATCAACTATTCCTAACCAGCCATTTGCAATAAATATACCAATATACTCCATATTTCATAACAAAGTACACATGAGTCAAAATCAAACCTATATATATATATATATATATATATATATATATATGTATGTATGTATGTATATGTATAACAATTTTTCAAAACATATACACTAGTATCAAGTATAATAAGTCATGAATGGGCATCATGCCCTCACTCTCAGTCTATCCAAATCCCAATCTCACCAATACTCTATTTTACCAATCTTAAACCAAATCACTTTATCAATTCAATTTACAAATTACAAAATAAATTTTTTTTACTCAAATATGATTCAAAATCAAAATTAGCATCACACTTAAACCATTAAACAAAAATATAATCACATCCAAAATACCATTTTACCAAAACATATGTAACCTTAACATCAATGCCAAATCAACTATTCCTAACCAACCATTTGCAATAAATATACCAATATACTCGATATTTCATAACAAAGTACACGAGTCAAAATCAAACCAATATCCATATATATATATATATATATATATAATTTTTCAAAACATATACACTAGTATCAAGTATAATAAGTCATGAATGGGCATCATGCCCTCACTCTCAGTCTCACTCTCCCCACTAGTACTATTCCTATAAGCCACCCTAGCACTCAATGGCCCTACACCTCCTCAAGCTATCACATGCCTCTTGTGATGAAACTCTCACTCTAGTAGCCAACCATGCTCCTCATGCAAGTCCACATATTACATCTAAAGATATATATACTCATCTATGATCCTCATGCTAACAAATGCAAAATCATTTGGAGGCATCATATGCCTATCCATCTCAACTTTCAACTTATCTCTCTCATGTTTCCCTAAAATGTGTGGCTATCACTATAGTATCCCTATTAAATAGATGGGCATGAATACTGACTATGACCGTCACTCTTTCTATCAATCCCTCCTCCACTGCATCATTAGGTACATGCCGTGTGAGCTCTCAGAGTGTCAACTCAATTATGTTCTCCTAGTAATCATCATCTCCACCTCTTACTTCAACATGTGCTCCATCTTGAGCACCTCCCACTTCACCTACACACAAACTATAACACTACATTAAATATATACTTTGAAATCAAACTAAAAAGCACAAATATATATATATATATATATATATATATATATATATATATATATATATATATATATATATAATTCAAATATAATCACTGCTTACCTCCCATCATATAGATTGGCTTAGGATCCTCATACTTTTGAGCATCCCCTACCTTAATAGAATATAATGGATCCCACTGATGCCTAGTCCACCAAGTAGTATACGCATCTATCCATCCGACATCATCCATATCTAGAATATCTATGGCCACATCCCTCACATCCAATGGTAATGGTGAAAGCTCAACCTCAGTAGGCCTCACATGAGCTCCTACCCTCATATACGCTCATAGACTCCTCACCCACATCCATACTACTAGGGGTACATATTTTGGTACACCAAACTATCTAGTCATGTGCTCATACTAAAAGTGCTCATATACTCCAACCCAATGGTCATTTGTCTAACAACTGACTCTCATGTATCACAACTATACTCCATCCTCTGCCCACCTAGGAAATTCTCTATAAGGCCTCTATCTGATGTCACCATCCACTAATCTATTGAAAACTTGCTTATAATGGTCCATCCTATGGGATTAAATAGATAATGTAGTCATCCACCACTCTTAAAATGGATATGGAGTTGCCCACTTTTCCCTCAGTAATCCAATTGGCCACACAAATTATATGTGCTCATAGGCCCAATAATGCATGAAAGCAATCATGCTCACTCTTCCACTGAATGAATCCTATTTAAACCTATAAATATCCTTATATAGGTGGGATAGAATAATCCTAACCCATGAGAATATAGTGCCATATACCTCCAAACTATGCACAATCTTGTGCAACCTATATGAAATTGATACTCCACTCCCATTCATAGCAACAAAAGATGCTAACAAAATAGTTAACCACTTCTACAAATATGGAACACTAGATTTCATAATAACTGATAGTAGCATATCACTGTCACTACCTCTCTTATGTATACCCAAGATCGCTCTAGAAAAGTACAAAGATGCACGATCAATGGCATCAACACCCATATCATCTTACACCATCACTCACCACCTGCAAACTAATAAATGCAATATGTGATACACACCCTCTAAAGTCATAGTCATCTCCCCTATAGGAAGCTAAAAACTACATGTATCTACATTCCACCTCTTGCATAAGCTATTTATCATATATCAATCCCACTATACTATACCTAAGTCACACATGTGACCCAACCCTACCCTATCCATGATAACCCTCTCATCAATAGATTATGGTAACAACCTCAATGTTTTCATCACCTGATCCCTAAAAAACTCTCTCATTTATACCTCACCCAAAAAAACACCGAAAATAACATATATATCAATCAACAATGCTAAATCAAAAGCCAAGATAGAAAAATAGTCAACAACAAAGCAACATCATCAAAAAATTATGCCATTAGAACAAAAGTGTTGGATACAGGACAATAAAGTTGGATAGGAGCATTAAAACTTGGAAAAGAGTGCTAAAACATAGATAGGAGAACTGAATACAAGATAGGAGTGCTAGAAATAGAAAAAAAATCTAATCTACTCTTAAAACCCTCAAAAACACCAAAATAGGTCAAAAACTAACAAAAATCAAGCATTTGAGCTGCTTACAGGGTCACATTACCACTAGCCTATACTTGGGCCACCAACTGCTCAAATCGGGTCATAGTAGGTGCTCATCTCCTTAGCATTTTTATTGCTCTAGATCTAAAAATATCAACCTAGTCAATGCAAAAATGAATCAAGAATCAATCTAGTTTTCTATATTATATATCTTTTTCAATCAAAACAAAATGCCATTTTGACCATAACTTGAACCCCGTAACTCTATTTTTCAACCTAATTTCTTCCATGGAATCATGACAATGATACCTTAAACATCACTAAAGATTCTCTCTTTGAATACCTCATCTACCTAATATAACATAAACTTTTTTATATTTCTCTTATATCTAGACACACACATTGGTCCTCACCAATTTGAACGCATTCCACTTTCAAAAATTTAATCTAATCAATCCAACAACCTTTCAATCTATTCACAACATACCAACCTTATTTTTATTTCCACGCCATTAGTCATCACTTTTGGCTCAACCTCCTCTATCATAGTTTTCATGTCTCTCCCCAAAAGGGGGGCATCATTCATACTATTCCTATTTCTACACTTACCTAACATAGCCATCCACTCTCATCAATGGATACACCATGGTTCTTACACATCCAACATTTAGATTATCAGATTTAAATCAAATTAGTTGAGATATACAATGATTCATATTTTATGGGTCACTCAACATTACTCAAGACATTTAGTGGGATATAGCTTCAGTATACAAATATACAAACTATTTAGATACAGTGGTTCAGATCATATGGATCCATAGTGATTTCAACTTATAGGCACATAGACTATTCAAATATAGTGGTTTAGATAATATAGATTCACAATTATTTAGTTATAGATACAAACTTAGATACTAGATTGGGGGGCATGTACATACTACACATCTCACACATATAACTTCATACATCATGACACAATTATAAAATTAGATAGTAGATTATAGGCATAGTGTAGAGCACAATGTTTTGATCTCTAGTTTTCCACACGAGGCATGGAAACATATGTCATATCACATGTGGTTATACAGATTACTAGATTATATAGATGCATCCCTCACATACCAGATTTGGGGGCATGGCATAGATGTGCATATTCTTCATCATTCAATATTATACAAATGGAATGGCTAGACAAGTCATTCTCTTTTTTCACATTGATCAGAGTTTTAGATTACACACATTGGTACTTAGGCTATAACCAGATTAGACCACATAGCCATTTGTAGTAGTTAGTCTATTGTATTACTCATACCCAAACTACATGAGTTTATATAGGATGGAGGATAGACATTGGTTTTGGGCCTCTAAGCATTTATTAGTTCTACTTCATATATTCAGAGTGGGGGCATGACATATTTTTCTCTTCATAGCATACATATTTTTATACACATATTCTATATTACATGAGTTTATGTAAGATAGAGGATAGACATTGGTTTTGGGCCTTTCCTCATTGTTAGCTAGATTCAATATAGGGGCAAGCATTTCCCTCCTTCTCCATGTTACACAAATTCCACATTTAGATTCATTATAAGGGGCATCCACTCCATGGATTCCTTCTTTCTCCAATTACTATTCAGATCTCCATTTACTTTCCTATCTAGCAAGTGATGTGGATCCTTGAAACACATTCATCTCCACATAGGTAGGTTCAAGTACACATTTTCTTCTTCATTTTACTCTAGTATTTCATTTCATTGCATCACTAGAATAAAAGGGTGAAAATGTATACACCCTAAATTGGTCAAGAAACCACACATATCATTTCTTTTCACAATCCTCTTTATAAGAGACTCTGACTGAAGAATATGATCCTTGTTCGCACTAACCATGTCTTTTATTTTGCTTATCTTGGTCTCAGTTCTTGCTCGGGTCACCTTTGTGTTTAAAACTAGCCATCCATAACCTTTTGACCAGTTATTCCACCTCAGTCAGGGAGTGTTCCCCATGCCAATTTTATTCCCGCAAGTCCTGATCTTGTAGGATTGGAGTGCCAAAATTGGACTATATCACTAGACCCCAGGGTGTCCCAATTTTAGTGCTCTTATATTTTTCCATTTTAAGTCCCAATGATCATTTCTCTTCACTCAAGAGGTCCTAAACCCTTCTTATCCCCTCCCTTATGTTTTGTCTTGTCTTTTGAATGTCTATTAATGCGAATAAAGTTGCTAAATTCAAAATAAAGAGTCTCCTATATAAATTACTTCACAAGTCATTATATATATAGCACTTACTACTTTAGCATAGTAAATAATTAAATTTAGTCAAGAGTATAGCTCAAAATTATGCATCACACATAGATTTACATGCTTGATCAAGGAAGGGCCTCAGCAAAAGTTCATTCTTGAATCTACCATGCACATTGATTATGTACGTTCCTTTAAGGAGAACTACATTTGATCTAAGACCCTAGCTTGAGGGTTAATATAGGTAGTGATCAGGATAAGAGGGGTTCTAGATCATGTGATCATACTTCCTCTAACCCAATTTTTCCTCTTTTGCTTTTGGTATGTTTGTTGTTTCACATGTGTACATATACCTAGGGTTTTAGAATAAAATAGGCTATACAATAGCAAATACAAGAGATCATGTAGAAATAAAGATACCTATGATACCTGGAAACTAGACCGCACATGAATCTAAAACTATAATTTGGTTTGGGTAATAGTGTCAAAACTAGACTATAGAACCAAACACCAAAGTGTCATGTTTTCAATGCTCTTGTCATTTCACCAAATGAAAGACATATTTAGGGTTTTAACATCTTCTCAATCCTGTACAACAAGTTTCAACCTTTAAAATAGTTGTCTTAGCCTATTTTTCCAGATAGGTCATTTCTCTTCCCAATGTAATAAATTTGATCAAATTGATATAAATATATATTTTACTACATTTGATTATATTTTACTCCTTAATCCAAACCTTTTATTGTTTAATAACTAAACCCTCATTTCCCAAAAATAATAAAACATTCTTCTACCCTTCTTCCAATTCAACATAAATAACAACACATCGTTTCCAAATGTTTCTTAGTGAAAGAATTTCTTAAGCCAAGTAGCAATAATACACCTCAAGTTTCAAATGTTAGTTATGCTAATGTTACTTTCTCATATGGTCACAATGTATCTAGATTAGAAAGTGATATTGCATATTCTATCATTTTTTTCTTTTGAATTTAGAAATGAAAGCAAAACTTCCATTTTTCCTTCATGTGATGAGTTTCTAACAAAATAGAGAATATTCCTTATTCTCCTTGTTTTACATTTTTTGCTTAAAATCATGTTCCAATTCTAGAAGAAAATAATGAAATTACACCTTGTATCACCCTTTCATGTAATTAAATTATAAGTATTCATTCTCTTGAAAATGATAGTTGTATCAACGTTCATGACATTCAAAAGGATGTAATAATCTCTCTATAATCATCATGTAAAATGGATTTTCCTTTACTCAATAATTTTAGAACATGTCATAATCCTAAATTAGAGTGAAATGATAGTTGTGAAGAGGCCATAATTCTTATGTTTCATATGGATGGTAAATTACAACTATGAATGCACCTTAAAACTCTCAAAAAATTTCTCTTGGTAACATGGTATATGTAGTGATCTAAAATGTCATTTTAGTGTAATGAGTGCCACTTGAGACCACCTTATCCTTAGATTAGCCCATACCTATCTTAGGGCCTCTTTTGATCCTTTTCCATATTTAGTGTAGGTCCAACCCACTCTCAAACATACCAAAAGTAGCATTAACTCAAACATACCAAAAGTAGCATTAAGCCACCTCCTAGGCATCCAAGCCCCTAGTTTACCAACTTCTAACACTTGGATGCTATTATGGTCCTTTGGACACTAGTGCACTACGCTAATGTCCTAGGGACCACACTAGTGTCCCTTAGCTCCTTACTCCTCTAATGGATATATTTTTGTTCCTTAATGTAATTGAGGGTCAACCTAGATCTATTTCACATCTTTAAAAATAATAAAATGTTATACATATACCTCTTTCATTCACTTTTCCACTAGATAAAATTAGATGCAAATACTCATAAACAAACATAGAAATAGTTGTGAAAGTCAAGGTCATTGATCCATATTATACCTTACTTATAAATACACCCATCTATAGTAACTAAAAGATCAGATTACTTAGGTTTTTAGTCTCAATTCATACTCAAAGTACTCAAATCAACTCTCATACTAGAATTCACTTTCACTTGCACTAGCACTTAGATTGGGAGAAATACATCAGGCTTGATCACCTTTTGATGTATTGGTATGTAGGCAATGCTTAACCTAATGGCTATTGAGGTCATATCCAACCCACCATGCTAACACCACTCTTTTCTACTTGTGCTCATCAAATACCCTAAGAAACATAAAGGCCTAGGGTTTTGCATAAAAATCAATCAAAAATAGGGAATAGACACTGAACCGACATTCATCCACTCATGTATATGTGTCTTAGGACTAGGTGATGCTCCTTTCAGAAGATCAATGTCCCAGCTATAGAAAGACCCTAGCACACCCCTGAGGACACTAGTATAGTGCACTGTTATTTAGAGGACTACAGTTCTATCTAAGAGAGTTTTTAACTCCTAATTCCAACTTGTGACACTATACATAGCTCTTGTACCAAGTCTAAGCCCATCATTCATTTGTCTCAGTCCATTTATATCTAAGTATAATTTATTCTAGTTTATTGTTATTTATAGATTTATCAAATAGGTCAATTATTATATAAATCAGTGACTATATTTATTAACTAATTTATTGATCCAATGCTTTAGCAAACTAGGATTTTACATACCATGATCCCCTTAAAATCTAAATCATTTGGTGAACTTGACTTACTTTAGATAGTGCAAAACTCCTAGACATACATTCTCTTAAGGTTTGTATGCTTTTATTTTCTATGCCCATTAATTAATTTTAAAATCATAGATCTGATTCATTATTTTATTTCCACAATCATTCATAGATTTAATTTCTTAAAAGGTTCAACATATACAACTTTTTAGTTTGCTACTTCCCAACTTACAACGGCAGAATTCAATAATTGATTTTGTGAGATCAATGAGAGACATTTGTAAGATTTCATTTCTAAACATCCTGATATGCAAGATGACCCCATCCATATTGTTTAAGGAGAGATATTGAGATACACTATAGATCAATCCTCGAACCCCATAAACACTAATATTAGCACACCTAATATAGGGGAAACTCAAACTCTATAGCAACCAGATACAACTAGCCAACCCTCACTAGTGGCACCACCTATTATGGCTAGTACACATCCCTCTTTTTTAGATGTACAATCTATTCAATACGAAATCAATTTTATGCCATCTAAGGTGGTACGTATTTAGTAAGGTGTTACTATACCATATTATCCATGGGAATCTCATATGCTCATACACACACCATTAGCATAACATATAGAGACAACTCCTTTTCCCTCAATATTTATGGCACCCAAGATTCACTTTATGATGTTAAGGGTGACCCATACCATCATATACACACTTTTTGTGAATCATGTTTGGATTATGTGTCGAATGATTGACTCATCACTAAGTTATTTCTTCATAGTTTAAATGAATATGCACTACAATGGTTATATTATCTTCATAATCAGTCCATCACAACATTTAATCCACTTGTAAATATGCTTTTAGCACACTTTTCAATCAATATCAGTGACAAGGTTTCATACACTCAAGTTTCACAACTCAAACAAAAATCTAATGAGCCAATAGTTGAATATGTCTTGTGATATAAAACTATATTAGCAAAGATGACTATCCCCATGGTAGATAGAGAACAATAAGATATATTCAAGTAGAGTTATTATAGGCATTACATGAAGCAATAGTATTCAAAAAGTTTCCATCATTCACAGATTTATGCCATATAGTGAAAGAGTAGGAAGACAAGATTCTCTTCATGGGAAAATAAAAGTATAAAACTAGATTAGATTCAACTAATAAGAATTTTAATTAGGCCCCATATAAGGTGAGGCTTAATCAAAATAAGAATGATCAAAAGACAATGGTTAATGCAGCTTTAGAGACTGCTCCTCACATGGTTTTATCATCTCCTCCAAGGAGATCCTTATCAAACCATTCCTAATCACCATCATGTGTACTTCAAAAACTCCTAGAATGC